>CM053787.1:46944107-47354107 GCA_028749045.1 Cupressus sempervirens
AATGAATGTTTGATCTTTAATTTATGTAGTAGATTAGATGAATGAATTATGAATGGTTAAAATTATGAATTGTTTAAAAGTTTTATAAGTTGCTGATTCACCCCTCCCCTCTCAGTAACCTATCTTATCCTGAATATTTCCAACACTTTTTGTGAGAGATTTACCTAAGATTACTAAGCCCATGAAACTATTTGTAAGCAATGTATCTTGGCTAAGAAAAATAGAGTCTCATTTCCCAACAAGCATTTTTGTACTACACAAAAGCTAGCATTGGTTCATATAGATCTGAGTGGTCCTACAAGAACTAGTGGATGCAATGGAGAAAGGTATTTTATGATTTCTATTGATGATTTTACTAGAATGATGTGGGTAGCTTTTCTTAAGGAAAAAGTAGAGGCATTTGAGAAATTCAAGATATTCAAGAACTGTCATGTCCCCTTTTCAAATAATTAAAAAATAATAATCTTTGCTAAGGCAGGCAGGCCCAAGAAAGTAAAGTTTCGAAAAAAGGGGGTTAATCTTTGGAAACTGTTGGACTAATAAATGAAAATTATTATTAAAATATATTTCATTAACCTCTCTTGGATGTGAGTTACAGTTATGCCCTCTTTTAAGGGGTTTGGAGGCATTTTGGGCTGATTCCAGAACTTGATTTTTGCTCATTCTTTGTTATTCTTCAGAGGCTGCCAAACCTGTGGAGAAGGAGACCCAAGAACGAGAGTTTGCAGGTTTCCAGGGAGACCCAAGAACGGGAGTTTGCAAGTTTCCAAGAAGGCTAAGGATGGGAGTTTGAAGCCTTTCCATGTGCATGCTCATACAGAGTTTTCCTTTGTGCCGAACAGTGCAGATTTGTGGGTTTTCGAGTGTGTTTTTTGTATGAGTTTGGTGTTTTTAGTTGAGTATTTCATATCAGTTTGGGTTGATGCTGTATTTCAGACTTTAAGGTGTTAAAATAGAGCTGAATATATGTATTGGGATGTGATTAAAGTTCTGAGATAGATTATTAGTGTTTTTGTGGTGTTTTCGGGCATTTTTGTGTTAATTTCGGGAGCCCGATGAGCATAGTTTTTGTCCTACATTTGAGAACTATTGTGTAAAGGCTATAAAGATCTAGAAATTTCATTTTGTAGGCTTTTATGCTGCTGAAATTTCTGTAAAAATGTCCACTTTCAGATTTATTAATAATAGGTGAAGCTGTGAAGCTTTTGGCACAATTTCTGGCATACCCGATTTGGGGTTTCTTGAGAAATTTGGTGGATCTTTGTGATATTAGTTGTTTGATCTTAAAAATCTGATTAGAGGTTGGAAATATCATATAAAATTAGAAAAGGGAAATTTTAGTGGTATCAGAGCCATGATCTTTCCAGCTTGAGGGTTTGTAGAAGTTTTCATGTCAGTTTTGACAACTACCCAGATCTTGCATGTCATAATTTATGGTTGCATGTTGCTTCTAATCAGCCGCATGTCAAAATTTATGGTTGCATTCTACTTATAATCATTTGAATGTTAGTTCTTATTGAATTTGGTGGTTGTAGAAGTTTGCATGTCAGTTTTGACAACTACCCAAATCTTGCATGTCAGTTTTGACAACTACCCAGATTTTGCATGTTAGTTTTGACAACTACCCAGATCTTGCATGTCAGTTTTGATAACTACCCAAATCTTGCATGTCAAAATTTATGGTTGCATTCTACTTCTAATCATTTGCATGTTAGTTCTTGGTGAATTTGGTGGTTGCATGTTGCTTCTAATCAGCTGCATGTCAAAATTTATGGTTGCATGCAACTAAGTGAAAGAGAAAAAAGATATTTGCAGCGAGAAAAGAATAAAGAAATTTTGATCAAACCTCCAATTGAAAGTAAAAGTAAAAAATCCAAGGAAGGGAAAAGTATGGCTAATCTAGATGAGATGGCAAAGAAATTCTTCCAAGACATCCAAAATACTTAGAAGCAAACAGTGGATAGTTTGGTAGAAACTAGAGAGGCTTTGCGAATATTGACAAAAAAACTACAAGGAGTTGCATCTATTAATGAGAAAGGGAGCACTTTAGAGGAGCCAAGAAATCTGAAATCTACACCATCTAAATCAACCAAAACTATTTTCTTGCTTGCAGATGAGCCACCAGTACCAAATCCAGCCATTAATCCTGTGGAAGAGGTTACAGGTAACTTGATTACATTAAGAGCTACTTACAATGGCTTAGATGATGACTTTCATAGTTCGGTTCCTTTTAGAGAATATGTGGATATGATGAAAACTTTGATGCCCAAGAAAGAGTACAGAAGGGAGAATGACATAAGTGGAAGAAAGCTCAAAAATAAAATAAGCAAGTTTATAGCACCTACTTTTGATGGAACAAATAAAATTTCAGCTAGAGCATGGCTACAAAAATTACAGACCTTCTTCACGCTTAACCCCATGAAGGAGAGTGATGCTGTTCAAATTGCAAGTCTACACTTGGAAGATGCAGCCTATGATTGGTGGTATCATGGAATGACTACTCAAGGTCATGATTAGGTAACTACATTTGATGATTTTAGTCAAAGAGTGATAGATAGATTTGACCTCAAGGATGATGATTATGAGGATGTTGTTGTGCATGATGGTGAGATACTTGGTAGAGATGAGCAGACATTGAGCATTCATGACTTTTCTGAGAGAGAGTACCAGGCACAGTTAGATGCTTCGTCACATGAGGTTGAGGCTAGTAGTACTTCACATGATTTATCCCGCTAGCTGAAGCTGAGTGAAGACAGTATTGTGACTACATTATCTCATTATGATAGGTATGTGAAATTAGTTGGTATTGGTCATATTACTCAAGTGAAGATTTTTCTTGAGTTACTAGCTGATTATAGTTTGCGGATATGGACTCAAGATTGTTATATTGGCATTTGGGATTCAGTTGACTGGAAATCTTTAACACTTTTTGGTAGCAGTGATTGTTTGGGTGCTATCATGGATTTGATTAGCAGATTGCATGGTATTGTCTTTTCTTGTGCCAGGAGCTTATCCAATGTTGGTATTGGTTTTTATATACCAGTGTTGGGCTTTGCTCATATATCCAGTTGAACATACTTGCTGGAATGTGTTGATGATATTTCATATTTGGTAGTGTGTACAGATGAGTCCCAGGATCATATTGGCATTGATGACATCCAGGAGGATGCAATGGGCAGTTTTGAAGACTTAGTTTCCTTGGGTACAGAGGAGTTGGACAGCAGTGCTAATGTTTTTGATACTCCGTATGTTGATATGAGCTTTAGAGTTGATTCATAGGAAATGGATGGTAATACTCTAGAGACTAGTAACTTTGAGGATACTCCTTTAGATAGTGCATTAGAGGAGGTTTGTAGGAGATAGTCAAGCCAGTGCCATCATGTGTCTAATCAGTTGAGAGTTAGTGACCAAAACATTGCTATCACTTGCCATCATTTTGATGCTGCTCGTCAGTTGTTAGCAGTTTATGGATGGGGTTCTCCTACTAGTGATGAGTAGGAAGGCAGTTATCTTTCCTTGACAGAGATCCACTCTTTATGGGAGGCTATTCGGATTCTGAAACAGAATTATATGCAGTTGGTAGCTGACAGAGATTATCTTATGGAGTGCGGCAGTACAGCATATGATGCATTGTTGGCCAAGGAAGATGAGGTGAGTGAGCTTATTGAGCAACTTGAGGTGACTTCTGAGATTCTTGAGAGTACACAGTTGGCTTTCAAGGAGTCACAGTTTCATTTGGCTAAGGTGACCATGGAGTTAGAGCGACTACAGTCTTTACCTAATTCTATACAGTCACAAGCTGTGGTGTTTGGTGATCCGAGGATGTCCATGGCCGAGATTGTCAGACATAGTGGAGATGGGGATGCATCCATCCTTGATACTAACATTGGCATATCAGGTTCATTCCCATTAGAGTCAGGTTCAGTTGAGTTGGGTGTTGTAGCAGATTTTTGTGGTATGCCTGACATGGGGGTGGCCTCTAGTACTGATGGCACGGAGACTAGAGATGTATCAAAGATCACGTGTGATGTTGGTGAGTCGGCAGTTGGCATGGTTCCTGCTAGTAATACTACTCCCTTGGTGATATCTTCGGAGGTAGTAGTCAGTTCCAACATGGTTAATGATCAATTACAGTTAGTTTCATCTTGATTACAGTTTGAGCCACTGACTGAGATTGGTGAATTCTATCGGCATTACACTATGAGGTACACTCATCAATTTACCTTTGATGACCATATTGATGAGATGATGATACAGAGATGTACTTTGGTTCCTAGTGCTTATCATCAGTTATGGGATAGTTTGATGCCTCAAGATGTGAGTTGTGATGGGCATGACATGGTGATAGGTTCTGCAGTTGACAACTTGATAATATGTGACTTAGAACAGGAGTTTGGGAGTGATTCTTCAGTGGGTGTTGTTATTGATTCTACTCCTTTGGCTATGACATCTCCTGACTTAGCTAGTGATCAGTCACAGTGGGTTGTATCACTTGTTCATGGTGAGCTGTTGACTGAGGTTGGTTTTTTTAATCAACATTATATTGTAGGGTATGTACATCAGTTAGAATTTGATTCTTGTTTTGAGGAGTTCATGGCAAGCAAATTTGGTTTGGATTCCATTTCTTACTCTTTATCTTGTAATGTCTTTTCACCATCAGCAGTGCATGGGAGTTATGGTTATGAGATAGTGGTCGGTGATTTGTAGAGTTGTGTTGACTATAAGAGTTGTGCAGTGTGTGGATTCTCCATACATGGTACAGTTTCATTCGAGAGCATTCACCATTGTTGTAGAGTTGGATTGTACATTCTGTGTAGGCCAGTGGAATGCATTGATGGTATTTACTGTGTTGGTAGTCCACTTTACTTGGGTTTTGATGTTCTAAGAGTTTGTGTCTCATGGATTTTTGACTATGGTAGTGGTGATTTTGGAGTTTGGTTGAGCTATAATTGTCAGTTTGATTATGGATTCCTCTTGGTCATATTGCAAAGGATATTGCAGGAGCCTGTGTTAATGGTTAGTAGTATAGTTCATGACTACATTTGGGATCCAGGTGGATCGATTGGTTTATTTTTCAGCCATTTCTTGAGGACAAGAAATTTTTGGGAGGGGAGGATTTGTCATGTCCCCGTTTCAAATAATTAAAAAATAATAATCTTTGCTAAGGCAGGCAGGCCCAAGAAAGTAAAGTTTCAGAAAAAGGGGATTAATCTTTGGAAACCGTTGGACTAATAAATGAAAATTATTATTAAAATATGTTTCATTAACCTCTCTTGGATGTGATTTATGGTTATTCCCTCTTTTAAGGGGTTTGGAGGCATTTTGGGCTGATTCCAGAACTTGATTTTTGCTCATTCTTTGTTATTCTTCAGAGGCTGCCAAACCTGTGGAGAAGGAGACCCAAGAACGGGAGTTTGCAGGTTTCCAGGGAGACCCAAGAACAGGAGTTTTTAGGTTTCCAAGAAGGCTAAGGATGGGAGTTTGAAGCCATTCCATGTGCATGCTCATACAGAGTTTGCCTTTGTGCTGAACAATGCAGATTTGTGGGTTTTCGAGTGTGTTTTTTGTATGAGTTTGGTGTTTTTAGTTGAGTATTTCATATCAGTTTGGGTTGCTGCTGTATTTCAGACTTTAAGGTGTTAAAATAGAGCTGAATATATGTATTGGGATGTGATTAAACTTCTAAGATAGATTATTAGTGTTTTTGTGGTGTTTACGGGCATTTTTGTGTTAATTTCGGGAGCCTGATGAGCATAGTTTTTGTCCTACATTTGAGAACTATTGTGTAAAGGCTATACGGATCTGGAAATTTCATTTTGTAGGCATTTATGATGCTGAAATTTATATAAAAATTTCCACTTTCAGATTTATTAATAATAGGTGAAGTAGTGAAGCTTTTGGCGCAATTTTTGGCATACCTAATTTGGGGTTTCTTGAGAAATTTGGTGGATCTTTGTGATATTAGTTGTTTGATCTTGAAAATCTGATTAGAGGTTGGAAATATCATATAAAATCAGAAAAGGGACATTTCAAGAACAAAGTTGAGAATGAATCTAGAATTAAAATCAAGAACCTATGATTTGATAGAGGAGCAAAATTCTCTTCTAGAGAATTCAATATCTATTGTGAAGAACATGGTATCAGGAGACAACTATCCTCAACCCATACACCTAAGTAGAATGGGATTTCTGAAAGGAGAAACAATTCAATTGCTGAAGTAGCAAGAGCTATGTTATTTGAGAATGATGTACCAAAAACTTTTTGGAGAGAAGCAGTTAATATAGCAGTATACACACTGAACAAAGTATAGATTAGGAAAGATATGGAAAAAACACCCTATGAGCTATGGTTTGGTCATACACCATTAGTCAAGTACTTCAGGATATTTGGAAGCAAATGTATTGTTGGGATTCAAAATTGTAGCCCTAATTTTGAGTACCATTGAAAAATTCAAGCCCTATAAATGCTTTTTGATGCATGTGTACCTGGCTATCCATTTGAGGCCTAAGAGGTGTATAATGTTTCTAAAACATTTAATTTAGTACATCTATGTGTTCCATGATGATAAATTGACATTCTGAGCTATTCTGTGAAGTCCCGTTTTGAGCAATGTTCAAATCTACATTTTTGCCTGTGTCAAATGACGATAGGAAGCTATGTTTGCAATTGAATATCTTGCACCCAATAATATTTCATGACTCTCCACTTTAGGATTTTTTATTATCCATACCAAAGAACCTATCTTTCAAATTTTGAGTTGTTTCAAATCTGTTTGACTAGGTTTTGAATCCCTCAACGTTGGTCTTTTATTGATGTCATGCTGATGTGAATTGTTCTAAATTTTGGAAGGCCCTATTTGACTTGTTATAAATTTGATCCAATTGACTAAAATGATAAAATTACTTTCTCATTTCATTTCTTTCTATGTTTCAATTTTGAGCTTATGATGAATCCATTTGATCAATTTTCAAATGCGATTCCAAATACAATTTCTAACTTTGTATTGGCATCAAGAAAGGTAGATTGGTCAGTACCCCTGTTTGTGATGTCATATCTTGAAATCCATGATAGGGGAGATAAAATGGATTGTACCACTATGTTATACTCTCAAAATAATTTAAGTGTTCCAATTATCAAGTCTTGAGGAATTTGTCTGAACACTTTCCCAGGTTAATTCCATTTCCAAAAAAATGCTTTTCTGTCATTATTTTCAGTCTACAAATTTCAGTATACACTTTGAGTGCTCACCAAATTATCCTAGTCATTCATCATGAGCCCTTACCATAGATTTATATTTTCCTCATGACATTGAACCAATTCCCCAATTTTCATGCCACCAAGTGTTAGTTTACCTAGTTTTCAAAGCCAAATCTGAACGCAAATTATAGTTTTCTAACATGGATGTTTGCAAGCAGTTCTGAGAGGGAAACTTTGAAAGTCAATACCTTTTGACTAAAAATTCATCATGAGACAAGATTTGGTAGGGTGCAAGGATGTAGAATAGTGAATCAGTATATTTTATTTTAGAGCTCGATCAGGTGTTTTTGTCAATTTTTAAAGCTAGTCAATAGGCTTCCTGGCACAAAATTAATAGTTTGCAAATTAATGGTAAAATTAGTTTTAAGTGATGCAATAGTGATTGAATTTTGATTAAGTCAGTGTTAGATGAATATTGGATCAATTTGACAATTCAAGTGTTAGAAATTGAAACTTTTTTTAGCTGGACCCACTTTGGATCCCTACTATTTCTATCAGATTAATAAGGCATCGAGATTTTAAAATGTTTAAAAAGGCAAGAAGAGAAGTCATAATGATTTAAAATTATTACAAAAAGGATTTTGGTTGAGAATGGTACTAAGGATAAACTTGAAAACCATTTGCCACTTTATAATTTAAATAGTTATAAAAGGATTGTAATGACTCAAGTGTCTCTGGAGAAAGCACTAGGGAATGAGTTATGAAATGACAAGAGTTTTGAAAGTGGTGAACTTGCATATGTTCTTCTTGGGCTTGTTTATTTTTTTAGTATGCTGGATTTTAGAGAGAGATTCTCTAGCTTTAGAACTATAATTATGATTATCATTACTTTGGGTACGCTTGAAATGGTACTATGGTACTTTGAATATGAAAAATTTAATGCAACTATAATCAAATCCACTAGAATTCCTGCTTGGGCTATTACATTTGGTGTTGTCAAGAGAACTATATCCTGAGTTACTATTCTCATTATTTTCATGGGATTTGGTGTAGTATAGCCTACACTAGGAGGTGTTATTTCAAAGGTAGCCCTACTTGGAGCAACATTTTTGATGGCATCTAAGTTTTGACATTGTTGATAATGTTGGATCTATCAATGATATGCTAGGAGAAGCCAAATTGTTTCTTGTCCTTTGAATTGCAATTTGGGACACTGTCTCCATTGTTTGGATTTTCATTTCCTTGTCTAAAACAAGGGAGGTATTTTCTTTGGATGATATTGAATTTGAAATGAAAATTGGTCCATATAGCATCAAAGATCCAAATCTAGCAATGAAGAGTCTTTCATTTTCTTCCTTGTTAAAGCCATATTGGATGTATAGGGAATAAACAATAGTGTCCATGTAACCAATCTCTAGCCATCGTGAGACCATAGATGGCAAGATATTTGTTCTTGAAGTAATTAAAGGAAACTAGAATAGAAAGGTGATCTTTGGAGCCCTTATTTAGCTTCAAAGAAACCACCACAACTATCTTGACTCCAAACATGATATAATAAAAGATCTCCATGATTTTCAGAGTTGGAAAAACTTAACAAGTCTCACACTAATCTAAACCCACAAGAGGAAGGTAGTTGCAGAGGAGGTAGAGTAAGCCACCCATGTAAAACAAAGAAGACCATGTGAGGCAGAGATAGGAACCAAAGAGGAAGCTGCACACTAAAGGAGGCATTTGGGAGGTACCCCATGCCAGAAGGAGCTCACACGAGACCAAGATGAGAATGCTATCAATATGGAGATAAGAACAACAAAAAAAATTCATGCATAAGGGGAAAGAAATCTCATAGAATAAAAGGGGGGTCATAGTCCATTTGCAAGGAATGGAGCAAGGCATTGAAAATAGAGGAGAGCACGTCCATAGTAGATGTAGGACATTCATGGCAGGGGAGGTGACTTCCATCAGCAAGCACCAAAGAAGATGTTGCATAGAGCAAGGGGTAGAAAACAATGAGAAAACATATATCCCACATTCATTATGTGTTAGAGTTTTGATGTGTTTAAATGTAGAAGCACACCAAAGATAGAATTTCTTAAAGACATCACCCTTTTGGAGAAGCCTCAGGCTGGTGTGTGGGTCCTAGCTGGAGGAAAGAAGACCAAATTTTTGATCGAACAAATGTAATTCAAGATGATGATGACAGTGTGACCTGCAAATGCTAAAAGGGTCACCAAATTTTGGTTGTCACCATGTCACCACTGAAAAATGGGAGATTTTCTAGCAAGCAATATGGCAACATCCCAAAGAATAGAAAAATCTAGTGAAAAGTTGTGACAGAAGTTGTGGGTCCTACTTAGATATAGTTGGTGAATCAGAATCCAACAAGTGGTGGCACATGGTGAAAAATTGATGAACCAAGTAGTGACATGGTAGTCTAATTCAATGAGGCACTAGATCATGCCACATGACAAATATAATGGTGGTCTCAATGTCTCTAAGGTGAAGTTGCAAGGCAATTAATCATGTAACATGGTGACTAGCCAGGTGGCACAGATGTGTCAACTAGGTAGATAGGTGACTGGGTGCCACCTAGTGGTGAGATGGATAGATCAAAAATTGACATGTGGTAGGGGCTTCAGATGTGGCACACTTCCCAATGTGCTAATATGGTAGAGAATGACACATGTCGCAAGGTCATTATGTCATGATGACATGGTAGAATGCTAATTAGGATAGCAACATAGTGACTGATGATGTAGCATGATGATGTGGTGAAATAGTTGACCAATAAGATGGTGCCATGTGGCATCTAGATGATAGGGATCAGATAACAAAGTAGCAGCCAGCCAATCAAGACTCGACACATGTCAATGCAGTGAAACTAGGTTTGACCTAGATTAAAAATAAAGGAAAAATCAAATATGGATAAGAAAAATAATTTTTTATGTTTTCTCCCCATGCAAGAATTTTAAATAAATTTTGATTTAAATCTAACATTTTGAATTTAGGAAATAAGAATTTTTCTTGCAAAATTTTCAATGAAGTGCAGTCTTGAGTCCCTAACATGAGCTGATTTTTTCAAACTGAGATTCTGGGAGCTCCCAATAAGTGAATATAGGCATATTATATATCACTAGAACCAAGAGAAGATGAACTTTTTGATTTTGAAGTTCTTTTTGTATAGTTATAGACCTAGTAAAAACACATGGTAAAAGGTTTGTTGGGTTAGTTTTGAGATATTATGCCATTCTGGTATAATTTGGCTCCAATTTTATATTTTAAGAATATTATGTTTTCTAGATGTGATGAATTTCAGGATTGAAGTTGGAGTCATGATTGAAAGATTAGATCAAATGGGTAGAAAGATTAAAGAGGTTTTGCAACTACAAAGGATGGAATTTCAAGTGGGCACATGTCAGACATAGAATAGATTCAAGAATTCATCCTCTTCTATATCTTTCTTTTTCTCATTTATGGTAGAGGTTTGAGTTTTGGAGAAAGATTACTCAATTCTGTGATACCATGTGTGTTCCAATCTTGAGTGTTCTCATATTTGTGAAACCAGGGTTCTAGTTTTGATGTGTTCTCATCATTATGACACCACATTCTTTAGCATAATTCTCTTGTATGAATATTAGTAGTGAAAATAATATAGGTAGTTTTGATCTGTTAGGTGTTTCTATGTTTTAATTTCATGCATCTGAAAGTATAGTTTCAAAGAAATGAATACAAATGAGCAGAATCTCTTTAGTTTTATTTTGGTTCTCATCTTCTATCTCTATAATATACAACCTTATGTGGTCTAAGGGCAAAGAACTGAGACCCATTTGCATCCCCTTAAGGTTATATGTCTGATATACTTTGATGTTGGAACAAAGGGCCAAGTAAATACTTGATGTGTTTGATAGGATTGTTGGATTTTTTTGAGAAGGATAATTCATACGAATGAGGTCTTTATGAAAATTGAGCTCTGATTCACAAAGTTATTAGATAGATCTGATATCTGAGTGTATGTAATATGTCATTGATATCATAGATATATGTGTTTGATTCATGGAATTTCCCAATAGATAAGGCATTGATTAGCTATAGGATCATTTGTTTTTACTGCTCCATATTTGGGGTTTTTGCTGATATTTAACATCATTAATCAAATATTTTCCCTTTCATGTTGAAGAGCTAAAAATTGTTGCAATTTGCAACTTGCTACTGCATATCTTTATTATTGCATAGGTATAGGAGAAATAAGGGTTTCATCCACTTTGTTAGATTTATGGATATGTTATAGCACTAGTACCATATAAATTGAATCTAAGGTCCACCAACCTAGGTTTTGTAGAGCTTGAAGTAGAAGAAGGGTCTAGCCTTATAGTTGGCCCAATGGTCCAATGTCTAAAATGGTGTGTTGAGAATGGGAGTTATTTGCCTCTAGATGTATTGTATTCTCATTGAAGTAATTTACAACTATGTTGTTTCAAAACACCAACAAAATGGCGACTCTACTAGGGAGTCTATGAAGAAATTCATTGTTAAAAGTACTAGAATCTTTGGTATAAATAGCATTTTCAAAATTTGTGTGATAGAAAAACCTTGAGAATTTGAAAAAGATTCAATACAACATGAAGAATTTGTAGGTTATGAGGTGTTTTCCATTTCTTAGCTGAAGATTCATGTCTCCCAGTTGTACCTTATTCCTAATAGTAGTAGTTTTGAAAGGATTACAATGATTGTTATAGATGAGGCCATCTAAATTTTTTGATAATTTGCTGTCAGAATTCAAAGTTAATGTCAAATTTTCTCACTTTGTCAAGAGTGTGAAATTTCCAAGTTGTTGTATAAAGTTTTCAAATACTTGTTCTAAATTTTGGACCAGCTTGTTATGATCTACAAGTTTGGTAAATCTTTCCTCACTAAGTGAGTGGAAACTCAAAGTTATATCTCTATACTACTACATTTTGAATGTGAAGGTATTTTGATGGAAACAATAGTTGGAATGCAGATTTGAAGAATTTATCTCAAGATTCTTGACAATGGGTGAAAGAGTTGTATGGAATGTGGTGCAAAAGTTACTAACTCCATATGAGATCTAAATCTATTGTTATTTGTAGAATTGAAGTAGTTTGCAAGCATCAACACTAAAAGGTATTTTCCACTTTCATGTGATTTCATTTACATGAAACTAAGTTGTACAAAGGTTTCTCCATTAAGTGGTGTTTTTAGCACTAAATAGGAGATTGGTTTGATTTATCTCGGCATACTTTATGAAGAATATATTTAGCAAGTGTTTTCATATTTTGAAGTATGCTTGGAGTTTAAATTGGTAGAAAGTATTTTTAGATCTAGTACAAGTAATAAATTCTGAAAATAATCTTGGTGAATGACTTTTAAGTTTGTAAGAAATGGTAAATGTTTTTTCACTTAGTATGCAGTCCATGAATGAGAATGCTAGATCTATTTCTACCAAAAGATACATGCTATTAAATTTCAATGGAATCCATGTTTTCCCAAACCCTATGCCATATAATCACAAAAATTATTTTCCTAAATTTGGTGGGAACCATGAAAACTGAGCTCGTTATCATGTTCAGATGTTCAGTGATTTGATTGGTGATTTTGAGATTGCTCATGAAGATGTTCATATGAAGTTGTTTGTTCAAACTTTAGAAGGTGATTCTAGGGATTGGTTTTCCTTTCTACTAGCATGTTCAATTTCATCTTGGGATGAATTACATTCATCCTTCATGAACTAGTTCAGGGAAAGAGTAAGCATCTTTGATTATTTTGATATATTCTTAAAGATTCAAATCAGGAATGATGAATTAGTTCCTGAATTTAATATCAAATTTGCAAAGGTTTTAAGTGAGATTCCTAAAAGTTGTAAAGTGGATGATCTAGTGTGTCTAGTGGTTTATCTTGATGCATTTGATAAAAATATGAGTTATCTATTGAGATATAAAGAGCCCAAGACTTTGTATCAAGCATTCACAATAGCAATGGAGATTGAAAATAATATAAAGTATGGATTAACTAGGAGTTAATTCTCTAGGAATGTTTGCTAGCAAGATGAGGTGCAAAGGACAAATCAATGTCAAAAGGAGTGTTTAATTTTAGATCAGCAAATAGGTACTACTACTATTGTAAAAAATCTTGTTGAAAATTTAGAAGTAAAAACATATGAACATGAAGTTTCTTTGTTGCAAAAAGGAGCTAAGTTCATTCTTGTTGAATATAGTGCACATGTTTGTGATATCACAATAATAGATTACAAAGGTAGTTCACTTGACAAGTTCTACATGCAACATATAAATTCAGTCATTCTTTCTCCTATTGTTGATTTTCTTTATGTTGAAAATATAATTGATCATTAAGTTGAAAGATATTCATTTTAGCATGAGGATGAAGTTGGAAGTGATCTTTCAAGTGTCGAAGGTAAAGTTGGTGATCTAATATATTAGAAAGAAGCATCATGTGAAGATAATGCCAAGAGTTTTTACTCGAGTCAAGAAGAGGACAATGCTAGTACATGTTTGTATTTGTGTGAATCAGATGCAAATTGGGAAGAAGAAAGCAATGACAAAAGTGACTAATCTTATGCTAGTGAAGGTATAAGTTATTTTTCTAAATCTGAAAGTGAAGTTCCATTTCAGAATTATACAAATTAGCTTGAGGTTCAAAGTTGTGAAGAAGAGTTGTCTACACAATATGAGGATAAAGAGATTAATTATAATGATAGATTACCTAATTGTGTAGATGAATGTCTTGAAGATATATGCAGTAGTAACTAGAAATATGCAAAAGATTTTGAGATCAATGCATCAACATCTATCAATAAAATGAAAGATGATTGGTTTGAAATACATTTGAATCACCTTAATGAAGAAAATGCAAGTAATATTGACTCATATTCTACATGCTTCATTGATGGAGTGGATGGTTTGTCTTCATGTGATGATTCTATTTTTTCTTCTTCACATGCTAAAAGTGTCCATGACAGTGATGTTAGAAATGCTTTCAAAGTTTTCACAAATCCATTGTACGGTGAGGAGTTTGATGTTAATTAGTAAATCCCTTTCCATAATCTCTACAAAGAATCTTTGCATGGAGTTATCAACCCACTTTTTGAAGAGCACATGGAATGTTTAGATTTAGTTGAGGATGATTTTAATGATGATACATTGTCTTACTATTGTAAGAGATTAGATTGTTCTTCTTCCATATGTGATAGTGATTATGATGATGATGTTGTATCTCATGATGTGAATAACAAGGTGTTTAACAAATTTATTAATGAAAATCAGCCTACACCTTGTAATGAGTTTTATGATGAATACCCTAATGTAATGTCTAATCCATTTGCTTATTTCAAAGGACCATTTGAAGATTTTAGATTAGTTTCAAATCCTAACATTGATGATATTTGTGAGTATAAATCTGATTGCTCATTTAAATACCATCTCGCTATACATAAGGATGCACATTTTCAAGGTATGTGTAAGCCCTTTCCCCAAGTTGAGTATGAAGCCTTCATATTCAAAACTAATAGCATGTATGATTTGTTTGTTGAAGAAGAGTTTCAATTCAAGTTTGATATTTGTGAGCATGCTGATTAGAACTTTCATAATGAACAAATGGTTGAAGAAAGTGAATCTAATTTTTATATGCATTATGAAAGTGAAGATGTAGATTCGGTTTTGCTAAGTGGTGTGATCCATGTTACTAATCTCATTGGTGAAACTAATAGAAGAATTATTTCCAACTTACCTCCTAAATATTCAAATTAAAATAAGATTTATGATAGAGGTAAAAAATTTGTTGGAGTTCAGTGGCCTGGGGCCATCATATGTACATAGTAGGAGTAGTTGTTTTTTGCTTTCAATAAAGTTGTGCAGGAGAATTTTTGTTGTCAGGTGTGTGGTTTTCTTCTTCAAAAAATTTGAATCCTTTCCATTCCTACAAGGGACATGCATCACAAGACAAAGCCATTTTTGGGACTCAAAATTGTAGCCTTGATTTGGAGTACCATTGAAAAAATCAATCCCTATAAACGCTTTTTGATGCATATGTACCCGACTATCCATTTGAGGCCTAAGAGGTGTATAATGTTTCTAACACCTTGCATTCAATACATCTATGCATTCCATGATGATAAATTGACATTCTGAGCTATTCTGTGAAGTCTCATTTTGAGCAATGTTCAAATCTTCATTTTTGCCCAAGAGGCTATGTTTGCAATTGAATATCTTGCACCCAGTGATATTTCATGATTCACCACTTTAGGAGTGTTTAGTGTCCATACTAGAGAACCTATATTTCAAATTTTGAGTTTTTTTGAATCTATTTCTCTAGATTTCAAATCCCTCAAAATTGGTCTTTTATTGATTTCATATTGATGTGAATTGTTTTGAATTCTAGAAGGCCCTATTTTGATTGTTACAACTTTGACCTAGTTGATCAAAATGCTAAAATTCCTTTTGCATTGTATTTTAGAGTTCAAAGACTTGTTACATTTCAATTTTGAGCTTATGAAAAATCTGTTTGATTAATTTTCAAATGCAATTCCAAATGCAATTCCTAAGTTTTTACTAGTGTCAAGAAAGGCAGTTTGGTTAGTACCCTTGTTCATGATGTCATATATCCAAATCTATGATAGGTGAGATTAAAAAAATTGTACCATTTTTTTCTCCTCTAAAAATACTTTAAGTTTTCCAACTTTCAAGTCTTGAGGAATATATTTGCACACTTTCCCAAGTCAATTCAATTTGCAAAAAATGCTTTTCTGCCATTATTTCTAGTCTAGAAATTTGAGTAGCTCACCTTGACTTCTTGCCAAATTTTCATAGTTATTCATCATGAGCCCTAATCATAGATTTATATTGTCCTCATGACAATGAACCAATTCCCCAATTTTTGTGCCCCCAAGTGTTAGTTTACCCAATTTCCAAAGCCAAATCCGAACACAAATTATAGTTTTCTAACATGTTTATTTGTAGGCAGTTCTAAGAGGGAAAATTTGACAGTCAATATCTTTTGACTGAAAATTCATCATGAGATGATATTTTGCAGCTTTCAAGAATGCAGAACAGTGAATCAATATGATTTTAGAGCCCGATCAGGTGTTTTTGTTAGTTTTTAAAGCTAGTCAATAGGCCTCCTTGCACAAAATTGATAGTTTACAAATTAATGGTAAAATTAGTTTTAAGTGATGCAATAGTGATTGAATTTTAGTCAAGTCAATGTTAGATGACTATTGGATCAGTTTGATGGTTTAGGTGTTCAAATTTATTTATTTTTTAGCCAAACCCACTTTGGGTCCCCACTATTTCTATTAGATGAATAAGGCATCAAGATTTTAAAATGTTTTAAAAGGCGAGAAGAGAAGTCATAATTATTTAAGATCATTGCAAAAAGGATTTCAATTGAGAATGGTACTAAGGATAATCTTGAAAACCATTTGCCACTTTATAATTTAAATAATTATAAAAGGATTGTAATGATTCAAGTGTCTCTGAAGAAAGCAGTAGGAAATGAGTTATGAAATGACAAGAGTTTTAAAAGTGGTGAACTTGCATATGTTCTTCTTGAGCTTGTTTGTTTTTTTAGTATGCCAAAATTTAGAGAGAGATTCTCCAGCTTTAGAACTGTAATTACGATTATCATTGCTTTGGGTATGCTCGAAATGGTACTATGGTACTTTGAATATGCAAACTTTAATGCAACTATAATAAGATCCACTGGAATTGCTACTTGGGCTACTACATTTGGTACTGTCAAGAGCACTATATCTCGAATTACTATTTTGGTTATTTACATGGGATTTGGTCTAGTAAGGGCTACACTAGGAGGTGTTATTTCAAAGGTAGCCCTACTTGGAGCAACATTTTTCATGGCATTTGAGTTTTGACATTGTGGAGAATGTTAGATCTATCAATGATATGCTAGGAGAAGCCAAATTGTTTCTTGTCTTTCCAATTGCAATTTGGGACACTATCTTCATTTTTTGGATTTTCACTTCCTTGTCTAAAATAGGAGAGGTGTTTTCTTTAGATGAGATTGAATATAAAATGAAAATTGTTCCAAATAGCATTGAAGATCCAAATCCACCAATGAAGAGTCTTTCATTTTCTTCCTTGTTAAAACCATATTGGATGTATAGGAAATAAATAATAGGGTGCATGTAACCAATATCCATCCATCATGAGATAGTAGATGGCAAGATATTTGTTCTTGAAGAAATTATAGGAAACCAGAATGGCAAAGAAATCTTTGGAGCTCTTAGTTAGCTCTAGAGCCACTACAACAACTGTCTTGACTCCAAACATGGTATAGTAAAACATCTCCATAGTTTTCAAAGTTGGAAAAGTTCAATGAGTCTCATGCTAATCTAAACCCACAAGAGGAAGGTAGTTGCAAAGGAGGTAGAGTAAGCCAGCCATGTAAAACAAAGAAGACCATGTCAGGCAAGGATAGGTGCCAAAGAGGAAGCCATACATTGAAGGAGGCATTTGGGAGGTTGTAGTCCCATGCACAAGGAGAAAGAAATCCCATAGAATAAAAGGGAGATTGCAGTCCATTCACAAGGAATGGAGCAAGGCATTAAAAATGGAGGAGAGCACATCTAGAGTAGATGCAAGACATTCATGGTAGGGGAGGCATTTTCCATTAGCAAGCACGAAATAAGATTATGCATAAAGCAAGGGGTAGAAAAAAATGAGAAAACATATATCCCACATTCATTATGTGGTAGAGTTTTGATGTGTTTAAATGTAAAAGAACACTAAAGATAGAATGTCTTAAAGATATTACCCTTTTGGGGAAGCCTCAAGCTTGTGCATGGGTCTCGGCTAGAGGAAAGAAGACTAAATTTTTGACCAAACACATGTAACTCAAGATGCTGACATCAGTGTGACCTACAAATGCCAAAAAAGGTCACCAAATTTTGGTGGTTATCATGTTGCCACCAGAAAATGGGAATTTTTCTAGCAAGTGAGATGGTGACCTCCTAGAGAATTGAAAAATCTGGCGAAAGGTTGTGACAAAAGTTGTGGGTCTGGCTTGGATATAGTTGGTGAATTAGAATCTAACAAGTGGCAACATGTGGTGATGGATTGAAGAACCCAGTAGTGACATAGAAGTCTAATTCAATGATGCACCAAATCATCCCACGTGGTAGTTTTAATGGTGGTGACAATGTCACTAAACCAAAGTTGCAAGGTAGTTAATCATGTGACAAGGAAACTGGCTAGGTGGTAGTGATGTGTTGGCTAGGTGGATAGTGACTGGGTGCTAGCTGGTAGTGGGATGGACATATCAAAAACTAACATGTGGTAGAGGCTTCAAACATGGCACACTTCTTGAGGTGCTGATGTGGTAGAGAATGAGACATGTTGCAAGGTCATTATGTCGTGATGACATGGCAAAATGCTGATTAGGATCTAGTGACATAGCAACTAATGATGTGGAAAAATAGGTGACCTATAAGATGGTGCCACATGGCATCCAGATGGTAAGGGTCAGATGACAAAGCAACAGTTAACTGATTAGGACTCAACACATGTCAAGGTGGTCAAACTAAGTTTGACTCAAATGAAAAATAAAGGAAAAATCAAACATGGATAAGAAAAATATCTTTTTTATTTTTTCTCCTTGTGTGAGAATTTTAAATAAATTTTTGTTTAAATCTAAAGTTTTGACTTTAGGAAATAAGAAAATTTCTTACAAAAAATTAAATGAAGTGTAGTCTTGAGTCCCAAGTAGGAGCTAATTTTTTATAACTAAGATTCTAGGAGCTCCCGATAAGAAAATATAGGCATATTATATATCTTTGGAAGTAGGAGAAGATGAACTTTTTGATTTTGGAGTCCATTTTTGCATAGGTAGTCACTAATTCAAGTTATAGGTAGAAATGTAAAATTTGGGCCTTCTTAATTAAATTAGTGAAAATTGGAAATACAGTTACAGACCTAGTGAGAACACATGGTAAAAGGTCTATTGGGTTAGTTTTGAGGATATTATGTCAGTCTGGTATAATCTGGCTCCAATTTTCAGTTTTGAGAATATTATGTTTTCTAGATGTGATGAATTTTGGGATTGAAGTTGGAGTCATGATTGAAGGATTAGATCAAATGGGTAGAAAGATGAAAGATGTTTTGCAATTGGAAATGATGTAATTTTAGGTGGACACATGTTAGACATAGAATAGATCTAGGAATTCATCCTCTTGTATATCTTTCTTTCTCTCATTAATGGTAGAGGTTCTAGTTGTGGAGAAAGATTACTCACTTCTTTGATACCATGTGTGTTCCAATCTTGAGTGTTCTTAGATTTGTGAAACCATGGTTCTAGTTTTGATGTGTTCTCATCACTATGACACCACATTCTTCAATGTAATTCTCTTGTATGAATAGCAGCAATGAAAATAATATGGCTAGTTTTGATCTGTTAGGTGCTTCAATGTTTTAATTTCATGCATCTGAATGTATAGTTTCAAAGAAATGAATACAAATGAGTAGAATCTCTTTAATTTCATTATGATTTTCATCTCCTATCTCTATAATTTTCAACCTTATGTGGTCTAAGGGAAAAGAACGAAGGCCCATTTGCATCCCCTTAAGGTTGTATGTCTGATATATTTTGTTGTTGGAACAAAGGGCCAAGTAAATGCTTGACATGTTTGATAGGATTGCTAGTTATTTTGAGAAGGATAATTCATAAGAATGAGGTCTTTATGAACATTGATCTCTAATTCACAAAGTGATTAGATAGATCTGATATCTAAGTGTATGGAATACATCATTGATACCATAGATATATGTGTTTGATTCATGGAATTTCCCAATAGATAAGGCACTGATCAGCTACAGGATCATTTATTTTTACTGGTGCATATTTGGGGTTTTTGCTGATATTCAACATCATTAATTAAAAATTTTTCCCTTTCATGTTGAAGAGCTAAAAATTGTTTCCCTCACTCAACTTGTGGATTTCATAGAGTTGCAATTTGCTACTGCATATCTTTGTTATTGCATAGGTATAGGAGAAATAAGGGTTTTATTTGCTTTGCTAGATTCAGGAATATGTTATAGCACTGGTACCATATAAATTGAATCTAAGGTCTAGCTACCTATATTTTGCAAAGCTTGAAGTAGAAGAAGGGTCTAGCCTTATAGTTGGCCCGGTGTCTAAAATGGTATGTTGAAAATGGGAGTTAGCTGCCTCTAGAAGTATCGTGTTCTCATTGGGGTAATTTGGAACTATGTTGTTTCAAAACACCAATAGTTACATCAAAAGAGATGAAGATATAAGTAAGTTTGATCCAAGGAGTGATGAAGGTATGTTTCCTGGCTATTCATTAAAAATTAAAGCTTACATATGTTTCAAATATAGAACAAAAATTATTGTAGAGTGCAGAAATATTAAAATTGATGAAAAGTTTGGCACCAAGGAAAAGATGATGGATTATAGCTTTGATGGAGATGATTGTTCTAGGATGACCAAAAGGTGCAATGAATTATTTCTCAAGGCTAACAATGACTTGCAGAATAATGTGCAAACTGAAGTAGCAAGAGAAGAATAGAGCACAATACCTGAAATAAGAATGGAAGCAACAACTCCTACCCCAAATATGAATTTTAAAAGAAATCATCATGTATATTAGATAATAGTAAGTAAAGAAAATGGAGAGGAGCAAAATTAATGAAGAACTATGTCTAATATATCAAGTAGAACCAAGAGCGCAGATGAAGCAATCAAAGATGATCATTAGGTAAAAGAAATGGAGGAAGAACTTCAAAAAATAGTTAAAAATGACACATGGGAATTAGTTCCTAGACCAAAGGGAAAAAATTTGATTGGTACAAAATGGGTATTGAAAAATAAAATGAATGAATAGGGAGAAGTAATAAGAAACAAAGCAAGACTTGTATGCAAAAGTTACTCTTAGCAAGAAGGAATTGACTATGAGGAGACATATGCACCTGTTACAAGAATGGAAGTAGTCAAAATTCTCTTGACATATGTAGAAGATTTTTAAGGTATAAAAAATAGATGATAGGTTAGCATTCTTGAATGGAGAACTTGAAGAAAAAGTTTACATTAAGAAACCAACGGGTTTTCCTTTAATAGAAGAGAAGGATATGGTTTGCAAATTAAAGAAAGCCTTGTATGGATTAAAGTAAACACCTAGAACCTGGTATGCAAGGTTGGATAAATACTTAGCAAAGCTTGGGTTTTCTAAAGGAACAGTAGACAGTAACTTGTACTTGAAAGAAATAGAAGATGATTTGTTGATAATTATTGTATTTTTTGGTGGCATTATTTTTGGAGGAATTGATGAAGCCAGTAATAAATTCTTAGAAGATATGAAGAATGAGTTTGAAATGAGCATGATAGGAGAAATGAAATTCTTCTTAGGTTTGCAAATTATTCAAAACAAAGAAGGTATCTTTATTTCTCAGACCAAGTATTTGAAACATTTGTGAAAAATATTTGGTCTAGAAAATTATAAACCTGTTGGAAGTCCTATGGTAATTGGTCACAAGTTATCAAGCAAGAATGAGACACCTATTGTTGAACAAAAGAAATACGGATATATGATTGGAGGATTACAGTATTTGACTCATAGTAAACTAGATATAGCTAATGCAGTTGGAATTGTGGCAATATTTCAAGCTGATCCCAAAGAATATCACTATGTAGTAGTAAAGAGGATATTTAGATATCTAAAAGGGACATTTGATTATGGCATGTGGCATGATAGAAGCAATGATTTCACTCTTTGCACTTTTACAGATGTTGATTGGGCTAGAGATAGGGATGATAGAAAGAGAACTAGAGAAGGAGCATTCTTTCTTGGTGGAAGGTTGGTTTCTTGGCTCAACAAGAAGCAAGATTGCACCTCACAAAGAACTACAGAGGTAGAATATGTTGGAATCACATTCATAGAACCTATTATCATTTACTATGATAACACAAGTATTGTTAACATTTCTAAAATTTTTATTTTACATTCTAAAACAAACCACATAGCCCATAAGTATCATGTGTTAAGAGAGAAAGTTGCAAAGAAAGAAATTAGACTAGAGTACATCAACACTAAGGAACAAATTGCAGACATTTTTACAAAAGCCTTACCAAAGGATACATTTGAGTACTTGAGAGACATGCTTGGGTTTATGCCCCTACCCATCTTAGAGTATAAGATGAAAAAGTGCATCAGTCTAAGGTACATTACACCATTGTTAGACTGGACTAAATGCTGATGCTTCCTCCATGGGGGAGTATCTGTGATGAATAGAGTCAGCAAGGACTCTTGGTAATTGATAATTGGATACAAAAGTGTCTTTAGACACTTGTATCATTTATAGAAGTTATAAAGCAATAGACTGGGTTATGGTTGTGCTAAATAGGTTATTGTATGTTCAAGCAGTTGAACCATTTATGTACTATCTTTGACATTGATATCAATGGGGGAGGGAGTGACATGAAAAACATTAGAGAGATCTTACATTAGAGAGATCTTATACTATGGAGGAAAAGTATTGAAATTGTGGATCTAGTAAGTTCTGATTGATAAGGAGACTTGTTGGTATTCTAGAACTAGATGTTTTTCATCTATGTTGCCATCAATGCCAAAGGGGGAGATTGTTAGCATGTATGTTGATGTTATGGGGGAGTATTGTGAAACATTGTTATGATAACTATATTTTTCATAGATGATAACATAATAATAAGTTTGTGAAAGACTAACAGAGTAAAAAACTATGATTTTATGTATTGAGAACAATACATTGCATATGTACTTATATGCAGTTGCCAGCACATACTATAGCTTGTATTTGCCACATGGGCAAGTGTGCAGAACCTGAATCAACAACATATGGAAGATAATAATGATTTATAGAGAATTGCATGGAAACAGAGCATTGGAAAAACAATTTCTATTATATGATCAATATAGAGCATTGTATCTAGAACAAAGGGTTACACAGTTAATTGGAGGTAGTACATTGACTATTGATGTTGTAAGCAATTGCATAGGTATGAAAGTCACACGTGTGAAAGATTGGGTATAATTGTGAGCCAACAAGATTAATTAAATATGTTTTTCATTTAATTAACATATGGTAAAGTATGAAGCTAACTCAATGATTTCATATTAAGTATGGTATAAAGGAAAGATTTTTTCCAAGTTTTGTACATGATGATTGAGATCAATGAGTAGAGAAGAGTGATTTGTTAGTGCGTGTAAGTGACCTTAATAATTACTATTGATGGATACATATTTCTAGATATGATTGCATGTTTTGAAGGGGAATAAGTCCAATGTATTGGATAGAGGAAGAAGTGAAAGATTGTTACACATCTAATATTCTAAAAGGAATAGTACCAAGATCAATTAGATAGTGGGTTCATTGATCTAATCCTAAAGCTATTTGGATAGTGGGTTTAGCTGCCTTCTACAACTCCTAAAAAGGTTGAAATCTCCTAATAGGGACTCCTTGTACTAAGTTTTGTAATAGACTCCTAACAAGGTCTATCCTATAACAAGGAATATTCATATTAGTACATCATTTTGTGGGCATCATTCCCACTAGGGTTTTTCCTCTAATCAAGGGTTTCCCTAGTCAACATATCTAGTGTAATTGTGTATGCACATTTCTTCATTGTTACTATTTTATTTTGGTTGAATGGTTGAGATTGATTTAAAAGGTTAAATCTTTAGATAACAAATTCACCACCCCCCTCCTCTTAGTTATATTGGTGAACTACTATTTCTAATAGTCTTGGCAGGCTTGGTAATGATTACCTTACCTTTCTT
Source organism: Cupressus sempervirens (assembly GCA_028749045.1). Taxonomy (NCBI): domain Eukaryota; kingdom Viridiplantae; phylum Streptophyta; class Pinopsida; order Cupressales; family Cupressaceae; genus Cupressus; species Cupressus sempervirens. The sequence continues at coordinate 46,968,118 of CM053787.1, forward strand.
GTTCAATAGCTCTTCTTCTTCTAACTTTTCTTCATCGTCTACTTCTTCATCCTCTCATTTTCCTTTAATTAACATAAGAGTAGAACTAGTTTTTAGTTTGACAATCCTCTTCTTTCCCTTGTTAACTTCTTGAGGAAGTTTAATTTCTATTTCTATTCTAGCCTTTGCCTCATCATAGGTGGAAAAGTAAGTAGCCTTAGGATCAACATGCTCATTTATTAATGCCTCAATTATGTCCTTGGTTTCATCAATGTTTACCTCATATCCTAGAGGATTTACCAATGCAATTCTTGGCATAACTTCTTGAATATACACCTTGGCACTATCAACCATGAAACAAACATCATCTTTGTAATCTTCAACTAATTTCTTTGGAATCCAAAATCTATTATTTATTTTATCCTTAAATGCATCAAAATAGTTTTCCATAATGCTTGCATAATTCTCTCCCAATTTAGTAATTTACTTATTAATCTAACAAAGAACTAGTACATCTTTTCTCCAAACAATAGTACCTTTTGATGGGAAGAATTTGTGACTACACTTCATTTGGGTCTAGGGTTTCTACAACCATAGGAGTCAGCTTGAAATATGGTGCTTTCTATTCTACACCATGAACCACTATGCCTGAACCTCTTTTTTCTTTGCTATTGGTAGTTGCCATCTTCACTCTGTAGGGTTTGAGAGAATATGAGAATTTTCAGTAACAATTCACTCAAATCACTTGATTTCTTAGAAGATCGCTCTACACAAATAGCTCTCAAAAATTCATGGTGAGAAATGACTTTGATTTTACCCTTTTTATCAAATTATACCATAAATTCCTTGTACAAATGTTTGCTCAAGTGACAGGCTATCATCCACTTCACTTGCATTGAATACTTGGTAGTCTTTCATGAATTAGTAACCACATAAGACTTAGTTTCTACTGATCTTGCTCGGTAGAGTTTATAAGCCAACCTTGCTTGGTAAAATAGTAGCTCGGTAATGACTACCATCTTTTACTCAGTGATCCCTATGCATCTTGAATGCTGATATGGATCTTTTATACCATCAATTGGAACTGATATTAGATGTCTTCTTCAGTATCCTAGTTCCAGCTCTCCTTTGAGAAATCAAGTGGAAATAGTGGAGTCACCCAATTCTTGAGTGACTTGATCATTATGTTGGAAGAGTAAACTTCTGAGAGGGGGTGGTGAATTAGTATTTTAAACTTGGACCATTAAAACTTTCATCATTCATTTATCATATGCATTCAATATGTATGCTTAAATAATATGTAAAGAATATGCAACTAAATCATGTAAACATGTAAGATATCACACACATAACACCATATATGATTACTAAGAAACCCTCCAAGTAAGAAGGTAAAATTGGGATGGGGATGACACCCACAAATCTTCACTACTACAGTTGTAAAGTGTATCCAATTAAGGTTACAATGATTTGACCATGAATTATGGTCTACCCTATGAAAGGCCTACCATTTTAAAGGCTTACAAAGGCTATTAGGTCTCACCTTGTTAGAGGATTTCAATACCCTATTAGAAGTCTGTCTTGTCAGAGGACTTCAACTTACAAATAGGTAAGCAACCTATCAAAGGATTTCATACAACCTATTAGGACTACTATGCTTAATATATTTGACTGAAATCACATGTTAGAATGTCTCAGCATAGATCCTATGATTGGCACTTGCTTGCCTGATGATAGATTACCTCTAAACACTTATCTTTTGATCCTTCTCATTGAGATGTCTCAATGTTGTATCCTTCTCTCTATCCTCTATTCTTCTCTAATTGATTCTACAATTAACTCTTACTTCTAAGTAACCTTGAATGCTCTGTAAACTATCTTGTTCACTTCTCTAATTTGATCAATCACCCATAAAGAGTTTAGGGCTTCATCCTCCTTAACAAGACTTAGGTGGCTTAGGGTTAGGTATGAATCTATGGTTTAGATTCATCCATTTTTCCACTTAAACCTTCCCTTTTTTTGATTGGCTTCATGTAATTGCATAGATAATCCAAATATAGATTCATCCTTATCTTCAAAAGATTGTAATCTATCCTTAAGTCTGCATAAAAATGGTTTACATAGTTGTTTGTCCCATTACAAACAAATATGTCAAATCTGTGTCACTTGGAATATGAAGTCACTAATGCTCAGCATACACTATATTTATGTTCTTGAATTGGAACCTATATTACTTGGCATCCACTATTTACTCAACTCTTGAATCACTCAACACTTGAGTGACTTGGTACATGAGTGACACGATAGTCATTACAACTTGGCATGGTCTAATATTTACATGTTGTGCTCAACATGTATTACTAGTTTGGCATGAACTATGTAAATGGCTTAAGTGTGTTGACACACACTTGTTAAAACCAATCTAAGATCAACAATCTCCCCCTTTGACATGAGTGTCAAAAAATAATTGAATATACATAATCAACCTTAATCTTCTCGAGAATAACATATCCATGACTCAGCTTATATATAAAACTTCAAATTTTCAAAATTTTACAATAACCTATATACCTCAAAAATTTATAACTCCCCATGAGTTAATGTGTCTCCCTTGTATCCAAAATCTGTGCTCCCTTTGAGTAAATGTGTTTCTACTGATACTTTTTAACTTCAATGTGTTGCATTACTAATACACTTTCATCTGATATCTATAACTATTTGCTTCCTCCTTTATCTCCCCCATTCTTTATCGTCCTCTATTTCTATCTCCTCCTTTCTTTATTCTCTCCATTTTGTTGTTATATCTCTACCTACCTTTATTCTCCCCCTTTTTGACACTTATGTCAAATGGGCTATACATGTATAATGTGTTTGTCCAAAAAGGATTTATGGAAATCCATTATAATTTTGAGGGATGCATCCCAATTGTCACATGCAACATCCAATGACTTGATTTGGATTGCAAGCTCAGCAACAAGATGCACTAGGCCATCTAAAGTAGAAAGATTAGGGTCTTTTTTTAGTAGAGTCTCAACATAACCTAGTTCATTGTGTAGTATCTCCATGTGTGGGGTAAGGGATGCCTGTATGCATGTTAATTTGTTTCTTATGCTAGCCTCATCTACTATTAGTATAGCTAATTGACTTTGGGTTTGAAGCAATGTTCTAAAATGCTTCTCACTTTGAGTTGGGTCTAAGATAGCTTAGTACCTGATATGTTGAGGTTTCTCTCCAGGCTTAGAATATGATGTCTGGTCTCTTGGGTGAAGAGTGTAGGGTCATAGAGTTTGGTGTACAATGAGAATATATTCTAAAGTACCTTCTTCACATCATCAACCTTTGTTGCCAATGCAACTTGAGTTAGTGCTATCTCACTAGATATTTTTTCATTCACCTTTCCTTGAAACTTCTTCTCAGACCATTCTAAAAGTTTTGTAGTAGTATCAAGGTCTTCATTACTGATCTTTTCCACTATATCTATCCATTATTCTATCAGTGGCTTGGTCTCTTTAGGAGTTGGCAGATTAAATGCATCTAGAAAGATGTCTTTTATATCTTGAAGTGCTTGTTTCTACCTGTGTTCTCTCCTAAGCATTTCTTGATGCTTCTTCTTTTCTAAGGCTTGTTTTAAAATTCCTATTTGTTCTAATGTCATAGTGTCATAGTGAAATTTTTGAATCACAATGTCTTCATTAAGGCTTGTATCACCATAGTGAATTAGCTTATCAACCTTTGATGAGCTAGGGCTTGGCACTGAGATTTGTAATAGAATGGCTTGCATGCTCATCTTCTAAAGAACTTGTGTACAAGGAGTGCTAGATGTTGGTGGGGCTACCAGTGCTTGGATGGCTTCCTCTTCCTTCACCTTAGGTGTTTTCTCACATTCTTTAGGCTTCCCCTAAACTATCACTATAACTTGAATTGCACCTTTTTCTTGTGCTTTAAATACAAATGAATCTATCTATTCTATTTTCTTCTATTGACCTATAGTTGTAGCTTTTTCTTCTACTTGGTTCTTCTTAATAGTATAAACTTTGACACTTGTATCAACCTTACTAGATGTATCTATTATTGTTTGTGTTGGTGTTTGAAACTACTAAGAAACAAAATGCTCAATATCACAGTGAAATTACTCACACAATCTAAGGATCAACCAATTTCTAGTAGCAATTACACAAATAAACCACTTTGACCCAACTTCAACAAAACCAAAAATGGTTTTCTACTCTTTAGGCTCTACTAAACCAAGATGGGTATACCTAAGGATGATTCTAATATAAATTGTGGTATGAAATTATCTTAGTTTCATTCTAATTCTCATCTTTTACCCTCAGGTGCATACACAATTTATCAATTTTCTCTAAAAGCTTCTCAAATCTATATGCATCCCCTATAAGAAAATCTGGTTATAAATCTCATATGATTTACAAGTATTCCTGGAATTAGTGGCTATCTAAGACTCAAAAAACTATATGTAAATGAGTGGTAACCAACATTTGTAACTTTAAACAAAATGGAATGAGATAATTTTGATTTTTTTTAAAAATGATTTGATATGTAGCAGCAGAATTCACCCTTGCCCATTTCTGACTCATGTGACCAGTGCCTTATCCATTGGGTAGAAAATTGACTATTTGTGGGAGATCTAATTCAAATAACTTGCAAATGAATAAATCAATTGTAATCACCCATTTCCCTTCTTATGAAATATCCCTTTTATAAGCTCACAAACCCTACTGATTCATTGAAGCATTTCCATAATTCCTTGAATTATAAGCAATAATAAAACTAGCATACAACCCATCCAGATTGCATTCAGCCAATTAAACCTTATTTAAGTGACTTCAAAGTAAAGAAACTTGTAAAATGGAGACACAAATATAGTGTTAATACCCCTTTGTATTATACTTTTGAATGACTAATACACTAACTAATAGAATTCAAAGAAAAGCCCAAAAAATCTTGTTGATTCTATCATTTCAATATCACCAAAGAGTACAAGTGGAAGAAAACTCAAAACAACTACATACTATTGGACCAACTTTCTGTACTTTTCTTAAGAAACACAAAAATTATACCAGTTCTCGAGCCATCACAATGCCTTGAACACTCATTTATATAACATGAGTTGCAACAAGCAAAGGGCAAGTGTGATTTGATAGGTGTCCTAAAAATATTTACATCTATCACAAAAGACAAAAATGCAAATAACAAAAAGGCTAATACATCAAACATTCCTTTGTGTGTCCCTTTCTATTATTCCCTTTGGAAAGGCAAAAATACTATGATTTGATTCTTCTATCAATCTGATTCCTTGGAATAAGTGACCATGAGGCTTGAAAGTGATGTGTCCTCTTTAGTTACTTGTAAGTTTACTTTAACTTGGGGATTTTCTCTGTCTTCACCATCAACTGTTAAAGTAACAGTTACACTTGCATCATCTCCTACCTCGTCATCTTCTAACATCTTCTCTACAGACATGAATTTATCTTTCCACTCATTATAAGTAGTGTCATCTGGCCAATTAAAATTTAGAACCTCCCTTTGTACAATTATTAAAAAAATTTCAACTACCTCTATATCAACAAGGTTTTTCCTGACATCTTTATAAAATAACTATACTTTTACCAGCTCCTCATCTATTTGGGCCAATAACAAATGACCAGTTTCATTAATGACTTTATTCATCCTTTCACAAAAGATCTCATCCAGCTCTTTCTTCCATTCTTCCTTTTCCTTCACTTTATCAATGGTCTTTAAAGCACAAGGAAATAAATCAAATTTCTCTGCAATATACTTGGAAAAAAAAATAATTAATATTTTTTGAAAAGAATCTTGTTTGTCATCAAAACCTTGCAATTTATTTAGCAAATCAAAGATCTGTTCTATTTGATGACATGGTAGTTGAATGACAAATATACACATAATAGTGATATCTTCATTTCTTTCTATCCACTTCTACACAAGGGGTCTAAATACAACTTCACCTCTCTTTAATTTATCCCTGATGATTGTAATCCCTGATAATAAATCAAAAAATGATGGCCATTCTATCATGTCCACTAAATACATAACACCCTACCTCAATTTTTCTTGATACTGATCATTTAGTTCTACATGTAGTACATATAATTTGTTCTTCTCCTCTTCAAACTCCTTTGTAGTGTAGAACTGAGGCCTTTTCGAGGTGTCTGGTATTTCAATAATTGGAGTTGATTTGAAGGGTTCAACAGGTGGCCTTGATGGGTATGTAATTCTTAGCCTTGTGGGCTTCCTTTTTAGCTTGTGCTCAAGCTCAATTCTCCTTTTTACCTCCTTATTATGGGCCTCAAGAATTGTGTCATATTTACTCTATAGTTCAAACATGGCCTATTCCTCTTTCTTAGCAGTGGTCAAAAGAAATTGGGATGAATCAACATTCCAATGTACTACCTACACATGTGAGGTATCAACAACTCTTCTCACAATTATGCTTCCCATCAATCCAGACTCATTTGGTTGTGATGATGTGGCTCTAGATCCTCTCCTCAATGACCAATTGACCAATGTAGCTTGATCTTCAATGGATGCAGTGCCTTGGAAGTCCCTTTTATTTTGATCTTGCAAAGTTAGTTTATTTGAAACAGAACTAAAAACTAAGGCATCAACAATATCCCAATTTGGTAATAGTAAAATGTTAGATGTCTTCACCATTTTCCTTCCATCCTTAGGGCTTATATTTTGAAATTATTTTATCATTTCTTCTTTTGTTTGGTTCTAGATGGAACCTTCATCCATTTTTGGATTCTCTATTTTCAACCTTTTACATTTTTCCTCAAAAATATTCATGTTTGCCATCCATGCAAACTACTAAAAAGCCCTATATTTCACAAAGCCGTTATCAGCCAAAAATTGATGACTTGCCTATTCTAACATAGGGTCCAATTCCCTGCCTCTATAATCTACTATTGTTAGATCCAAACTTGGGAGGGGAGGTTCTAGAGGGTTGCCCTCATCTAATTTAGCTTGAGTAATAAAAATACCTCCCTGTGATCCCATCTGTTCAATCTTCTCACCAGTGAGTTGTTCTTCTCCAATCCTCAAAGGGGATTGAGTGGGTGAATATTTCTCAGCTTGAGACCTCTCTTCTTTCATTACCTTCTCCCTCTTGGGACTAGGCTCATCAGGTCTCTCCTCTTGGGTTGTACTAGTAGATCCCATTATTTCCTTGCCCTTATCTACAGGAGCCCTTTTATTTTGAATTATAGTGTAACTAGGCTTCTTTTGTACAATTATTTGACTAGCTCCCATATTAGGAGTAAAAGCCAACCTCCTCGTGACTTCTTTGGCCTTATTAGGATAAGAATCAATAAAAAATTATTTCTTCTCATTAATAGATTTCATTATTTTAGGGGAGTTACTCATGAGCTTATTTATTTTGTTAGCCTCTATATTAGCATTATCTAAAGGACTATATTTCAAATCAAAACAATGAGTGAATTCTAGGACCTGAGAATAAACTCTTCATTTTTCTTTTTTAGTTTCTTGCTCCTACAATGAGAATTAATTCCTTATAATGTCCTCTAGATAATATGAATCATGTTTGACCTATCCTAGCTTAATTCTATGCCTCAAGGTTTGATTAAAAAATCCCTTAGAATCACAAAAACGGGGATGGGAGACAACCATCATATATTGATCCAAAATTTTATGCAAAAAGAACCAACCCACTTTGGTAATAACAAACTGATGGGCCATTGTGTAGGTAGGAAAAATTGACCCTAGTTTCCTTTTCAATAGAAACATTTCTTCTACTCCTCCTAATTGCCACAAAACTTCAGCCATTCCTACTTTCAAAAGTACTTGGTAAGGCAAGACATGAGGACTCCCTTTAAAACCATAGATTCTAAAAATCATAGAAACAGGGTAAGGAATGATATCTCCCCAATTATGTGAAACTTTCAAGTTATCAGGTTTTTCCATAGGTCTGAGGAGATCCATTAATACCTTATGGATTCTGGGATTGTCTCTTAATATGAGACATCTCAATTTAGAAGTAAATACCTATCAAATCTAACAAAATTGACATTATTTGCATCCTAGGTCATTTCTTCACTCCACAACTAGACTGGCATTGCTTCCCCATTCTCTTCTCTATTCAATTCCATATCATTACCAAAATATGTCACCCCCTTGAACAAGAACATATGCATCAATAGAGAATAGTGGCCAAAAGTTTTCTCCACTTTGCCTTTCACAATTCCAACTAAACCAGTATGAATTTTTTTAGCCAAAAAAGATGCAAAATCAAAGATAACATCTACACCAAAAGAAGCAATCTAAACCATCATATACATAAGGCCAATGGGCGTGAAATCTTTCTCATCCTCACCAAAAACATGGCATAGGGTCCTGTATATCTCTACAGCCCAGGAAGTGAAAAGACTCTTCTTAAAAGGTTCTCTAGAGGCTGCAGTAATTATTGGTAGAGATCCTATTGTACCAATGTGTGCCCTCAGTGCACCTCCCATAATTACATCCTTCTTTTCTTTGTATTCATTTTCTAGTTTTGGAAAATTGATTGGCACATGGTAATTTGACAATGGTTCTATGTGAAAAACCTCTCTAATTTCTTTAGGACTAATTAAGATCAAAGGCATGCCATCATTTTTTCTCACCACCCTAATAGCTTGGTCATAATTCTTGGAAATGGCTTCAAGAAAATCATAATCCATGAAAATACTTGGAACTACTAGCTTTCTCAAATCAAAATTCCAAACATTAGCATGTGGGGCAAACAAATTGCTCTCTAAAAACCACTTTTTAAACAAGACAAGACTAGTTTGAGTAGTTGTTGCATCCCTAACCCAATTCCCCTTGTCATATAAGCTATCAACAATTTTAAGCCTAGGGTTTAAGGAAATTAATTTTTAAACTTTTGCAAGTTCAATGGTGGATTTTGGGAGTAATTCTAACAAATCATCATGAACATTCCTATCCATATAATTAACTTTCCTAAAAAATGCTTTCTTAGGAGGGATCTTGATTGTAATGAAAGGAACTAGAATGCTATAGAGGTTGTAATATGATTACTTACTTGATTTTCCAAACTTGTTCTTCTCTGAACCTCTGCAATTTCTCTTGAATAGATGAGGAATTAGTCCATGTTCATACCAAGCTAAACACAATATTATCAACAAGCTCTTGTGCTCATAAAATGTGAAATCTTTGTTTGCATGGGACTGGAACTAATGAAATCTCCTATATTATACTCTATTTCTCCCACATGTGAAGCTTTCATTCATTATAAATGCAAAAAATAGAAAAATAGAGTGGCATCACACTTCCTTTTAAATTTGCACCATTGATCCTCTAAAAATCCTATGATCCAGGAATGAAAACTAGGCTGACTCACTTTTCTTCTTAACATGTTGGTAGTTAAACCAATAGACTACCTCCATCTGTACCTTTCCTCTAATGTTGGTATTTCAAATTGGGCCCATGGATGACTGAGGACATGTTTCATCAACTCACTACCTTGCTATACATAACCTTCGAGCATCTTTCTATAGCGAGCTAGCGATAACCATTAATTTTGCTTTGATCCTTTGGTAGACATTTGATACAACCCTTAAGAGAACAATGGTGGTTCCCTCACTCACTACCTCACTATACATAACTTTTTCAAATCTTTCCATAGCGAGTTAGTGAGTATCATTGATTTATGCTTGATTTGACAATTTAGAATCATTTACATGTTCTGTGCATGGGGAGTGGGTCCAAGATACTGCTGTCACTGAGCTGGCTTAACATGCTAGCACACATATATATTATTTAATTTCTAATGACATCACACATCCTTGGCCTTGCCATTTTTGTTACTTTGAGGTGGGTCGCTACATTACTACTGATAAAATTACTAACTATCCAACTAGCGATATAGCGAGTTCTGACAAATTCAGAATTTCCAGCTTATAGATACTCAGTAGGATGCCACCGTGTCATTTGATCTACATAGCTTAGCTTTGTCAAGTCACTCATTCGAGGCCCACCTTTGAGGATTTTTTGTTACATCAAAACCTTCTAACTAGTCATTGCCTTGCTATTGGTGAAAACACCAACTTCTCGGCTAGCAATATACCGACTTTCTAGTAACCATCAAAACTGATGCCGAGAAATAATACTATGAGTGACACAACTTTCATAGAAATAAAAGAAAAGCTTGCACAATATTTTCCTCAAGATCCTCAAAATCATTTCTTATTTTAAAAGAACATCATCTTTTGTAATGATTGGGCCCTCACTGTGTCGCTACTAGAAAATTGGTGTTTTTTTGGCTAGTGATACAGCGACCTTCGACAAATTCACAATTTTGGTGATGGATAACAAAAGATACATTGATTGAGACTTCACCAATTAAAATTGGTGTCAGAGAAGGTAGTCATGCATATTTATAAGACTACGTAGGAATTTCCACTATCACATCAGCCTTAAATAGGTTACTACCTTTTACAAAATTTGGGCACTCGCTACAAGTCGCATGGATTTTTCGATAGTGACTTAGCAAATTGCCAGAGAAACTTGAACTCTAGTGACACCATTTGCGATTTTTTTCATGTGCATTCTTCTTAATAATGACAAGCCTAGGACATAGCACGTGATAATAATGCCTTCATATTAACACAAATTTTTTGATGTCAAACTTCATTTTTCATTATCACAACATAGTTCTTCGATGGTTTCTACCTCACTAGGCATAATATTTGAGGATCTTGCTATAGCGAGTATGTGACAACCATGGATTCAAATAAGATCCAATCGTAGGATAAAACCCTTTTCAAAAGGACTCAATAATGACCTCAAAGTAGGTGGGAAAAGAATATTCAGCTGATGTTAAGACTTTAGTGCCAAAATAAGATTTAAAATGCAAAACCTAGGGTTTTACACAGATTTTGAAAGATATCAAAAATACGAGACCAAAACCTAAAACCCTAGGACCTAACAAAGAACTCACATTTGATTTTTTCACCATGATTCTAAGAAAAAATAATATGTAAAAAATCAGACCAATAGTGGCTCTGTCTAGAGATGATAGGCTACTTGAGTCTATACAATAATTCAGAATCTTTGGGAGAGAAAACCACATACTTGGTACAAGGATGAAAAATTTTTCAAAGAGCACAAAGAAACACACAAAAACAAGAAATAGGAAACCAAACTATATAAAGAAACTATTTACAGGGATTTAAAAAATATATAGAATGTACAAACCAAGAACCCTAAAACTATTGTTCATGGAAAATGGTTACTTTTAAGAAAAGTACCTCTTCAAGAATTGTCCATGAACTAGCAATTCAAGAATACCTCTAGTTAAATCCTTCAAAAAATATGAATCTTCTCCATTTTTATCAAAAATTTTATATGGGCCAAGCCAGATTGGATCAAATTTACCATGCTTTCCTTTATCTTCCAATCTAGCATTCCACATCAGTACCATGTCACCAATTTCAAATTTCCAATTACTAGCTCTTTTTTCATATAAATGCTTCATTTGTGATTGCAACTTGGCATTTTTAACAATAGATTCTCTCCTTTTTTCTTCTAGTTGCAATATATCATCCATTCTGAGTTGCATCTCATCAATGATATCATCTTCATACAATTGAACAAATCTATACATCTCTTTGAGGTTATTTTATGGAAGTCTAGCCTATATACCATAGACCAAATCAAATGGGGCACATCCAATAGCCTTTTTCATAGTAACCCTATTAGCCCACAGAGCTAATGGCAACTTTGAATCCCAGGCCTTCTTGTTTTCAATATACTCTTATTGCTAGATTTAGCCTAACCGTTACCTTGAGGATGATAGGGTGATGATGTATATTTTGTAATGCCATACTTTTTATATTCCTCTGATCTAAAACACATGGCATTATTAGTTACAATATTTAAAGGACATTCAAACCTAATTATAATATTATTTAGGATGAAATTAATCACCACCTTACTTGTTACATTCCTAGTAGGGATTCCCTCAACCCACTTGGTGAAATAATCAGTAGCTACCAAGATCCAAGAATGACCTCCACTGGACTTGTTTGTGATTTCACCTATAAAGTCAATTCCCCATTGTTGGAAGGGTGCTTTCACCTCAACTGGTCTTAAGGGGAAATTTCCAAAAAACTTCAACTACCCACTAAATCTTTGACAAGTATCACATAATTTCACAAAGTTGTGAGCATCTTTGAAAAGTGTTGGCCACCAAAACCAAACCCTCATAATCTTATGAGTAGTAGTTTTAGCCATATAGTGACCACCACATACACCTTCAAGCATATCTTTCAAAATTCTTTTAGACTCAATTTCATCCATACACTTCAAGAGGACTCCCTCCATATTCCTCCACCACAAGTTTCCTCAGACTATAACATATCTTATAGCATGCAACTTAAGGGATCTCTTTTGATTATTATTTGAGTTTGATGGAGATTTCATAGTTTTTAAATAATAGATTACATCCTTGTACCAATCAGAGGTGTGCATATCATAGAGATCTTCTCTGCAATTATCATCTAGTTGATTAATTTGGTTTGCCTCTAGATTTTTTTCTGTCATCAACTTGGCCAAACCCTAACCTCTGACCAATTTAGTAATCTGGATGTCAATATTGAATTCTTGTATTCTATTGATCCACCTACATCTCCTACCAGATACCTCTTATTGTGAAAAGATGTCCCTCATAGCAGCAGTAGGAACAAAAGCAATAACTTTAGCCCCCATTAAGTAACATCTGAAGGCCTTCACTCCTTTCACCAATGCATATGCCTATTTTTCATTGATTTCATACTTGAGTTTTGTTGCTTGCAAAGTCTTGTTGAAGAATACAATAGGTTTCTCATAACCTTCTTCATTTTTCTATAACAGTACTATAGCAATAGTGTGAAATGAGGCAAAAGAAAATATATGCATTGGTTTGTCATAATCAGGAGCTCTGAGAATAGGGGCATCTTTAATAGCTTGCTTAATTTTTTTAAATGCAATACTAGGTTCACCATCCTATTTTATCTTAGATCCCTTATTTAGCATTCTTGATATAGGCCTACTAATCTCTGCAAAGTTAGTCACAAACCTTCTGAGAAAATTAATTTTCCCAAAAAATGATTGAATTCCTTTAACACTTTTAGCCTTTTGAATCTTGTCTATTGCTTCTACCCTTTCAGGATCAATCCTTACTCCATGCTTGCCAACTAAATGTCCTAACAACTTTCCTTTAGTGACACCAAACTGATACTTTCTAGGATTTAAAGAGACACCATACTTGAGGGCTATGATAAACACCTTTTCTAAATGCATGCAATGATCATTTTCACCCTTAGAATGAGTAGTTAAATCATCTTGATATACAACCCAAAATTTATTAATGATATCAGCAAAAGCCACATCCATTGCTCGTTGAAAATTTTCCCCAGCAATGGTAAGCCCAAATGGCATTTTGACATAAACATAAGTACCCCATGGAGTAGTAAAAGCAGTTTTAAACTGTTTTGATTCTTTAACAACCACTTGATTGTAACCTAAAAATCCATCCATTATTGACATAAGCTTTGAACCAGTGACCCTTTGCAACATGGCTTCCATATTTGGTAAACCATAATTATCCTTTAATGAAGATATGTTAAGATTTTTGAAATCAACACACAACCTCATATCTCCATTTTTCTTCCTAACAGGGACTAAATTGGATACCCCCTTTGGTAATCACAAACTGATGGGCCACTATGTAGGTAGGGAAAATTGACCCTAGTTGCCTTTTCAATAGAAAAATTTCTTCTACTCCTCCTAATTACCACAAAACTTGAGCCATTCCTACCTTCAAAGGTACTTGGTAAGGAAAGACATGAGGACTCCCTTATAAAACCATAGATTCTAAAAATTGTAGAAATAGGGTAAGGAATGATATCTCCCCAATTATGTGAAACTTTCATGTTATGGGGTTTGTCCATAGGTCTTAGGAGATCCATTAATACCTTAGGGATTCTAGGCTTGTCTCTTAATATGAGACATCTCAATTTAGAAGCAAAATACCTATCAAATCTGACAAAATTGGCATTATTTGCATCCCAATTCATATCTGCACTCCACAACTGGACTGGCAGTGCTTCCCCATTCTCTTCTCTATTCAATTCCATCTCATTACCAAAATATGTCACCCCCTTGAACAAGAACATATGCATCAATAGAAAATAGTGGCCAAAAGTTTTCTCCACTTTGCCCTTTGCAATTCCAACTAAACTAGTATGAATTTCTTCAACCAAAAAAGAGGCAAAATCAAAGATAACATCTACACCAAAAGAAGCAATCTGAACCATCATATACATAAGGCCAATGGGCATGAAATCTTGCTCATCCTCACCAAAAACATGACACAGGGTCCTGTATATCTCTACAGCCCGGGAAGTGAAAAGACTCTTCTTAAAAGGTTCTCTAGAGGCTACAGTAATTATTGGTAGAGTTCCTATTATACCAATGTGTGCCCTCAGTGCACCTCCCCTAATTACATCCTTCTTTGCTTTGTATTAATTTTCTAGTTTTGGCAAATTTATTGGCACATGGTAATCTGATAATGGTTCTAGGTGAAAAACCTCTCTAATTTCTTCAATGCTAATTGAGATCAAAGGCATGCCATCATTTCTTCTCACCACCCTAATAGCTTGGTCATAATTCTTGGAAATGGCTTCAAGAAAATTATAATCCATGAAAACACTTGGAACTACTAGCTTTCCCAAATCAAAATTCCAAACATTAGCATGTGGGGCAAACAAATTCCTCTCTGAAAACCACTTTTTAAACAAGACAAGAACAATTTGAATAGTTTTTGCATCCCTAACCCAGTTCTCCTTGTCATATAAGACATCAACAATTTTAAGCCTAGGGTTTAAGGAAATCAATTTTTTAACTTATGTAAGTTCAGTGGTGGATTCTAGGAGTAATTCTAACAAATTTTCATGAACATTCCTATCCATATAATTAACTTTCCCAGAAAATTCTTTCTTAGGAGGCATCTTGATTGTAATGAAAGGAACTAGAATGCTATAGAGGTTGTAATATGAGTACTTACTTTATTTGCCAAACTTTTTATTCTCTGAATTGCTACAATTTCTCTTGAACAGATGAAGAACGAGTCCACATTCATACCAGGCTAAACACAATATGATCAACAGGCTCTTGTGCTCAGAAAACATGAAATCTTTGTTTGCATGGGATTGAAATTAATGAAATCTCCTATATTATACTCTATTTCTCCCATATGTGAATCTTTCATTCATCATAAATGTACAGAATAAAAAAATAGAGTGGCATCGCACTTCCTTTTAAATTTGCACCGTTGATCCTTGAAAAATTCTACGATCTAGGAATGAAAACTAGGTTGACTCACTTTTATTCTTAAACACTGATAGTCAAACCAATAGACTTCCTTCATCTATACCTTTCCTCTAATAATGGCATTTCAAACCGGGCCTATGGATTATTGAGGGCACATGTCATCAACTCACTACCTCGCTATACATAACTTTTACACATCTTTCCATAGTGAGTTAGTAAGGATCGTTAATTTATGCTTGATCTGCCAATTTAGAATCATTTACATGTTCTATGCATGGGGAGTGAGTCCAAGATACTAGTATTGCTGAGTTGGCTTAACATACTGGCACACATATATATTATTTAATTTCTATGACATCACACATCCTTGGCCTTACTGTGTTTGTTACTTTTAGGTGGGTCACTACATCCCTGTCGATAAAATTACTAACTATTCGGCTAGCGATATAGTGAGTTCCGATGAATTCAAAATTTTTGGGGTTATAGATGCTTAGTAGGATGCCACTGTGTTGTTTGATCTAAATTGTTCAACTTTTTCAAGTCACTCATTTGGGGCCCACCTTTGAGGATTTTCTGTTACATCACAACCTTCTAACTAGTCGCTACCTAGCTACTGATGAAAACACCAACTTCTCGGCTAGCGATATAGCAACTTTCTAGTAACCATCAAAACTAACACCAGGAGATAAAACTATGAGTGACAACTTGCACAAAAATAAAAGAAAATCTTGCACAATATTTTCCTTAGGATCCTCAAAATCATTTCTTATTTTAAAAGAATGTCATCTTTTGCAATAACTGGGGCCTCACTATGTCCCTACCAAAAAATTGGTGTTTTTTTGGCCATCGATATAGTGACCTCTGATGGATTCACAATTTTGGTGATGTATAAAAAAGGATACATTGATTGAAACTTCACCAATTAAAATTGGTGTTAGAGAAGGTAGTCATGCATATTTATAAGACTGCACAAGAATTTCCATCATCACATTAACTTTAAATAGGTTATTGCCTTTTGCAAAATCTGGGTACTCACTACATCAACACTAGCAAGTTGCATGTATTTCCTGATTGTGAGTTAGCAAATTGCAAGAGAAACTTGAACTCTAGTGACACCATTTGCGAGTTTTTCCACGTGCGTTCTTCTTAATACTGACAAGCCTGGGACATAGCATGTGATCATAATGCCTTCATATTAACACACATTTTTTGGTGCTAGACTTCATTTTTTAGTATCACAACATAGTTCTTCGATGGTCTCTACCTTGCTAGGCATAATATTCGAGCATCTTGCTATAGCAAGTATGCAACAACTGTAGATTCAAATAAGATCCAAGGGCAAGATAAAACCCTTTTCAAAAGGACTCAACCATGACCTCAAAGCAAACGAGAAAAGAATATTCAATTATTGTTAAGACTTTCGCACCAAAAAAGATTTAAAATGCAAAACCTAGGGTTTTACATAGATTTTAAAAGATATCAAAAATACGAGACCAAACCCTAAAACCCTAGGACCTAACAAAAGAACTCACATCTGATTTTTTCACCACAATTCTAAGAAAAATTAATATGTAAAAAATCAAACCAATAGTTTGAACCAAAGGTTGTAGATTAGTAACTAAAGAGATAATAGAAGGTGGTCCTTTTGTATTCACCTTTTCCCTTGTGACCTCAGTTAATGCCTTTTTCAATTCTTCTACACTGACCAAAACTGGGTTTTCACAAAGTTTTTCTTGGAGTGTAGATTGGTCTAGAATCTTCTTGAAGTCTTCTATAGTAAGTGGATTGATTTTATAAGATGATGCATTACAAAACATCCTTTACACTTATAGTCTTATTTTTCATAATTGTGACATGAGGAGGACTGACATTAGGCATTTGCGTATCATGCATACTCTGTTCATCTCATTGTTGTTCAACTATTGCCTTGTCATCATCTTTCTTTTCTATTTCCTCCCCAACTGTGTTATCTAACTTATCATCTTCCTTATCATCTTATTTACCCTTTGAAGGGTCAACTTCTCCTTGTTTCATAATGGTCAACCCATAGATAAGTTTCCATATTTGGGTTGACTTCTTGACCACATCTTCAATGTTATTTTGAAGAATGTTGAAGGCTCTATATTTAGGTGTAAACCTAACTACATATCTCTTGATAGCCTTATCAATCTGTCCTTTTTTCAACTCTTGCATCAGTTGAGCTAATTTAGTTTGTTTGATCTATTCCTCTAAGTTCAAATAATAATGTGATTTTTCCTCAACAACATCATATAAACCTTTTGGTATTGTGTTGGAAAATTCTAGTGGAGTGTTTGTAAACTTAGACATCATGGCATATAATGCCTCTTCCACTTGATTTTTCTCTTCTTTTCTAAGTTTATCAAAATCAATATGATTCAAACTAGATAAATCTACATTTTTTTTTATATTTTCACATAAATTTTCAAGATTAGACAAAGGATTGTGACTTACCACTTTAAATTTTTTATTTTCATCTAATTTTGTCCTTTCTTCATTAGATTCTGGCTATGCCACATATTTTCTTCTTTGTCTTTTTTTCTCTTGGGCACCTTCCTCTATTTTCTTGGTCTTTTCCTTAGCCTTCTGAGTTGTAACACGTGTGCTTGCTCTAGTGGTAGGAGCAATGGGTTTGGTTGGGCTAGGTTTGACAATTTTCTTTGCCTTGGCCACTGGCTATGCCTTAGCCTTCCTTTTCTTTGGCTCAGTAGGAGTGGATGCTTCCTCAACTTCTTCTCCCTTGACATCTTCAGTTTCCTCCTGGGCCTTATCTTCTCCCATGTCTTGGGTCAATGTAAGAGGTTCTTGTGCTTGTGCTTATTCTTCCTCTTCATCCTCTTCTTTTTCTTCTTCCTCCTTCTCTATACCTTCTTCAAATTTAGCTTTTAGCTTCTTGACTAGCTTATCTTTCTTCTCGAGTGTAGAGGCAATTTTTAACTCCATGGTAATCTATGATTTTACCATATTATAGTTTCCAAATATCTTTTCATAATTATCTATTTCCTCTGCTAGAAGTGCAGTGATGGCTGCTAAGGCTTCATCAATATTAATTTCATTCCCAAGTGGTCTTAACCATCTTACCGTTGGTGTAGCAGCTTGCACAAAGGTGTAATCAGCATCAACAAGAAATCTTATGTCATTATAGTGTTGTTCAACCAAAGAAACTGGTATTCTTATTCTTTCCTTCGTTGATTTCTTAAAATCTTCAATATAACTTGTCATTAAAGTTTCAAAGTTTTCTCCCATCTATTCAATATACTCATTGATTTGCATCACAACTGATCTATTTATTTTCCACCCTATAGTACCAAAAGAGGGAAATGTACTATGTACAAAAAAGAATATGCAAACTAGTATTGAACCAAATTTGCATTGAACACTCTTGGTCTTCCTGATAGCTCCAAGATTCTCCATCAGTTGTTGTAACTGTAACTCTGCTAGATCATATGTATGATCTTTCTTCACAATCATGTAGCTAACATCCACAGCTATTCAAGGTACACTATTCAATCTACTAGATTGATAGAATTTGTGTGAGATTACCCTTATAATAAATTTCAATAATGGATCAACAATAGCATCTATTGTTATGCCTCTCTTATTCCATTTTGCTCATGTGTTCTTCTCAATTACTTCTTTGGAGTCACTTCTAAGTGTCTCTTGCTGATCTAGGGTTAGGTGGCTAGTTACCCTATGAATTATTCTCTTGGTAATCTTAATAGGTCCTCCCTCTAGCCATAAAGAACCATCATGAATTCTTCTCAAAACAATTAGTATCCACTCAGTTTTAAACACATTAGGAAAATATAGGGCTCATGTTAAACCCTTTGTCTCTACGATTTGGAATTCATCCTTCAAAATACCATTCTAACATAATCTATTATATGCATCTCTTATCTCCATGTCTCCTATACCTCCTATCTAGAAATTATAACACTTCCTCACATCTTGCACCATAATTACATTTGGTAGGACCATTGATAGTGTGGCATAAGGATCTTGTTTATAGGCTATATCAAGAATGACTTTAAATATAGGTTTCTTAACTTCATTATTGACAAGTTGAACATTCAAAACCTCCTTCCCTTCAACACTTTTTGAACTAGATGCCATTTTGTCAACCTTGGGTTTATGCTAAATAAAACTACGTAGCTCAGCTTGTAATAAATACATTGTGAGATCTGATAAACTGGTGTGTGGTCATTGCAAAAATCTCTACAAGTGCCTTGAATAGGTTTCTGAATTTCCTTCTACTCTACTTGCTCTTGCTTGAATTAAAAATGATGAATAATGAGCAAAAAATTATCATATACCCTTCAAAAACCTTGCATTTAATGTTGAGTGCTTACAAAGTTATAAGCTCAACACCAACCAATTTCAGATTCACTTAGCATCCATTGATGTTTCCATCACTCAACAACTACTATGAGTTAGGCATCAACTAGCTAATCTAGTAGCTCAACATCAACTAGCATTCCAGTCAGCATACAAAAGAAAAATTTCGTGCTCAACAACAACATGAAATTTTTTAAAGATATAACTTGGATTTTCAATAACATCTTTCATCTTTATTTATGCTAATATAGCCTTTTCAATATTGTCTTCTTTGGAACTAATGTATGATATAATACTTGAATATTAGTCCCACATACCTCTTGGTTGTCTAGTTTGATGAGGTTTGATCACTTGAACCATTGGGTGAAGTGATCCCTTCTCCATTTGATGTGTTGCAATCATCTTTATTTTTCCATGTCTTGTTCATCTCATCTCTGATATGTTCAACATCTGCCTTTCCTTTTCCTTTATCAAATTCACAACTTGGTGTCTTTGACCTAGTTGGATAATGCTTACTAATGTGACTAGTCTTCAAATAGCTAAAACATGTGGTTTGACTCAACCACTTTTCATAGTTAGCATTAAAATGTGTCCTTATGCAATTCTCTAGAAAATGTCCATATTCTTGACAATAATGATTGTTATATCTTGTATTATAATCCTAATTATAAAAGTTCCCATAGCTTCTTACCTTTGTTGGCTTATTGGATGATCACATGGATTTGGATCTACATTCAAAATCTCTATTTCCATACTTCTAATAGTTGTAGAAATATCCCTCAATTCTTTTTTTATGCATGGTCTTGATTCTGCATTCATGTGCCTAATGGCCTTACTTGTTGCACTTATGACAATGAGTCATGTTCTTAGGCTTGATATTCTGATTTGTATACTTGGTCCTACACACATTAGTAGTATTTCCTTTCTTACCACAATTATGACAAGTAGGTTTGGAGTTCTTACCTTTGATGTTCCTTTCTTTAACAACTTTGGATGATTCTCCCACTTTAGTAATTGATTAAAGTATTTGATGGCTTCATTTGGATTGTTGAAACTTTCAGCAAATTCATTTTCTCTTTTTAGGTCACTCTGCAATTGTTCATTCTACAGCTTCAATGTAGTTATCTCAATGTCCTTGAAATTCAATTCATAGTTGGAATTCATCATTTGACTTAGAGTATCTAATTGCATGTTGGAAATCTTGGTTAGTTCTATTAACTTCTCTTCCATTCTATTAGCCAAAGCTCTTTTGTCTTCTTCAATCATGGCTTTCTTCTTCTATTCAACTACTTTACATACCATTATGGCTTGTGATTCTTGTTCTAACTTGAGATTCTAATTTCCTCAGCTTCGATTCTATTCTTTTCCATTAGATATACAATAGCTACATCAAATTCATTTGATTCTCTATCTACAAATAGCTTAGTAGTGTCTATCTCTTTGTATTGTATGTCATTCTCTGCAATAGCAATTTCTTTCCTTCTCTTCAAGGATTTATTTAGTTCCTCTCTTGCCTCATTCAGTTGATGTAATATAAGATGTATTTCAATCTCCTAGTTTTCAATAGTCTTTCCCAACTTGTAGACTTCCATTTCAAGATCTTTCCTCCAAACTACAAATCTTCTCTTCCAAAGAACAAGGCTTTGACACCAATTATTGGAATTACAAGTAGGAAGAGTAAACTTTTGAGGGGGGGTGGTGAATCAGTAGTTTAAACTTGGACCCATAAAACCTCCACTATTCACTTATCATATGCATTCAATATGTAAGCTGAAATATCATGTAAACAATATGCATATAAATCATGTAAATATGTAAGAAATCACACACATAACACTATATATGATTACCTAGAAACCCTCCAAGTGAGAAGGTAGAACTGGGGTGGAGATGACACCCACAAATCTTCACTACTGTAGTTGTAAAGTGTATCAAATTAAGGTTACAATGATTTGACCATGAATCATGGTCTACCCTATGAGAGGTCTACCTTGTTAAAGGCTTACAAAGACTGTTAGGTCTCACCTTGTTATAGGATTTCAACACCCTATTAGAAGTGTGCATTCAACTTACAATTAAGCAAGCACCCTATTAAAAGATTTCATACAAACTGTAAGGACTACTCTACTTAAGAGATTTGACTGATATCACCTGTTAAAATGTCTCAACATAGATCCTATGATTGGAACTTGCTTATCTAATGATAGATCACCTCTAAACACTTATATTTTGATTCTTCTCTATTAGATGTCTCAATGCTATACCCTTCTTTCTATCCTCTATTCCTCTCTAACTAATTCTATAGTTCACTCTTAATTCTAAGTCACCTTTAATCCTCTACAAACTATCTTTTTTTCTTCTCCAATTTGATCAATCACCCATAAAGAGTTTAGGGCTTTGTCCTCCATAACAAGACTTGGGTGGCTTAGGGTTCGGTATGAATCTGCAGTTAAGATTTATCCATTTTGTCTCTTAAACCTTCCCTTTTTCTGATTAGCTACTGTAATTGCATAGGTAATCCAAATATTAATTCATCCTTATCTTCAAAATAAATTATTCTATCCTTAAGTTGGCATAAAAATGGTTTACATAGTTGTTTGTGCCATTACAAACAAATATGTTAAAATTGTATCACTCGGCATATGAAGTCACTAATGCTCGGCATCCACTATATTTCTATTTTTGACTCAGTACTTGTATTACTCAACATCTATTGTTTACTTGGCTCCTAAATCACTTGATATGGTCTATCTACTTGGCACCTGAGTGACTTGGCACATGAGTGACTCAACACTCATTGCAACTTGGCATGGTCTAATATTTAGATCTTGTGCTCAACATGTATTACTAGTTCAGCATGAACTAAGTAAATGGATTAAGTGTGTTAACACTCACTTGTCAAAACCAATCTAAGATCAACACATTATTTCTTGGACTTTCATTTTTAGAAGATTTTGGAACCCATTGTTGTTTCATCTACTTTCTAATGTTATCATCTTTTGCCTTCTTTTCATCTTCTATTTTTTAAGTATTCATACAGTTCTTGGCAAGATAACCAAGTTTGGTACAAATAAAACATCTTTTGTTAGTATCTCTTTTCCTCATGTGATGTTTCTCACAATTCGTTCCAATGTGTCCAAATTCTCCACAGTAATGACATTTGCACTAAGTGTTGTAGTCCCAAACCCCCAAAATAGCTTTTACAATCTATTCTACTAGATTCAATGTTTTATTTTTGCATTTTGATGACTTGTGCCCATGCTTCTTACATTTGTGACATTTGCCTTCAAATTTTGGTTTCTCTTTGCATTCATTAGCTCTATGACCATGCTTATTACAATTATAGCACTTTCCATTGAATTTTTCTTTTCCATTGCTCCAACATTTGTTTGATGTATGACCTGTCTTACCATAGTGATTGTAAGTAGGTTTATTCTTTTGAGCTCCTTGCTTAGATGATTCACCTTCTTCTGTATATCCAAATCCTACTTTTCCTTTTTGTCTATAATGAATTTTCTCATTCAATTGATTCATGTCCGCTAGAGATTTCATTATTCTTTCATTGGTTTTCCTTTCAATTTTTAGATCATTTTGTAATATTTCATTCTATTATCTTAGATTCATGATTTCTTCATTTACATTGGTGAGTTGATCAATGAAGTTTGCTTGTTGAAGGGATAGTTGTTGAATTTCATTGTTCTTTCCTTCTATCTCTTCTCTTATATTTTTTTTCTCTTCCTTGACTTCACATAATCTTATTGATTGAATTTCTTGTTCTCTTCTTAGTTTTCTTACTTCTTCTTGAAGAGTACTATTCTTTTCCAATAGTTCTTTGATTGCTTCATCAACTTCATCTGAATTTCTTGAATGGATGTCTTCAATTATTTCTTTAATGTAGAGTGGATCATTCATCTAGATTACAAGATCCTTTCTTCCTTTTAGGGATTGAGAGAGTTTCTCTTTTTCTTTCTTGAGTTTTCCAATACCCAATTCCAAATCTAGCTTTTCATTGTCAATAGCCTTGTCAAGTTTGAATGCGTCCATTGGCTTTGATCTTTGATCAAGTTGTTCAACTTCTCTCTGAGAACCACAAAGTTCTAATACCAAATTTTGGAAATATTGTGAGAAACTAAGTTATTAAGAGGGGAGGGGTGGATCAGTAACTAATAAAACTTTATCCTTAATTAACAATTAATACTTCATTTGAATTATGATCTAATTTCATGCATGAGAAACTAAAAACATTAAAGCATATGTAACACTTTTGACACACAATTTTGGTGACACAGAGACCTTCCAAATAGAAAGTAAAATTGGGGTGTAGATGATACCCACAAGCTTTAGTACTGTAGTATGAAGTTGACCTATTAAGGAACAATATGGGCTACTAGGTCTAGCTTGCAAAAGGATTTACAAACATACAATGAAGTATGCACTTGGTAAAGAGATTAATACAAGACTGTTAGGTCTACCTTGTTAAAGGATTTGATGGATCCATCTATTAGGACGAAGTAGTGGCTAGTCTATGATCTAAAATTTTGTTTGCTAAATGAGATTCATCTAAGTGTACAAATCACCTTGCTGTGATAGATAATTTTTTGTTGCTCCTTATACTATTGTAGCCTTTGTAATTCAATTTTTTGCTCTTCTCTTCTTATTTTAGTACTTCTATTCATTTTTTTTCGGATGTGATACAATACATTACAAATATACCAATCCAATTACAAAATTACAAAGTCAGCCACAATACAAGTTTACACAAATATTATAAAGTTGGCCAAAGTGTAGAAACTTGGGTTCTAAATATTAACTCAGTGAGGTTCTGATACTCAACATCCACTGTCAATCCTCAACATCATCATGCACTTGATAGACATAGAAGCTTTGTTCATAATGATCACTTCCAAGTAGTCTTGAACTCGGTCTGCACTGGTGACTTGGTGAATACTATGAAACTCAACATATAAACTAAATCACTTGATTCACACTGCATAGCTTGGTCAACACTATCACTATGAGCTTGATATAAACTGGGCCACTTGGTTAACACTAAGTAGCTTGGTTAATAGTGGACTCACATCACATCAATTGTGAACTCGATAAGCACTGTACAACCTGGTTTACACTGGTAAACTCAACATACACTAAGATGCTTGGTTTATATTGTTGATCATCACCATAGTAGTAGCTACTCTACACAAACTAAAATATTTCCAAAGGACTCAATAGCAACTATAGAACTTAGTAGCAACTAAAATCCTTGGTTAATAGTAGTAATTATAAAATATTCTTAGTATATACTTTCAATCTAAATAAGTTTATGTCACTAATAAAAAATATGAATGGAATGTCAACAATCATCACCACCCTAGTTTTACATTCTCATTGGAGGGTCTCTAGGTAACAAATTTATTGAGTCATGTGTTATTTGTTTCATGCTATGGATTAGCATGTATGGTTAGCTATTTAAATTTACATGCTAAATAATGACATGTATTTGTGGTGAATGTTTTATGGTTAAAGTTTTGAAGTGATGATTCACACACCCACTCTTAGAATTTACTTTCCCATTTTTATTTTCAACAATTGGTATCAGAGCTTTGTTCTCTAGAAAGGAATGTTTTATAGCTTTGGAGGTAAGATCTTGAAGATGAAAGTCTAAAAGTTGGGAAAGACTATTGAGAACTAGAAGATTGAAGTACAACTTTCCCTACACCAACTTAGTGAAGGAAGATATGTGTTGGAGCATTCATTACAAAGAATAAAGAAACTAGCTATTCAACTAGATGATATTCATTACCAAGATAAAGACACTACTTGGTTATTTGAGAATGAAAACTCTAGTGAGTTTGATGCAGTAGTTGCAAATCTAATAGAAAAGATTAATGTCCTAATTGAAAATGTTAGAAATCTTAATATAGGAAAATAATTCAAATTAGTATTACTATGTGAGGTGACCAAATAGAAAAATAAATTTGACGAAGAAAAAGTCATGATTGAAGATGCAAAAAGAACACTGACCAATAGACTGGAAGAGAAGACATCATATGTGCAAAAATTTGCCAACATGCAACTGGATATAATGGAACAATTGATGATTGCAAACCATGAACTGATTAGAAATGACATCGAGATCACAACCCTAAAATTATAGAATGGTCCACTAAAGAATGAATTGAGTGTAGAAAATGAATTTTATGAAAGTTTCAACAAACCTAGTGAAGCCATCAAATACTTTGAGAAACTGATGAGATCAAAAAGATCTAACAATGATACTACTAGTACTGAGGAAGGAGAATTATCTAAAAGTGGTGAGAAAAGAAACAAGGTAATAACTACAAAACCAACTTGTCATAATTGTGGAAAGCTAGGTCATACAACAAATATTTACATGAGCAATAATGCAAATCAAAACCCTAAGTAGAAATTCAAGGGTTACTATCATAACTACAACAAGCAAGGACATCATGAATATGAATGCAAGACCAAGACCTTAAGAAATCATAGATTTGAAGGATACTGACACAATTATCAGAAGTATGGACACAAAGCATATAAATGCAAATCTAATGCCAAGTGGACATCAAACAAGAAAACAAAGGTATATCAAAATGGAAAATCCTATGATTGGGACTATAATACAAGTTATAGTTGTCACAATTATCAATAATATGGACATGTTCCTAAGGATTGCATCAAAACACATTTTAGAGGCAACTACAATAGATGATTGAGTGAGACTACATGCTTTAGTTGTCTCAAGACTATTCATGTTAGCAAAAATTGTCCAACTAATTCACTAGCACTAAGTAATGGAAATAATAAAGGAAAAGAAAAGGAAAATGTAGAGAAGGTAAAGGTGCAGATGAACAAGACATGGGCAATTCAATAGCTACTCGTCATCAATCATCAAATTCAAAAAGTATTTAGCTATTATTGAGTTAAATTGTTTGAATTTTTGCAAGCCCTAGATATTTGAAATGGCATCTAGCTCTTCACAAATGTTAGAAAAGAGGGGAAAGAGGTTTTCAATTTTTAATTGATAAGAAATGATGTTATGTAGGCCCCTTTATGAACTATTCCTAAGATAACATATAAAGGAGACCCATCTGGTGCATTATTGATGATACCGCCAAAAGTATTGATTATACAAGATGTTACATGTTGTTATACAAGAAATATTGGAGAAGTAGGTGATATGGAGATAAGAGACACCTATAAAAATTGTGTGATGATGGAGTCTTGAGGGAAGAATATAAAATCTTTGAATGAAAAGGGTTAAATGGTGCTTTAGATTTTCCTCAAGTGTTTAAGACTAAATGGATATGAATTGTTTTGAGGCACATACATGATAACTATATTTGGTTGGAAGATGGACTAGTTAAGCCCACAAAGAGGAACATCAACTAAGTATCAGGATACCCTACCCTTGATCGACCTAAGTTCATGTGTAGTGATGCAAAGGAGGTGATTAAGAAGAATACAGGTGTAGTATGGAATAAAAGAGGGGTGTTTATTAACACAATCTTAGATCCTTTAATTTCCTTTGTAGTGAGAGTGATTTTTCACAAATTCTTTCAATCTAGCAGATTGAACAATGTATCATGTATGGTTGTTGATTAGGGTTACAAGATAGTAAAGAGGGACCATTCCTATGACCTTGTCAAGTTGCAACAATAACAACTATTTGAAAACTTGGAGGCCATCAAGAAAGAAAAATGTACATCATAAAAATTTGGTTCTTTACTTGTTTTCATATTATTTTATGTGAGAAACACCTTCCCCAACTTTGGCACAGTTACTTGGAAGACCAATAGGTCAATTGTACAATATATTTCAAAATTCATAGAACAACTTGGAGATAACTTTGAATCAATAATGACTAGCTACTTTGAGGATTTTAAGAAATCTATGAAATAAAGGTTAAGGATCCCTATATCCTTAGTGTAAATCATTATGATGATATATCTTTTGTAGTGGATGAAAACTATGCATATGTGCAAGCAACTATACCTAGGGTCAGATGGATGAAGCCCTTGCCATATGAAATAAATGTAGCTGAGGTCTCTCTAGCTATTAAAACTCTACTAGAAAAAGATATTGACAAGAGTTCTACCTCATTTGGAAATTATGAGGAAGCCAAATCAAAGATCACAATAGACTTCAAAACAACCACTATTGTTAGGAAGAAGAAAAAATTGGTGAAAAATTTGAAGGAGATGAAGAGGAAGAACAAGGCCAAGCTCCATTGGCATTAACTCAAGGATAAGGAGAGGATCAAACAAAAGAAGAAAAAGGTGTTGAGGAAGAAGAAGTTGAGGAAGAACCTCAACCATATAAGAAGAAGAGAAAGGAAAAATAACAAACAATAGAGTAAACTGAGAAGCCTATAAAGAAGCCATAGTAGAAGCCATTTGTACCTACTACTAGGTCAAGCACAAGGGAAACTACTATTCAAGAAAAATAAGTTGTGAATGCTAAAGAAAATTAAAGGAGCACCTAACACAATAGAGCTATATGAGCCATTAAGAAAATATACAAGAGATTGAAGAAGAAGCTAGTGCCTCAACCAAATTTAGATGAGGAGAAAATAGAGTCAGATGACCTAAGACATTTTAAAGTGGTAAGCCATAATCGCTTCTATGGCTTAGACAATTTGTGTGATAATATTAGGTCAAATGCAGATTTATCTAGTTTCACACATATTGAATTTGAAAAGTTAGGAAAAGTTGATCAAAATATAGTTGAGGAAGCCATATATGTCATGATGGCTACATTTAAATCAAATCCTCTAGAAATTTCCAGCTCACTAGCCAAGAGTCTATATGACCGAGCTGAGTAGAAATGACAATATAGCTTGGAAACTGAAAGATAGATTAGGGAATCAAAATTAGCCCAAGTTATGCCAGAATTAGACAAAAGAAAGATTGCTAAAGCTATGGGAAAGAACAAGACTAAATTTTCCCTCAAATATAGGC
The DNA here is from genome assembly GCA_028749045.1 of Cupressus sempervirens. Taxonomy (NCBI): domain Eukaryota; kingdom Viridiplantae; phylum Streptophyta; class Pinopsida; order Cupressales; family Cupressaceae; genus Cupressus; species Cupressus sempervirens. The sequence continues at coordinate 46,996,794 of CM053787.1, forward strand.
CTTTCTATATCTTGATGAAGAATATTGAGGATGTAGTTAACAAAAGCACAACAATTTGGAAATCAATAAATGAGTTATCCACTCTAGCAATCATGAAAAAAGGTGAAAAAGGAAAGGAAGAACCTAAGAAAGGTGAAGAAGAGGAAATATATATTGCAAAAAGGATTCTAGTCAAGGATGGTAATTTGGAAGGCACTAAGGAGACAACACTAGAAGAGGTCAAATTGATGGAGAGCAAAAAATATTCAATATGAACAAGTGTTGAGTGTCAATCCTTCACATATAGACCAAGTAAGTCAATAGAACTTAGTATAAATAAAGGATGTTCCTAATAATTCAGCTGAGAACATTAATCCCTTGACTGAAGAAGATTTGAAAAAGATATTGAAGGACTCCACCATAGCAGCTCAACTATGCTCAAAATGCATATTGGTGAGAGTTGATGAGATTCAAAATGCAAAAGTTGCATCAATAGGGGAACAACCAATAGATACATCTAAGATTTTTAGCATAAATGCTGATGATACTACTTTAGGGGACTACCTTGAGTATTGGAGATTATTGGAATGTTGCATTCATGATTGTATTTGTCATTAGTGTCAATATAGCATGGTTTCTATAAAGACTACTTGAGTAGAAAATAGAGATCTTGATGGTATGGGCAATAGTTTGATTATCTAGTGATGTGAAATTATGTACATGATCTACACTATGTCTTGATAATGTGGTTGAGTACATAGAGTCTAAGTCAAAGATGTGTAGAAGTTGTACCTAATTTACCAAGAGTAGTTCAAAGGCACAGTACTGGAAAACTAGATCTTGATGTTTGTTTGCTATCTTACATCTAATATGTAATGAGAAGATGTACAACTAGACAATGATAGAAGATAGTATGTTGGTGATGTCAATGAGTGCACAAGCCCTCCCATCACATTTGTGATGTTTTGGATAGACTGCCAGCCAAGAGTGCTATTATAATTGTAATTAATTAATTATCTCATTATACTTCATAAGGAAATCCTCAAGGCTGACTTAAGGAATTATTTTGAAGATGTGGTACAAAGAAAATATATTTTCCTTATTTGTAAAGAGTTGTGATCATTGTATGAAGTGTGAAGTGCAAAAAGGAGGAGAATGCCTAAAGAATGCATGTAAGTGATCTAAGGGATTATGGGATGTGAATTTTGTGATCTTGTTACAAGATTAGAAGAAGCAAAGGTTTGGTTGATAGGATAGAAGAAAAGGAAGGAAGTACATTTCATTTCTATTTTTTATGAAGAATAATAAAAAGATTACTTAGGTAGTGGTTTCACTAGTCTTTCCCTTGAACCTATTTGGACAGTGGTTGTAGCTATCTTCCACAACTCCTAATAGGGTTAGCACAAATCTTAATAGGGTTCAAATCTCTTAATAGGGATTCAAAGTCTCCTAACAAGGACTCATGTGTACTAAATATATACAGACTCCTAATAGGGTCTATCATCTACCAAGGAATATTTATATTAGTAAATCATCTTGTGGGTACCATCCCCACCATAGTTTTCCCTTTGGTCAAGGGTTTCCCTAGTTAACATATCTAGTGTTATTGTGTATGAGTATCTTGTTGTGTTTTAAGTTTATATTTCTCATATGGTTAAATTTTTTTAAGATTGATAATTGATTCACCCCCCTACTCTCAGTTATATTAGTGTACTATATATTCTAACAATTGGAATCAGAGCATCAAGTCCTTGAAGGATAAGCTTAACAACTTTGGGAGATTGTTGGTAAATCTTTCAAAAAACAATAGTAGTAGATTTGATGGGGCCATCTATGATAGTTGGAAGGAGAAAATGAAGACTTATTTTTTGTGCATGGTTTCGAGATATTGGATCTTGACAAAGAGTAAGAAGACTATTGTTGAAGAACACAAGCTTAAAGATTGCAGTGAAGCAAAGAGAGATCTATTCATGGTAACATGAGAGCCAAAGAAGCTCTACTATTAGCTCTTCTAGAGAATGAATATAGTCAAGTATAGTAAGTTGAAACATCTTATGAAATTTGGAAAGCATTAGAATCTACTTTTGAAGGTGATACACATACAAAGAGAATGAGATTACATAATTAGATATGTGTATTTCAAGATGCTAAGATGATGGAAGATGAATCTATAAGAAGTTGTATTGTTAGAATATTAGAAATTACTGTAGGAATTTAGTCTCATGGTGGAACCAAGGAAGAAGATAAAGTAATATGAAAGATCTTTAAAATTTTGATGCCACCATTGAAGAATGTAGCTTAGATGATTCAGCTAGTAATGCTTTGTACTAAATATTTCACAAAGGAAATGTTGCTTGGAATATTGGAATCTATAGAAGTAGATTTGAGATAGTTTGGAGATCTAGCTAGAGTCAAAATAGGCTTTAGTACCCTAAACATTTGGCCTAATCTAACAAGGAGTGCAATAACACATGAAAATTTTGTTAGTAGTTGCAGATCTAATGAAAACAAGAAGATTAAGGAAGGAATAAACCTTATTGTAAGAAGAGAAAAAGATTATAATAAAATCTTTAAATGTTGGACTTGTGATGAATTCCTTCATTATGCATCTAAATTTCTTAAAAGAGAGAAAAAGTATAAGGGAAAGTTTAAGCCTAGAAGAGATAGAAATTATTTGTATGCAAATGAAGATGAAGAATCTGATGAGAAATGTCAAAGTGAAAGTGATGATGAATTGAAATTTGTGACTATCAAGGAAGATGATCTTGATAGAGGAATTAGAGAAGAAAGAGTTTAGTTTCCCAGGTAGAAAATAAATCTAATTGGATAATTGATAGTGGTTGTTCACATCACATGACTAATGATGTAAATATGTTTGTTAAGTTCAACAATCATGATGGAGGTATTGTTAGAGTTGGTAACAATTCAACCTATCATATAATAGGAATTGGATCCATTAATCTTGATGGTAAAACTAACAATGATGATTTTTTTTTTTGATGGATTTAAGCATAAATTGTTGAGTGTTGGGTAGTTGGTGGACAAGGGTTATCAGTTGCAATTCACTGAGAAGACCTACATTATCAAAGATAGAGATGGTAAGATGATTGGAACAAGCACAAGATCCAAAGGCAATGTATTTTTGTTCAATCCTATTGAAATGACATGTCTAGTAGCAAAAGTGGATGATAGTTGGTTGTGGCACAGAAGATTTTGTAACATAAACTTTGATAATATTGTAAAGGTTAGTAGCATGTTTGTAGTCATAGACCTACCTAAGATTACAAAGCCTACTAATGTTGTGTATAAAGAATATATTTTGGCTAAGAAGAAAAAAGTATCATTTCCTATCAAGAAGTTCACTACAACAAAGAAGCTAGAGATCATTCACACATATATGAATGGTCCCTCTAGAAGAAGAGGATTCTATGATGAAATGTACTTCATGATTTTTGTTGATGATTTCACAAGAATGATGTGGCTAGAATTTCTTTAAAAGAAATCTCAAGATTTTGGGAAGTTTAAGATATTTTACAATAGAGTTGTGATTGAATATGGTGTTAAGCTAAAGTGTTCAAGATCATATAGAGGGGTAGAATTCACCTCTAGAGAGTTTAATATATTTTGTGAAGAGAATGGAATCAAAAGATAATTATCTTCACCTAGAACACTTGAGAAAAATGGGATTGCTAAAAGAAGAAATAAGTCAGTAGAAGAAGTAGCAAGAATGATGTTGTTTGAGAATGATATTTCTTAGAAATTTTTGAGAGAAGTGGTCAATACATTAGTGTACACTTTGAATAGAGTACATATCATAAAAGAAATGAGCAAGACACCTTATGAACTATAGTTTGGTCATTCACCATTAGTTAAATATTTCATAATATTTGGGTATAAATGTTATATAAAGAGAGATGATGAAATTTGTAAGTTTGATCCAAGAAGTGATGAAGGTATTTTTCTTGGTCATTCATTTGAAAGAAAGGCATGTAGATGTTTTAACTATAGAACTAAAACAATATTTGAATGTGCAAATGTAAGGATTGACAAAAAGTTTGGAACTAAGGAAAAGATGGTAGATTATAATTTAGATGAAGAAGAAGATAACTTAGGAATTATTAAATAGAATGCAGAAGTTTTCTTTGAGACTAACAATGATTTGCAGAATGATGTTTTTACTATTGAGCACAAAGGAGAGCAAAGATCTGAACCTAGAGATGAGATAGCAGTTGAGATGTAAAATCCTACCTCTAATAGTAATCTAGCAAAGAATCACCCTCCTAATAAAATAATTGGAAGCAAAGACAAGGGTGTGATGACAAGAAACAAAATAAATAAGGAGATATGTCTGATATCTCAAGTTGAAGCTAAGAGCACAGATGAAGCATGTAAAGATTTTTAATCAGATTCAAGTAATAGATCAGATTGTAAAGAATGATATGTTGGAATTATTTAGAATAATTAAGAGGGGGGTCAATCATTTATCCAAGGTATAGATGTACAAATAAAAAATTCCATAGCTTAGTGAACCCATATTCATCATGTATGCATCCATTAGATCATGCAATCACTTAAAATTTGTAGGTTACTATCAAATCAACTTTTTAAATATGTAAGTGTTAGTGTCAATAACTAATTATTATTACACTTTACTTAAGTTTACTTAGGTTAATACATTATTCTATTATTTATTAGGTCAGACACCTAGGAGTATGCATACTCATATGAGTTGTCTTGTTGACAACACAAGAGTTAGCAACTCTAATTTAGCACATGATGTCTACAACATAGGATTTTGTATAATAAACTAAGTTTTAATATAGACAACACAGTTTTCCACACACTAATTAATCACATGGTGTCTACAACATAATTTTACATTACACACCCATGTTAAGCTTATCCTCTCATCAGTGCACTAACTTCTGTGCTCAATGGAGAATAATTCACTCTTGGTGGACATGTTCTTGGTTGTGAGACTTATCACTATGCTGACTCCTAGTTAGTCTAGAAGCCTTTATATTCAAGCACTCTTAGAGTGTACATACATTAATTAAATTTCATATTGTTATTTTGATCATACTTTACTAGTCCATATTGTGCTAGTGCTTGAGCTTCTTGATCTTGGGTGATTTTTCCCTAAGGTAAATTCTTACATGGTATTAGAGCTATACCAAATTCTTACATGGTATCATGGATTTAGAACATATCCCAAAGAATCGTTAGTCTTACTAGGTTGATATGATTGTGGATCCTTATGAACAATAGTTGTAGGAGGTCTCTTTATCATTTGAGCAGATAGTTGGTTCTTTGGGATATGTTCTACATCCATCCTTGCTAGATCTGAACATGTTCTTTTCAAGAGTGTTGGAAGGGGTGACTGTCAGTATTGACATAGGGATAGTTGAGTAGTTTTTAGAGACATCATTTTCTTTCTACACATTGTGAAAGCATCTCATGTGTACCTTAGACATTGTTTCTTCCTAAGGGGAGGAACATTATTCAGTAGTCATGGATCAACTTCTACATTCATCTTGGAGTAGATATCACTAATTTTCATTCTAAATTTGGGGGGTGGGGAGGGTGGGGGGGGACTACCTTGTCTCCTTTCTTATTCTTCTCCTTCTCTCTAATGGGGGGGACTTTTTCCTCTTATGGGGTTTTTTCCGTCTCATACTTATCTATTATATATACATGATGTATGTCGTAATGGAGGCTCTTAATTACTCCATCCATCCATGCATTAATTTTTTTCATCTCTATTTTTGGGGGATGTTTTTTCTCATGAGTTTTTCCCTCTTTCTCCATTTTCAAAGAGATTGCATTGAATTTGTACATGGGTACCTAACATGGCCTAGTAGCTAGGACCCATCATGCATTTTTGTTATAGCTTTCATAAGCTTAAGTGCATTCCTCTAATTTGCACCTAAGTGGGGGTGTTAGTGTAAATAATTAATTATTATTACACTTTACTTAGGTTAATGCATTATTTTATTATTTATTAGGTTAGACACCTAGGAGTATGCATACTCATATGAGTTTTCTTGTTGACAACACAAGAGTCGGCAACTCTAGTTTAGCACATGTTGTCTACAAGATAGGAGTTTGCATAATCAACTAAGTTGTCATGTTTACAACATATTTTTTCACACTCTAATTAAGCACATGGTGTCTACAACATAATTTTATGTGACACACCCATGTTAAGCTTATCCTCTCATCATCACACTAACTTCTATGCTCAATGGAGGATAATCCACTCTTGGTGGACATGTGCTTAGTTGTGAGAGTTCTCACTATGTTGACTCCTAGTCAGTCTAGAGGCCTTTATATTTAGGCACTCTTAGTGTGTATATGCAACAATTCAATTTCATATTGTTATTCTGACCATACTTTATTGGTCCATATTGTGCTGGTGCTTGAGCTTCTTAATCTTGGGAGATTCTTCCCTAAGGAAAATTCTTACAGTAAGCACAAAACATAATAGTTTCAATAACACATTTGACACAATTATTTTATGTGGAAACCCAATTTGGAAAAATAACCAATAACATGCTACTTTTCTCACTCTTTTGAAGTGATGCCCTATGAAAGGCCAACCCTGTTAAAGGTTATAATACACATTGTTAAATGTGACTTGGTTAGAAGATTTCAATCACCCTATTAAGAGCACTGGAACCTTGTTAGAGGACTTTACATCATTCACTTGGAATGTCACCTAGTTAAAGGATTTATAAATGACTATTGGGTCAACTTTAATCCAAAGGATTTATCCTAGACTAGTAAAATGATTAGAAATTAACAGTAAGGCTTGATCTAATAACAACTTACAACTCACTTGCAGATCACAAATCTATGTTTTAGTCCTCCATTCTACTTATCTTTCACACACTTTAGGTATGATAGCTTGTTCACCCTTCAAGAATTCATACCCTTAAGACTTCTTGCTTTTTCTTACCAATAGTAGTTCCTTCTATTTGGTCTTTGAATGAAGCAATACCTTAGACCTCTTATCTAACTTAGGTTCTCCAACACTGGTCAACCTTGTTTCTAACCATCAATCTCTATAAATAGAAAAGTAAGATATTTTTCCATTCATCCTCTATCATCCATTTTAGGGTTAGGTAGGATTCAATGAATCTACCATCTCTTTGTTTTAGTTCCTTCTATAAACTTCTCCTTTAATCCTCTTTGTAAGCTCTAAATTTGATTAGTTCTTGGCATCAACTAAAATTTACTCATCTTACACTGTACCACTCAACAAACATTGAAATTTGACTTTGCTTAGCTCCAACTAAATTTTCTTCTCGACTTGCACTAACTTTTATCGGCACCTACTATCCACTTGGTTAAGCTTGGTAGACTCAATTCTTCTTTCTTGTTCTTTAGACCTTTAATATATAATCAATGTACTATATTATCACTCTCTTCACTGATCTTTTTACTCCTTCTTCATACCCAACCTTTTCTCATCTCATTTGATCAAATCCTCCTCATCAATAAAACAAATGATAGTACTCAAATAAATTAAGTAGTTTCCTTAACAGTAAGTAGTATGTTTGACATCAACATAAAAAAATGATTGAAAAACACTCTCATACTTGTATCAATCTATTTTCAACAAGATACATGGGAATTAGTTCCTAGATCAAAATACAAGAATGTGATAGGAACCAAATGGGTATTTAGAAACAAGATGAATGAGAAAGGAGAAATTTTAAGGAACAAGGCTAGACTTGTATACAAAGGATATTCATAGAAAGGAGGTATAGACTATGAGGAGGCATATGCACCTATAGCCAAATAGAAGTACTAAGGATTTTCTTGGCTTATGGAGCAAATAAGAAGATCAAGGTTTATCAAATGGATGTTAAATCAACCTTCCTAAATAGAGCACTTGAAGATGAGGTATTTATTAAGAAGACTAAAGATTTTCCTTGATCAGAAGACAAAGATATGGTATGCATACTAAAAAAATCTTTATATGGTTTGAAGAAAGCACCTAGAACCTGGTATGCAGTTATTTCAAAAAACTTAGATTTTCTAAAAGGACGGTAGATAGTAACTTGTATTTGAAAGAAGTAGAGAATGGTTTGATGATAATAGTAATATTTTTTGATGACATAATTTTTGGAGGTAATGATGAAGAAAGTGATAGTTTTGCTGAAGAAATGAAGAATGAGTTTGAAATGAGCATGATAGGTGAAATGAAGTTTTTCCTAGGCTTGTAGATTGTGCAGAATAGTGATGGTATTTTCATTTAACAAGATAAGTACTTGAAAGACATGTTGAAAAGGTTTCATTTAGAAAGTTATAAACCTAATTGGTAAACCTATGATAACTAGTCACAAGTTATCCAGCAAAGATGAGACACCTATAATGGAGTGGAAGAAGTATAGATACATGATTGAAGGTTTGAAATATCTAACTCACACCAGACTAGATATAGAAAATGTAGTTGGGATTGTAGATAGATTTCAAGACAATCCTAAGGAGTGTCATTTTTTAGTAATAAAGTAAATATTCAAATATTTGAATCTCATTATAGAATTTGGTATGATAGATCAAGTGATTTCACTCTATGTGCATATATTGATGTAGATTGGGAAGATAGAAAGAGCACTAGTGGTAGATCAATCTTTCTTGAAGGAAGATTGTTGTCTTGGGTAAGAAAGAAGAAATATTACATTTCTCATAGTATAACTAAGGCATAGTATGTTGTAGTAGCAAAAAACTATGATCAAGTTATGTGGATGAAGGAGATGCTGAAAGATATCATAATTGAGTTTGAAGAACATGTTATCATTTACTGTAATGACACAAGTATAATGAGTATGTCTAAGAATCATGTATTACATTCTAAGACTAAGAATATATCTATTAAGTATCATGTGTTGAGAGAAAAAGAAGTTAAAAAGGAGATCATATTGGAGCATGTGAGTACTAAAGATCATATTGAAAATATCTTGACAAAACCTTTGCCTAAGGATACATTTGAGTATTTGAGAGGTATGCTTAGGGTTGTGCCCCTACCTTCTTATGAGTAGATGATGTAGAGAGGGCATTAGTCTATTCATACAGAGCACTATTGTTAGACTAGACTGAATGTTGATGCTTCCATCATGGGGAAGTATTTGTGATGAATAGAGTTATTAAGGACTCTTGGTATTTGGTTGTGAATAGTATCTTTGGACACTCAAGCTATTTGAAGACTTGGAGCAGCATATTATCAATTGATATGTTGTGACATTGAGGCCTTTGACATTTACATCAATGGGGGAGAGTATACATGAAAAAAATCTCCTAAGTTATTGGGGAGAAGAACTCCCAAGAAATCAAGGAGAGACATCTTCTTTAGGGATATTTAGAAAGATTCATGTAAGGAAGCAAGAATGTGTACCTAATGTATTTATAATTTTTTAGTGTAAAGTAAAAAATTATTGTCAAAGAAGTGGGAGTATGCAATGTGATGCAGGAGTATCTTGGGTTTTTTTGCAATCCTACATGTTTGTAGGGATTTTGGTTAAGTTTTGTGGAGCTTGGAAGATACTAGTGTTTGTAATACACTAGGAGCTTACAATGGTCTATGGTTTCTCTATATGGTCTAGGAACTCGGCATGGTCTTTGGTTGCTTAGCATGGTCTATGGTTGCTTGGCATGGTCTATGGTTTCTTAGCATGGTTTGGGAACTCAACATGGTCTTTGGTTGCTCGACATGGTCTATGGTTGCTTGATATGGTCTTGGGACTCAGCATGGTCTTTGGTTACTTGGCATGGTCTTTGGTTGCTTGGCATGGTCTAGGAGGACCTCGGCCTTGCTTATGAATTTGGTACCTATTGTAGGCCATGTAATTGATTTTCCACAATGAGTTAGATAATTCAAATTTCAATGCGTAAAGAGGGCCTAGAGTAATAACTATGGCTTGAATCTTGAGTTCTAATTCCATCAGAGCTAGGAGATATATCAATTTTACTCAGACATCGATTTTGGGCATTTAATTGCTGTTGTAGGCTGACTTGTGGCATTTAATTTATGTATTTGTATTTAATTTGTGTTCTGGGCCAACTTGTGGCTTAGATTGGTATAATTAGAGGTTGTAGGGAAATTTTTAGTCATTATTCATCCGTCATGGTGAAATGGAGGGGCTAGAAGAGCACATTGTGGGATAGAGCTAGAGGCTGAGGCTTGTGAAATAAGGAGATTGCTTCAAGGCTTGTGAGCACAACTTAAGATCTTCCTTGAGGGTTTCTACCAAAGTTTGTATCTGGAATAGGTAGTGTTTGGATTGGATCTTGAAGGATCTTGAAAAACTATTACTTGCTTTTTATTTGGCCGTAACCAAGAAGGCCTTACAGCCCAGCACATTGCATGCAATCAGTTATATTTTATGAATATATTATTGTAATTTTCTATCAGATCTTGCTTTGTTGTTTCTTGATGTTGTATTTCCACTATGTGGTTGTATAGCTAGGGGCTATGAAATCTCCTTTGGGGATTCTTCTACTTTGCACTGTGTTAGGTGGTATCAAAGAGAAGGTTGTTCCTATGTGTGTAGACAAATCACTGAAGTTGAGGTAGTTTGCACCAAGACTTGGGTTGATGAAGGTTGATCTTGTGGCTAGTTGATCCTTTTTTTGGTGGATTTTTTTCTTAGGGTTTCCTAAAAATTTGGAAGATGCCTTCAAAAATATTGGATCTTAGGAAAATTTCTGATCTTATTAATACTACAGAAGAATGAATTTAGAGAAGATGAGAGCAGAGCTCAAATTTGAGATTGCATCGATGAAGAGTGACATGATTGCTGAAATTGTACCTAGACATGTGGGTACTAAAGATGGTTATTAGGAAGTTACTAAATACTTTGAAGCTACTAGATCTAGTAGTGAGGAAAGAACTAATCATGTGGAGAGACCTATGGGAAATAGGGTTGGTCAATTTGCTTGACCTAGACCTCAGTTTAACTTCAAGCATAAGATGGAGGTTTCTAATTTTTGAGGTACTTTGAATCCTAAAGACCTGATTGATTAGATTTGTGAATTGGAAGACTACTTTGAGCTTGAGGATATTGAGGATCCACTTAGAGTAAGGTTGGCACAAACTAAGTTGAAGGGACATGCTACTCTTTGGTGGAAAGAACTACAAAGGGATAGAGAAGAAGAAGGTGAAATGAAGATCACTAGATGGAAATTGATGGTGACCAAGTTAAAGGCTAAGTTCATTCCTTATAATTATGAATTTGAGTTGTTTAAAAGGTTGCAAAATTTGAAGCAGAAGGATATGACTATGAAGGATTATATAGAGGAGTTCTACAAGTTTACTATTCGGTTTGGGCATAGAGAATTATCAAAGGAGAAGGTAGCTTTGTATATTAATGGTTTGAGATTTAATATTAAAGATGAGGTTGGTATGCTGAATATTTCTTTAGTTGAGGATGTTTATTAGTATGCTTTGAGAGTAGAGGGCCAAGGGAAGGAGAAGCAAGATAGTTTAGCACAAGCTAAACCAAAAGCAGAAGGTGAACCAAAACTTATTGAATAGAAAAGAAGGACAGGTGGAGGTGAATTCAGAGGTAATTGTTTCAAGTGTGATCAAGAAGGGCATAGATCTTTTGAATTTCCAATTGGTAGGATAGTTGTTTTTGTGAATGAGGTTGTAGTCCAGTATAGTTAGCCTCAGCAAGGAGAGAGTTTGCTGGCTTAGTGAGTACGGGTTGGTGAGAGGATATTGGATTCATGTCAGAGGACTAGTTTTTTTTTCAAAAATCATTGTAAGTCTGGTGGTAAAGTGTGAAAAGTGATTGTGGATGGTGGTAGTATTGATAAAATTGTTGCTAAAGAGATGGTTCAAAAACTTGGTTTGAAGATAATAAGACATCCTTATCCTTTTAGGATTGGCTAGTTGCAAGGTGAGCATGCTTTGGAAGTGACGAAGCAATGTCTTGTTGATTTCTAGATTGGGCAGTATAAGGATCAAGTGTTGTGTGATATTGTGGATATGAATAGCTATCATGTGTCTCTTTGTAGACCTTGGTAGTATGATTACAGGGCTATGCATGATTGTGTTAGGAATGTGTTTACTATTGAGAAAGGTGGTAGGAAGTTTTCCCTAATTCTTGTGTAGAATGAAGAGCTTAGTAGGAGGAACCTGAGTATTGATAGCCAAGTTGAGTTGGTAGATTTTGAGAAGGATGGAGATCAACATGGAAAGTAGATGTGTGGAACACCTGTGGTGGATGTGAAGAAGAAGAAAAGCAAGGGAAGGAGTGTACAAGTTTAAGACTCAGAGGATATGTGTGTAAAGAACCAATTTAGGATTTATGTGTTGAATCCCAGAAGATGTTCTTCTAGTTACTAGAACATCTTTTCAAACCTAGGGTGTCTGATGTAGGAGCATCTTGGTTTTTCTTACAATCCTAGATGTTTTGAGGGATTTTGGTTAAGTGTTGTGGAACTTGGTAGATACTAGTGTTGAGCATACACTAGGAGCTTAGCATGGTCTATGGTTGCTTGGTATGGTATGGGAACTTGACATGGTCTTTGGTTGCTCAGCATGGTTTGGGAACTTAGCATGGCCTTTGGAAGCTCATAATTGTTTATGGATGCTTGGCATGGTCTTGGGACTCAGCATGGTCGTTGGTTACTCGACATGGTCTTTGGTTGCTCAACATGGTCTAGGAGGAGCTTAGCCTTTCTTAGGAATTTGGTGCCTATTATAGGTCATGTAACTAATTTTTCACAATGAGTTAGAGAATTTAAATTTTAAGGATTAAAGAGGGTCTAGAGTACTAACTATTTTTTGAAGCTTGAGTTCTATTTCCATCAGTGCCAGGAGATATCACAATTTTACTTAGAAATCAATTTTAGGCATTTAATTATTGTTACAGGCTGACTTGTGGCATTTAATTTATGTATTAATATTTAATTTGTGTTTTGGGCTGACTTGTTCCTTGGATTGGTATAAGTAGGGGTTGAGGGGAAACTATCTTTAGTTATTATTTATCCATCATGGAGAAGTGGAGGAGCTAGAAGAGCACATTTTGGGAGAGAGCTAGTGGATGAGGCTTGTGAAACAAGGAGATTGCTTGTGGGCTTGTGAGCACAAGTTAAGATCTAGAATAGCTAGTGTTTGGATTGGATCTTGAGAGATCTTGCAAAACTATTACTTTCTTTTTATTTGGCTATAACTAGGAAGGCCTTATAGCTTGGCACATTACATGTAATTAGTTATATTTTACGAACATATTATTGTAATTTGGTATCAAATCTTTCTTTTTTGTTTCTTGGTGTTGTGTTTTTGCTATGTGGTTGTATAGCTAGGGGCTAGGACATCTCCTTTGGGAAATCTCCTACATTGTACTGCATCACAATGTTTGTGTTGAGACTTTTTATCATGTGGAAAGTTTATGCTAGTCCATGAATCCAGAAGATTTTAGACTTGGTTTATGAAGAGGATTTAGGAAGATGATAGCAATAGTAGCAAAACACTATTTGTTATTCTTGGAACTTAGATTTTTTTTCATCTATGTTGTCATCAATGCTAAAGGGGGAGATTGTTAGCATGAATGCTAATGATACTACTTTGGGAGAGTGTCATAAGCATTGGAGAGTATTGATATGTTTCATTTATGACTATGTTTATCATTGATGTCAACATAGCATGGTTTCTATAAAGACTAGCTGAGTAATAGACATAAATCTTGATGGTACAAAAAATGGATTGAGTTTCTAGTGATGTGAAATTATGGACATGTTCTACACTATGTCCTAATGACATGATTGAGTGCACAGAGTCTAAGGTGAAGACATAAGGAATTTGTAGCTAATTTACAAAGAGAAGTTGAGAGATAGAGTATTGGGAAAGTAGTTTTTGATATTTGTTCACTATCTTACATCTGAGATGTAATGAAAAGATATATAGTTAAGTAGTGACATAGGATGGTTTGATGGTGATGTTAGTGAGTGTAAAAGCCCTAGTATCACACTTTGAAGTTTTGTATAGACTATGAGCTGACAATGCTATTATAATTGTAATTAATTAATTATCCTACTGTAATTAATTGGGAAAGCATCAAGACCAACTCAAGGAATTATTTTGAAGATATGGTATAAAGGAAAGATGTTTTCCTTGTTTGCTAAGTTATGTGATCATTGTATTTAGTGCGAAGTGTGAAAAGGAGAAAAGTGCTTAAAGAATGCATGTAAGTGATTCAAGGGACTATTGGATGCAAGTTTTGTGATATTGTTATAAGATTAAAAGGAGCAGAGGTCTGATTTACAAGATAGAAGAAGAGGAAGGAATTAAATTTCATTTCTATCATTCTACAAGGAATAATACAAAGATCATTTGGATACTAGGTTCATTGGTCTTTCCCTTGCAAGTATTTGGGTAGTGGGTCCAGTTGCCTTCCACAACTCCGAAAAGGGTTGGCACAACTCCTAATGGGGTTTGAATCTCCTAATAGCGAATCATATGTACTGAATGTATTCATAGACTCCTAACAGGATCCATCCTCTAACAAGGAATATTTATATTAGTACATCATCTTATGGGTACCATCCCCATAGGGGTTTTTCCTCTAGTCAAGGGTTTCCCTAGTTAACAAATTTGGTGTTATTGTGTATGGGTATCTTGTTGTGGTTTCAGTTTATACTGCTCATATGGTTAAGTTTTTTTAAGGTTAATAATTGTGATAATATTTGGATAATTGATTTACCCTACACCACCCCCCCCCCCCCCCCCCCCACTCCCCTCCCCAAATTATATTATTGGACTATATATTCTAACAAAGGTACCCCCTAGAACAAACAATTTTTACAACTGAGACACAATCAATAATGCCTATATTTACATTTTAGATAAAAGAGGTTGAGTTGCAATAGACAGATACATCATTTCCTAGCCTACACAATTCAGGTATGCTAGCTATATTAACTATGGTTCACATAGGTTAGGAAGCTAATCATGTACCTAATCCACAAACACAAGGTGAAACATAATAGGTAGAGAATAAAGATGATAAGACTAAAGAGTTGAAGGTAACTACTATAGAAAAAGAACAAATCACCATATAGACTCTGGTTACCCTACCAATTTCTGTCACTCCTCCTAGTAGTCAAGCTCTTCAGAGGTCAAGCACACATGTTACACCTCTACAAATATCAAGGCCAAGTGAAAGTATATCAAGGAGCATAGATGATACATCTTTTGGGGATGTAATATTGGATGAGGAGATTAAGTTTCCCAAGTTTAATCTAGAAACCATCACAATTGAAGAGATGAGAATTTTGTAGGAAGCTCTGCAAAGAAAGAAGACATAAGAAATGATGAGAAAGGAGTATAAGAAAAAGAAAGTTTTGCATGAGATAAACGACATATTTTATGATTTTTTTAGTCTCCTTGAGATGAATGAAGACAAGCCCATAATTAAATAAATTTTTACTATTGTTGAAAAAATAAAGCATGAAGACTTAGACTCAAATGTCAAACTTTTTGAATGGTCTAAAAGGAAATTTCACACAAATGTACTTGAGAAGATATCTAGTGCTATTACACTTAGACAGGTTGATTTAGCAACCAAAATGGAGAGTGTGAATGTGTTAAAGAATATTGTCTCTCTCTACACTAAGCTATGTGATGTGAATCTTTTCACACAAGAAGTTTAGAGGGCTATTAACCAACTACAAGTAGATTTACAAATTATGGGTACTACTCTTAAGTTATCTCCTATTCAAATCTAGGCTTATTTTCTAAGATTACTATCTACATAAGGTATGCTTGTCGAGACAATTGCACAAGATGCAAATATTTGAGATGCCTTGATAAGTATTCAATCCATGTTGACCTCACGCATGGAAGTTTTGCATAAGGAACTATCCTATGTTGAGACATTGATAAAGAAAGATAACCAACTTTCAACTCATGATGGCTTAGTTGACCTTGCTACCCAGCTAGATATTTAGTATCAATCTCTAGAAAAAGCCAACAATAATTGGGATGCAACCCTAAAGATTATAATGGAGGTCCATAAATCATTTTTGGATAAATACACTATTAGAGTACCACCCAAATGATATAAGTATCAAAAAGGGAGAAATGAGTAAAATGGAAAATGAGTTATGAGGATAATATAGTTTTGAGTAAGGGGGAGTAATAATCTAGAAATAGAGGACAAAAAATTTACTCAGCAAGAGTATCAGATTAAACACAAAACATAAATGAAACATTTACTCAAAGGGAGTAATAGAGAAATAAGGTATGTCAATAAGTCATAAGTTTTTCAATTTCGCAAATTTAGAAATTTTGCATGAGAACTGAGTAATGTATACATATTGTCTAAGTTATGCTCATAATAAGGATTTTTTATGCATGAAAACATGTTTTTTCCACTCATGTCAAAGGAAAAGATTGTTAATCTCAAATTTCTTTTGACAAGGCAGTGACAAAACACTTAGTCATTCTCTATCAGTATTATAGTGCAAGATGAATGATCAAAGTGAGCCAAGAAATTAGTGAGAGATGAGTGATCAAAAAATGTCAAGCATAAGTTATTAGACAATACATGCCAAGAAGATAGTATGTGCTGAGTCACCCATGAGTTGAATAGATAGTACATGCCAAGTGATTTAGGAGCTAAGTAAATAGTGTATGTTGAGTCATTTAGAAGTCAAGTTACAAAATTCATAATTTAGTTATGGCCAAGCATTAGAGCCTTTAGATGCCAAGTGAATAGTTTTGGACATAGTTGCTTGTAATGTCACAAACTTCTATTTAAACCATTTTTGGGCTGACATAATGATTTTTTTATGATTCTAGAAGATAAGTATGGAGGTATGTTACAAATTCCTATGTAGTACATGCAACCAATCAAATTGAGAGATTCTTTAAGCAGAAATATGGATCAACCTTAGTTTTTGATTCCTACCTAACCCATTCCAACTATGTTTATTTAATAAGGCAAAGCCTAATGATTTTGTATGTGTGTAAGGAGGTGAATGCTAGGAGAGGGGAGAGAATTCATGATGGCTATGGAGATTCTGACAATGATCTGAATTGTAGAATCAATTAGAGAGGATAGAGGAAAGTAGAGAGAGAAAAAAGGAGACATATCTGACTAGAAGGATCAAGGATTTATTAGTAAAGAGAAGATTTGACATCGAGCAACAAAGTGCTAATCAAAGGATCATGGTGTTGAATCATTTTAACAAGTGATGTAGATTAAATCTCTTAATAGCTTAGTCTTAAAAAACCTTTGTAAATCTCTTAACCAAGTGCTTACTTTATTATAATTTTAAGTCCTTTAAGAAGGCATACTTTTAGAAAGGTTTTGAAATCCTTTAATAGGGTGAGACCTAATAGTCTTTGTAAGACTTTAATAGGGAAGACCGCTCACAAGATAGATCATAGTTTATGGTTAAACTTATTGTAACCATAATTGTCTAAAATTTATAGCTGTAATAGTGAAGATTTGTGGGTGTCATCCTTACCCTAGTTTAACCTTCTCATTGTAGGGTTTCTAGGTAACAAATTTATTGTGTCATGTGTTATTTGTTTCATGCCATGGATGAACATGTATAGTTAGCTATTTTAGTTTACATGCTAAATTATGAGATGGATGTGTGGTGAATGTTTTATGGTTAAAGTTGTTAAGTGATGATTCACCCCCCACCCCCCTGGCCCACCCTATAAGAGTTTACTTTCCCACTATTATTTCCAAAATGTACTCTTTTTGGAAATGGATGTGATCATAGTTTGAGGTATTTGAGATAGGATAATTAAATACCATATTAAATGTCTATTTTTCCTTTGCAAGGTATCAACATGTTTCTTATTCTTTGAAATCTTTTTTGACATAATCAATGAGAATTGTGAATTAATAAGAACCCCATCAAGGTTTGAAATTAAAAATTATGTAGAACCCTACACTACATATACACTTCAAGAAACATTGATAGGAGGAGAAAATATACTAAGAGAGAATTATTGGAAATGTAGTGACAAACAAGTGACTGGGGGGGTGGTGAATTAGGAATCACTTAAAATTTTCACACTAAGAATACTTCTTCTTTTACTTCAATAGATTATCTAATCTATTCGCATGCATGAACATAAAGAAATAAAGAAATCAACACCATAACACATTTGCAACAATATTTGGTAACCCAAAAACCCTCCAAGAAGAAGGTAAAACTAAGGTGGGGATGACACCCACAATGCTTCACTACTGTAGTAATAATTTTGGCCTATTAGGGCTTACAATTGATCACTTTTGGTGATCTATTCTATTTGGAGTGTGAAGGGCTATTAGGTCGATCTTGTGAAAGGATTTTACGATACGATGAAGTATGTAGTATGTTAAGAGATTCAACAAAGGGCTATTAGGTCCACTTGAATAGAGGATTTGACTGATGCACCTATTAGGACGAATTAGCAAGATGATCTTTTCTTTGAAACTTTGATTGTTGAAATAGATCCTTGAGTAATGTAATTACTTGACTATGATAGATATGTCTCTTATTTTCCATTTATACTTCTTTATAGCCTACTTACTCAATCTGCTCCATATTCACTTCTGCATCTTAGACAAACTATATTTCCTTCCTTATATATCCATATAATAATAAATTCATAACAACTCATCTCACATGAATAATATCTTCATAATAACCAAAATATACCTTTAAGTTAGCTAAATGTTGATACTTGGGCAACACTACACATTTTGGTGTTTTGTTGATGCTTGGGTAATATAGTGAACTCGGGAGATATTATGGTACTTGGGTGACATTGAATGCTTGGATAATACTTTATCACTTGGGTTCCACTAGAGCATACTGACTTGAACTAGTATCTTGGTTTATACTATAAACTCAAAGAGAACTATAAACTTGGTTGATGCTGGGAACTTGTAACCACACTGATAGCTTGGTTTATACTATGAGCTTGGTTAACACAGTATATCCTTGAACTACTTGGGTTACACTAAAACTTGTTGTCTGATGGAAATCTTGGTCAAAATATTAACCAACCTTTCTATATAACTTAAGTATTTTTTCACTAATTAACAATATTTCTTATCATAGGGTCAACAATATCCCCCATTGATTTAGTGACAAAAACATTTATCTTGTGCAATTTTATTGCCAATCCAAAACCTCTTAATCAAAAAATATATATCATGTCAAAGTACCCCTTTCCATGTGCTTGGTTTGGAAACTCAGTTTGAACTAAAAACTCTATGGCCCAGTCACAATTGAAATGAATTTGGTTTTTTCAAAAAAAATTTGTTTATCTATACATCTGATCATTGTTCTTATTTACATATTTCTTTATACATTTTTGCTACTCTATACAATTCTCCTTTATACATATTTTTTTCTTTTTTAACATATTATATTTCCCCTTGTTATTGTTACAAATGCCTTAAAATATCATTACAAAGTAATACCAAAATGAGTGAAGAAATCATTATGCACCTTCAAAATTAAAGACATAGTTTTATCCCAATTTTCTTGCAATACCTTCAAAATGTGCAGTTCAATCTATGTTCAGCTGATAACTCCATCACGAGATCTACAACTAAGAAGTTTGTGTCATGAACTATTTTCTTTTCTTTTGTGAGATGTTTTTGCATCACATCCATGTGAGGAAGTATCATACTTTGAATGTCTGATACTGTTTCCCTAATTATGGCTTCCTAACTTAGTAACTCCACCTATAAATATGTCAAAAATCCAACTTTTACAAAATGATTTGAGTTGGAACTCAGGTCAAGTGCTAACTGACTAGCACTATTCTTCAAGTATTCATCAATCTGAGTTAGTTTATCCTTTATTTCCTTGGTAAAAGTTCAAGTATCACATTATTTTTTAAATAAGGAAACAACATTATTTACAACTCCCTCTAGAGTATCAATGAGAGTGGATAATTCCACTTGATCAATAGCAATTTTCTTAGCTACATTTTCCAAAAGTTTATTTTCAAATTTTCTTTCTTCCCTTTGCAAAAGTTTATCATGTCCATCTATATCCTTATTGAATTTATGTATAATATCAATTGATTTCTCAACAATAGGGACCTTATTATTAACCTCAATTTGCAAAACATCCAAAAATATGTAATTGATGTCTTCAAGAACCTTTCCTCTATTTATTTCTTCTTTCAATTTTCTCTGTTGTGCTTTTTTCCTCCATAGTTCACTCAGAATTTGCATATGTTCAATAGTGAGATTGGATTGATCCCAATTTGGAATCACAATATTAGTATCAAGGTCAATCTAATCAAAGATCTTTACCTTTTCCTTTCTCTTCACACTAGGAGAAACTATCATTTCTTTTCCTTTATCTTTTCCATTCTTCTCTCCTCCACTTGGTTGACTCTTAGATTTTTCTTTATTTTCTTTGTCAACCTTGTCCCCATCCTTTTCTAATTTCTTCTTAGTTAAGCCTTGCCCAAAAGTAGTCAAAGACTACTACTTAGTTAGTACTTGGGTAGATGTAGAACTTTATTTCTCCTTCTCTATTTTCTATACACTTGATGAAGCAATGGATTGGCTTGGAGAAGAGGGTAAGGAGGAAATCATAGTAGCTACCATAATTTTTAATATTTGGCTTTTTTATATTCTATACATCTGGATCTTCATCTTTTTCTATCTTATTCTCTTCATATAAAATAGTTTTCCACAACTATGTTGTGGACTAAATAACCTCTTCAATATTATTAGACAAAATTTGAAATGTCATGAATCTAGAGGAGTTTGCATTTTTTCATGTTTTGTCATGGCCTCTTTGATTTCTTCTTTTGTGAATTTAGGAATGATGCTCTTCAAAGTTTGTTCTCTAATGTCCCTCTCTCTTTTCCCAACATTGGTCTGTCTTTGTGTTACTACCTTAAGTAAGACATCAAGAGCTTGATTTTTTAGCAAATTTGGATCATACTTCCATTTAACCATATTTTCAACCAAAGCATCTTCTATTTGTTGGTGTTCCTCATTTCCTTTGGATTCATATTTGATATACTTGAATCTTGACATGCCACTTTCTTCCCTCAATCTTTTCAATCACTCCTCAAAGGTTAATGGGGCCTTCTTTAGTTGAATGATAGGAGTGTTTACTTCCTCCCCTAGCCCCCTTTTTTGTGAATATGTATCTTTAAATTTTAATTAATGGAAAAGGCATATTCATCAAAAAATGATAGGAGTTTTTTTTTTCCTCTACATCATCATCATCATCTTGAAGCTTCAATTTTATTTTAGACTTCCTCATAGTGGTGATCATAGGGGTATGTCACTTCTTAGGTATAGCTTTTTTTGGTTTTGTCATGATCACTTATCCCTTTTTCTTGGGAGGTTTTTCTTCCTCTTCTTTTTCTTCTTCCTCTTCTTCCTCATCTTCTCCTTTTCCTTCAGTGAGCATAAGAGGGTCATCCTTATTATCTATTTTCTTTTTTATGGTCTCCATCCTCTTCTTTCCTCTCTTTAGAACTTAAGGAATCTCTATTTCTAGAGCTATTCTAGTTTTTACCACCTCATATGTACCAAAATATGTAGCTTTGGGGTCAGTTGGCTCATTCAGAAGAGCCTCTATGATATCCTTGGTGTAATCAATGTTCACCTTTTACCCCAAGGGTTTTACCCATGCAATCCTAGGTATGAGTGCTTTAATGTGAGTATTGTCACAATCAACTAGGAAACAAATGTCTTGTGCATACTGCTTAAACAATTCTTTAGAAAGTCTATACCTATGTTGCTTCTTTTACTTGAAATTCTTAGAAATGTGTTGGAAATATTCTAGAATATGCTAAGTTAATAAGAGGGGAGGGGTGAATTAGTAACATCTAAAACTTCATTAATTTCAACTCTTAATCCAATAATTAGCATTTAATCCATGAGATATAATCTAATCTAATTGCATGCATAAGAAACTGAAAACATGAAAGCATTCATAACATAGTGATACAAAGATTTGGTGACCCAAAAACCTTCCAAATAGAAAGTAAAACTAGGTTGGGGATGATACCTAGAAACTTTAGTACTACAGTATAAAGTTATCTTATTAAAGCTTACATTGATCACTTCTAATGATCTACCCTATTAGGAGAAATAAGGACTGCTAGGTCCACCTTGTGAAAGGATTTACAAACATGCAATTAAGTATGCACTCGGTAAAGAGATTTACAAAAGACTGTTAGGTCTACCTTGTTGAAGGATTTGAATGATTCACCTATTAAGATGAAATAGTAGATGATCTCTGATTTGCAATTGTATATGAGCAATGTTAGTATGCTAATAGAAACCAAATTTAAATAAAGCTTCTACAAACTAAACAAAATTCATAAACTTCAAGATAGACTAAGATGAGCTCTCAATTGAGAATATGAGCCATTAATGGGCTCTCTCAATAAGAAGCTCTCTTGTTGAGTAGCTTTGTCTAAATAGATAGGATGTATGCTCAAGCTTTATGCTTCAAAAAAGGCTTCAAATGGAGTTGGAATTTGGGTGTGAGTGTATGGTTTTGATGTAAAATGGCTTCTTAAAATGGCATTATGACTTTACTTCATGGATTGTGTTGTTTTGCAAAGGGGAAGGATCCAATTTATAGGTAAGAGGCTTGAGGGATTGAGGGCTAAGATGCAAGGATGGGAAAAAGCTCATGGAGGGCTCAGATTGCATGAGAGGAGAGCATATGGATTGTGCTTCCTCACAGCCAATCAGGGAGTGACACATGTCACAAGGTGAGAGGATGGAGGAAAGGGGAAGGATGAGTCAATAAAGGAGGCTCAAGGGATAAAATCTTCATAAAGGCCCTCATAATGGCTTGTAAGAGCAATAAAAGGGCTTGGAAGAGTCATTTATGGCCTAGTAGGCTTCATAAAGTTTTATGGTTGAGATATTTTGAGGGAGATGAGAGAAATTTCAACTTAGGCTTGATTAGGAGGGTTTTAAGCTTGCTTAGGATTGTGCAAATGATTAGAGGATGGATTAGGACAGTTTAGGATTAGCTTAGGGATAGGCAAGTGGATGGCATTTAATGAGGGTGGGTGAAGGAGGAGATATTTGTTAACTTTGGCTTGGGTTAGTAATTCTTAACCCATGTTTAGGGAACGTGACAAGGTTAGGAGGGGATTAGGATTAGGTTTAAAGACATCTTCTAGAAGAGTCTAGACTTTGGATGAGGATAAAAACTTTCTAGAATAGTCTAGAATTTCCTAGGATGAGGATGAAGACTTTCTAGAAGAGTCTAGAACTTCTTAAGATGAGGATAAATTAGATTTTAGGAAATAAATAAAGTTTTATTTATTTCAAGGGTTTGGGTTGAGGAGATATTTATTAAAACTTTTTAATAAACATGAGGATTAATATTTAATCTTAATTAAATATTTTGAGTTGGGATTAGGGCTAGGAAATGATGGGATTAGCCTTTAATCAAAATTAAAGAAGGATTAGAAGATTTTGGAAGAGGTTAGTGGTCTTAAGGAAATTGGCCAAGTTTTGGGCAAAAAATAATTTTTTTATTTATTTTGGGTTTTTTGGTCAATTTATTAATTAAATAATTAATAAATAAGAAAATAATGTTTAAATAAGATTTAAACATTTTTAGGAGGGATTTCTTAATTAAATATTTTTAATTAAGATAAAGGGATTTAATGGCATAAAAATAAATTAATTAATTAATAAATGATGATTTTATCAAGAATTTTTTAGAAAATAAAAATACTTTATTTTCTAAAGGTTTTTAGGTGTCTACATTTTGCCCCTCTTTGATGTGATGCTGCAAGTGGCATGGCATCAAAGATAAGAAAATAAGATGCCCAAGGCTAGAGCAGAAGAGGAGAGAATGGATTGCGAGATGCCCCCTCAAGAAGGTGGCAGGGAGAGAAAGTGAGGCTCGATGACTTCTTGAAATGTACAAGAATCCAAGATGAGCAAGGAGACTCAAATTGGCTTAAGAGAAGAGGTTTAGTTAGCTCAAACTCTCACTATGAGAGAATGATAAAGGGAGAATCAGAGGCACAAGAGGAAGCAAGCTTAAGATCTCAGGGATTGCAGAGGATGAAGGAGCGGAGGGCTATAAAAAGGAATCCAAGATAAGGAGATGGATGATGGGATGATAAAGCTGATGCAATAGGATTTCAAAGAGTCAGATTGACAGAAGATGGGTTTTGGAGATCCCTAGGACTAGGATTGTGGATCTCGAAAGATGAAGCTTGGTGGATTGATTTGGATTGGTGGATCCCTAAGACTAGGATTGTGGATCCCTAAAGCTAAAGGTGAGGAGTGATTCAAAGAGATACTGATGCATAAGCTAGGGTAGGAAAAATAGATGCTAGATATGGATGGGGGATAATGGAGATGAAGGAAAACCATTGAAGCTTTTTGAGCGGGGGGATACTTCAAAGAGAAGTACCACCATATAGTTGAGCACTAGATTTGCTATAGGATTGTTCATTAATTGCCAAGGTTACCAAGAACATTAAGGCCTTTTCACCATCTGTCTAGAGGACTGACGAACTGACTCAAAATAAACACGCAAGGATGGCCCCAGCATCACACATGAATCTTGAAAGAATCAGAGTGAAACCGATACTGGGTAACCCACAAGCAGAAAAGAAAAATAAACAAAAGACTTGATCATGATCTTATGCCCAAATTGCCCCATTCATAGCATACCATGATATGGAAGATCATGGAAACTATGAGGAGGGGAAAAAAAGATTGTTTGGAAAAGATACTTCAAAACCCAAAAGTGAAGATTCCAAATCAAAAGAAAGTGAAAATCCAAAAGAGAAACATTTGCCAATGAGATGGGTAGGATGAGGTACTAACAGACCAAGATTAGACATGAGGAAAGCTATATCCTACAAGGATCTATCAGAGAGCACCTAAGTTGGTGGATCTGGGTGAGTGATGCATCTGGCAAGCTGAACTAAGAAGGATAACACTTTGGTGACAGGAGATCTAGTGAAAGGATGCATTGGAATAGCTAACCAAGATGTGCGATGTGTGCAAGATGCTGATCAAGGAGGAACTGACACAAAAGCTGGATAGATAAAATGTACTAAGCTAAAGAGGATGTACAAGATGATGGACCAAGATATTTACAAGCTAAAGTTGACCAAGATAGTTACAAGTAGGCAAAAGCTCAGGATGATAGGATAGCGGGATGGTTCGATGTTGTGCAAGATGCAAAAGCTAAGGATGGGGTGATAGCGAAAGATATGGATTTGGCAGGATGAATCCAATGATGATGAGAGATTTTGTGACCAAGGATAGCTAGAGGAGCAGGATGAGATGGCTGGATAGGATGGTAGATAGCTAAGATTATGATGGATATAAAGAGATGACATTGGGTTTGCATGAGGATAGCCTAGAGCTAGATACCAATGACAAGGGAGGATGGACAAGACAAGATCTCCAAGGAATATAGTGCCCCCAATTAGAAGATAACATGCGGAAGGAGGTCTTATGATGGATGTGATAGGATTGAAGCTAGGATGGAAAAAGCTAAAGGGGCTAGGGAGATGGATGATAGCTGGGATGGTTGGTTGAAGCTGCAGGAGATAAGTGGATGGTGTGAGATGGAAGATGGAGGGTGGAGGATAGGTGGATAGATTGGAAGATGGAGTTGGATGTCAAGAGATGACCAAAAGCATGAGGGTGATAGGCTAAGCTGGGGATGGCAGGATTACGAATGATGCTTGTTTGCCAAGTTTTCATCATGGTACTTGTCCAAGGTTCTTGAATTGCCAAGTTTTCACCAATGAACGCTTTATTTTTCTTTATTATTTTTTTTTGAATTTTTGACTTTGGACTTAGCTGGAATGATTTTGGCTTTCTTTAGCTATTTTGGCTTTTTTGGGATTTTTCGCTGGCTGTTAGAATGTTCAATTTTGTTGCTAGCTATTGGTACACCGGATGTGTGATTTATGCAATAGATTGGATTAGATGGGATTGATGGTAGGAGATGGAGGGATGAAAAGGTTGGAAAGGAGCATGAGATGGGGATGCTTGCAAGAGCAACATTGGCACATGTTGGGATGGGTGTGAAAAGAGCATATGGGGGATAGATGGTAGATGCGGGCGTGATGGAGGATTTGTGGAAGCATGCTTGGGGATATAGGCACCCAAGATGGAGTTAGGAGATGGGGGACATGAGCCACTGGATGGAGGATTAGCAATGGTGGATGCCATTAAGAATTGGGTTTCAACTTTTTTCTTTGGGATCCACATGGTTTTGGATTTTCTTTTCATAGGCGTTTGCATTATTTTGCATTCTTTGATTGGATTTTTCCTTTTTGGAGTATGTCTTTTAGAATAGACATATGATTTCCTAGGATGTGAATTTTTAGCTTTATGCATTTTGAAGTTGGCATTTACATTGTTATGGTAAGCTTTGGGAAGATGGTTAGGAGAAGCTTTGTGAGATGGAGAGGATATGGGAGAGCGTGTAGGGGGACGATGATGGGTGATGTGCCTCGATATGTGCCTTTTCTGATCTTGCATAGGAATGGAGGGAATAGGATTTGAATGATGGCTGATAGGAGGATGGAGGATGGTAGATTTGGGACATAGGGACCCAAAATGGATTTAGCAGATGAAGGGGGGATATGGTAGGTTGTTTTAGTTTTCAAAGATGGTGGAGGGGGGATGGCATAAGATTTCTTGAAGGAGTGATGGGAGGCTGGCATGGGGGGTTTGGGGATAGGCTTGGTTTGGGGGTGTGGTGTACCAACACCTTTAGATGGTGAGCCTTTGGATACATATCCAAGACCATGAAATCCTAGATTTTTTTGTGCAATAATAGGCTTTCTGATTCCTTTCTCTTGTGCTCCTAAACCTTGACCTTGATAATGCCATCGATTGAGCATTTGAACTAGCTGAGGATACTTTTTGCTTGCATAAAATGGTGGAAATTCTTTATTAGATGTACTGCAATAGGGAGATACTATTCTTAATTCTTCTGCTGAGAGAAGGCCACTATGGATGAAGGTAAGTGAACCAAGAGGTTATATTATAGATGGTGAAATAGCTTGGATAGGCGATAAGATGGAAGCATGGAGTGGAGGAGATGGTAGGATAGGATCTTGATTTAGCTGATGGGATGAAAAGATATCCTACAGTAGAGGAGGTATGGCTTGAGGTTTTGGAGATGGAGAGGATAGTGACTGCACTATGGATGGAAGACATGGTGCGATGATATCTTCATTTATGCTTTGGGGGATGTCAACATGTTTTTGGGCAGGATCTTGATAGGATTGGTTTGGAGTGGATGTGGTGATAGGAGGTGAAGGGATGGACTCTTCAAAGGCAGCGGATGGATAGATGGGAGATTCAGTAGTGGAGATGGGTGAGTAGAAGATGGATGCATAAGGTTCATTATGGGAGATTTGGGAAATGCTTGGAGGTGATGTGGATAGGATGTGGAGGGTTTTGACAGATGGTAGGATTTTGATGCTTGCAGGAAGTGGAAGGATTTTAAGCAATTTGATGGATAGTATGGGGATGATAGCTATGGGAGATGGAGGTGATATTATAGATGGGGAAGCTTCATTACTAACTACTTCACATGATTGGATTAGATGACATGGCTTACCAACTGCTGGAGGCACCTTTTCTTTTATTTCCTCTAGGAGATTCCTTGGAGACTCACATGTCAAAGGTGGAGGTGGATTGACGGGAATAGCTAGTGTGATGGGGGTAGAAGATTGGAAGCTTGATTGATTGGGTGATGGAGGAGAAGCTGGGATATCAGATGGAATTACTAGATAGTTTGGAAGAATGCATGAATTTTGTGGGATGCTTGGGGGAATGTTTCTAAGGCTTTCAATATACCCGTCATAATCAACAAGATTTTCATCATCATTGGAATAGGAGGTGGTAGGAGCAAGGACAATATGATCAAATAGATCATGATAGGTTTGGGATTTCATGTTTTGATGATGAGTCGGATGGGGATGGGGTCTTGCATATGGATGAACACAGAAGCTCATGGTTGGATTTGGATTAAGCATAGAATTTTGATTGGCTGATGAAGGATTTCCTAGGGAGAGTCAAAGTTGTATGATAGACCTAAGGAGGATTGGCTGGAGATTTTTGGCTTTCCTGTGGATGGAAGACTTCAAGGGCATGCTGTCAAAAAGTGAGATTTTTTCTTTCCTATGCGATGGATTGGTGGAGATTGTGTCAACTTAAGGATAGACTAATGATCCTATGGGCATGACATCAGATTGACCACTTGTGGATCCCAACATTTAGCTCAAGGTGATGAGGGATAGCAAGTGACAAAACTAGATTACCCTAGACAAAGTTCTGTCAAAGGGATAACCTTGGTGAGATTTGTTGATTGGTAGGATTGATTGGATAGAAAACTCTGGCAGAGTAACAACAATTCTCTAAAGGCTTGGGTGTGATTTTGGATTGGGTTGCTAGCTAGCTGGGGGGGGATGATTTGGAGAGACTTTGGATTTGGGATTGTTCTAAAGCAAGGAACTAGATAGATTCGGTTACAGAGGGGGAGCTTGGATGATTTTTTGATGAGGCAGTTGTAGACACCTAAATTTGATTACACCGCTTTAGTAATCCTATTTAGTTATCTCTAAAGGCATCATTAATTAAATTCTTATTTAATTAATCGTTTGTCATCCCCTAGCTGATTAATTAATCATCTATAGTCCTAATTGATAAATCAAATAACCTATTATTTATCAATTAAATCCTATCTAATTCCAAAAATATCCATTTATTAAATAAATCTATTTGATAAATAAAATCCTCAAATCCAAAAACCCCTAACTTATCCCTAATCCTCCATTTAGCCTAATCCACCACATCCACCCATACTAACTTAGCTTAGCCACTAACTCACACACTCTCATTAATGCCATCCACTTTCACATCTCTAACATCCCTAATCTAATCCTAAACCCAAGCCTAATCCACCCCCTAATGTTGTCACATTCCCTAAGCAAGTTTAAGACTTTCCTAAACCAAATCAAAGTCTCCCCTCAAAAATCCCAACCACCAAGTCATGAGTGCTCTTACAAACCATAAAAGACTCTTACAAGGCCACTCATAACTCTTACATCCATCTTCCACACTCTTCCCTCTTCCACACGCATTCCTCTTACATATCTCTTACATACTCAACCCCACTCATCATGCCTTTAACCAACCCTTTACCCTACCCTCTCACACTCATCCTCCTTGTGACAAGTGTCACTTTCCCATTGGTGCTAAACAAGCACAATCCATGTGCTCCCCTTTGAGTGCATCTTAGCCCTCTATCCCTCAAGCCCTTAGCCTATAAATTGAATCACATCTCAAGCTAAAAAATAACAATCTTGGAGCTCAAGTTACCATGCTATTTTGAGAACCAAAGTCATCAATCTTACCCTTATAATGCCAAATTGAGAGCTTACAAATCTACCAATTTTCCATTACTCATTTCCACCATTGAAGTAACCTTGAGCATCTTGAGCATGCATCCACATCAAAGGACGCATCTACAAAATAAAGAAAAGCATGGAGTGTTTTCTCTTTTGAGGTTTTGCACTTCTTATTTTCTTTTCTTTGTCTAAACATATATGTGAATTTAGTTTTAGTTTTTGAATGTTTACTTTATTGTTAATGTTATTTGCATACTAAAATTTTCTTCTACAGCAGTGACTACGCTAAGTATGCCTTGAGCTGGGAGATTTTTGCTTTTTTGTGATTTTGACCAAAGTTGGCAATCATTCATTCAAAAGTTATGAACAAACAAGTAGACAAAATTTTGGAGCAAGCACGTCAAACACACCAACATCCTAGGAAGCTTTCTACAAGGATAAAATTTGTTATAGCTAGGGAGTCCTTGATATACGCAAGGTACGTGAGGCCCAAATCCGTAGATGAAACCAAAAAGATTTCACACAGCCGAGAGGAGCGGTAAGCCACTTCTCCTCTTTCACTTCTCAAGGGTATAAATTTCCTTGAGGCTTAGCCCGAGTGACAAAATCTTGATTCCAAGAGAGGTGTCTTTGGATTCACCTCCTGATTTTTATACTCCGCCAGAATGCTGGAGTTGAGGTCATCCCAAGGGGCGATGAAATCCCCAAGCAGGCCTCCTAAAAAGTGTAAAACAAGACCACATACATGATCTTGTGCTTTAAAAGACACGTGTTTATTCCAATTGATGATTTAGATTTTGTAAGCTATGATTGAAGACACTTGTGATTATGGCATACAATGTTCATTCCAATTTGACAGCATCATCAGCATAATGAAAGTCGAGAGATCATCAACATAAGAAATGCAAGCGCCATTGAAAATGAAATGTCCCTTTTCTGATTTTATATGATATTCCCAACCTCTAATCAAATTTTCAAGATCAAACAACTAATATCACAAAGATCCACCAAATTTCTCAAGAAACCCCAAATCGGGTATGCCAGAAATTGTGCCAAAAGCTTCACAGCTTCACCTATTTTTAATAAATCTGAAAGTGGAAATTTTTACAAAAATTTCAGCAGCATAACAGCCTACAAAATGACATTTCTAGATCCATATATCCTTTACACAATAGTTCTCAAATGTAGGACAAAAACTATGCTCATCGGGCTCTCGAAATTAACACAAAAATGCTCGAAAACACCACAAAAACACTAATAATATATCTCAAAAGTTTAATCACATCCCAATACATATATTCAGCTATATTTTAACACCTTAAAGTCTGAAATACAGCAGCAACCCAAACTGATATGAAATACTCAACTGAAAACACCAAACTCATACAAAAAACACACCCGAAAACCCACAAATCTGCACTGTTCAACACAAAGGCAAACTCTGTATGAGCATGCACATGGAATGGCTTCAAACTCCCATCCTTAGCCTTTTTTGAAACCTACAAAATCCCATTCTTGGGTCTCCCTGGAAACCTGCAAACTCCCGTTCTTGGGTCTCCTTCTCCACAGGTTTGGCAGCCTCTGAAGAATAACAAAGAATGAGCAAAAATCAAGTTCTGGAATCTGCCCAAAATGCCTCCAAACCCCTTAAAAGAGGCCATAACTATAACTCACATCCAAGAGAGGTTAATGAAACATATTTTAATAATAATTTCATTTATTAGTCCAACGGTTTCCAAAGATTAACCCCCTTTTTTTGAAACTTCACTTTCTTGGGCCTGCCTATCTTAGCAAAGATTATTATTTTTTTATTATTTGAAAAGGGGACATGACAAGTCATCCCCTCCCAAACATTTATTGTCCTCAAGCAATGGCTAAACAATAAACCAATCAATCCACCTAGATTCCAAATGTAGTCATGAACTATACTACTACCAATTAACACAGGCTCCTGCAATATCCTCTGCAATATGACCAAGAGGAACCCATAATCAAACTGACAATTATAGCTCAACCAAACTCCAAAATCACCACCACCATAGTCAAAAACCCATGAGACACAAACTCTTAGAACATCAAAACCCAAGTAAAGTGGACAAATCAAACTACCAACACAGTAAATACCATCAATGCATCCCACTGGCCTATACGAAATGTACAATCCAACTTTGCAACAATGGTGAATGCTCTCGAATGAAACTGTACCAAGTATGGAGAATCCACACACTGTACAACTCCTGCAGTCAACACAACTCTGCAAATCACTGGCCACTATCTCATAACCATAACTCCCATGCACTGCTGATGGTGAAAAGAAATTACAAGATAAAGAGTAATAAATGGAATCCAAACCAAATTTGCCTTCCATGAACTCCTCAAAACAAGGATCAAATGCTAACTGATGTATATACCCTGCAATATAATGTTGATTAAAAAAACCAACCTCAGTTAATAGCTCACCATGAACAAGTGATACAACCCACTGTGACTGATCACTAGCTAAGTCAGGAGATGTCATAGCCAAAGGAGTAGAATCAATAACAACACCCACTGAAGCATCACTCCCAAACTCCTGCTCTAAGTCACATATTATCAAGCTATCAACTGCAGAACCTATCACCATGTCATGCCCATGACAACTCTCATCTTGAGGCATCAAATTGTCCCATAACTAATGATAAGCACTAGGAACCAAAGTACATCTCTGTATCATTATCTTATCAACATGGTCATCAAAGGTAAATTGATGAGCGTACCTCACAGTGTAATGCCGATAGAATGCGCCAATCTCAGTTAGTGGCTCAGACTATAATCCAGATGAAACTAACTGCAATTGATCATTAACCATGTTGGAACTGACTACTACCTCTGAAGATATCACCAAGGGAGTAGTATTACTAGCAGGAACCATGCCAACTGTCGACTCACCAACATCACACATGATCTTTGATACATCTCTAGTCTCTATGCCATCAATACTAGAGGCCACCACCATGTCAGGCATACAACAATCTGCTACAACACCCAACTCAACTAAACCTAACTCTAGTGGGAATGAACCTGATATGCCAATGTTAGTATCAATAATGGATGCATCCCCATCTCCACTGTCTCTGACAATCTCGTCCATGGACATCCTCAGATCACCAAACACCATAGCTTGTGACTATATAGAATTAGGTAAAGACTGTAGTCACTCTAACTCCATGGTCACCTTAGCCAAATGAAACTGTGATTCCTTGAAAGCCAACTGTTTACTCTCAAGAATCTTAGAAGTCACCTCAAGCTGCTCAGTAAGCTCACTCACCTCATCTTCCTTGGCCAACAATGCATCATATGCTATACTGCCCCACTTCATAAGATAATCTCTATCAGCTACCAACTGCATATAATCTTGTCTCAAAATCTGGATAGCCTCCCATAAAGAGTGGAACTCTATCAAGGAAAGATAACTGCCTCCCTGCTCATCACTAGTAGGAGAACCCCATCCATAAAATGCTAACAACTAATGAGCAGCATCGAAATGCTGGCAAGTGATAGCAATGTTTCGGTCACTAACTCTCAACTGATTAGACACATGATGGCACTGGCTTGACTGTCTCCTACAAACCTCCTCTAATGTACTGTCTAAAGGAATATCCTCAAATTTACTAGTCTCTAGAGTATTACCATCCATATCCTATGAATCAAATCTAAAACTCATATCAACATACAGAGTATCAAAAACATTAGCATTGCTGTCCAACTCCTCTATACCCAAGGAAACTAAGTCTTCAAAACTGCCCACTGCATCCTCCTGGATGTCATCAATGCCAATATGATCCTGGGACTCATCTGTACACACTGCCAAATATGAAATATCATCAACACATTCTAGCAAGTATGGTCCACTAGATATATGAACAAAGCCCAACATCGGTGTATAAAAACTAATACCAACATCAGACAAGATACTGGCACAAGAAAAGACAACACCGCGTAATCTACTAATCAAATCCATGATAGCACCCAAACAAACACTGCTACCAAAAAGTGTTAAAGATCTCCAGTCAACTGAATCCCAAATGCCAATATAACAATCTCGAGTCCATATCCATAAACTAGAATCAACTGGTAACTCAAGCAAACTCCTCACCTAAGTAATATGACCAATACCAACTAACTCCACATACCTGTCATGATGAGATAATGAAGTCACAATACTATCTTTGTTCACCTTTAGCTAGCTAGACAAATCATGTGAAGTACTACCAGCCTCAACCTCATGTGATGAAGCATCTAACTGTGCTTGGTACTCTTTCTCAGCAAAGTCATGAATACTCAATGTCTGCTCATCTCTACTAGGTATCTCACCATCCTGCACAACAACATCCTCATAATCATCATCTGAACCCACTACATTGTAGTCACTGCCTATTGTAACTATACCATCCTGAATACCTGTGGCATCACCCTTTGATGACCTGTAAACAATTGTCTCAATTTGAGTATCAGATTGACCATTACTATCAATCTGTGTAATATCCTTTCCCACCACCTCCTGTGGCAGAGTAGAATCTGAGACCTCTACCTGACTATCAGTTAGTTTCTCAAACTCCTCATGCAAGTTCTTGGGAATTATGTCATCTGTCCTGTGAGAAAATTTTCCAAATAGAAATCTAGTCAACTTATCCACCTTAGCTGGGTCAGACAACATGTCATTCATTATACGATTGTGCTCAACCAACTGTTCAGACATGTCATGGATTATTTTCAAAAGTTTATCTTGAATGTCTAAATAACCATCCTTTCTACTATTTTGACTTTGGATATCAATTGTCCAAGATTGTGTCCTCTAAGACTCTGTACTATACCTATCCATTCTGGATAAAGTAGAGTGTAACCCCAATAGGATATAACTTCTTCAAACACTAAGAACTAACATGCAAATGATTAGAAGTAGCATGAAACCATAGATTTTGACATCCAACTGATTAGAAGCAACATGCAACCACCAAATTCACCAAGAACTAACATGCAAATGATTAAAAGTAGCATGCAACCATAAATTTTGAAATGTATCTGATTAGAAGCAACATGCAATCATAAATTATGACATGCAAGATCTGGGTAGTTGTCAAAACTAACATGCAAGATCTGGGTAGTTGTCAAAACTGACATGCAAACTTCTACAACCACCAAATTCACCAAGAACTAACATGAAAATGATTAGAAGTAGCATGAAACCATAAATTTTGACATGCAGCTGATTAGAAGAAACATGCAACCATAAATTATGACATGCAAGATTTGGGTAGTTCTCAAAATTGAAATGCAAGATCTGGGTAGTTGTCAAAACTGACATGCAAACTTCTACAAACCCTTAGGCTAGCAAGATCATGGCTCTGATACCACTGAAATGTCCCTTTTTTGATTTTATATGATATTCCCAACCTCTAATCATATTTTCAAGATCAAACAACTAATATCACAAAGATAAACCAAATTTCTCAAGAAACCCCAAATCGGGTATGCCAGAAATTGTGCCAAAAGCTTCACAGCTTCACCTATTATTAATAAATTTGAAAGTGAAAATTTTAATAGAAATTTCAGCAGAATAATAGCCTACAAAATGACATTTCTAGATCCATATATCCTTTACACAACATTTCTCAAATGTAGGACAAAAACTATGCTCATCGGGCTCCCGAAATTAACACAAAAATGCCCAGAAACACCACAAAAACACTAATAATCTATTTCAGAAGTTTAATCATGTCCCAATACATATATTCAGCTCTATTTTAACACCTTAAATTCTTAAATACAGCAGAAACCCAAACTGATACGAAATACTCAACTGAAAACACCAAACTCATACAAAAAACACACCTGAAAACCCACAAATCTGCACTGTTCAGCACAAAGGCAAACTCTGTATGAGCATGCACATGGAATGGCTTCAAACTACCATCCTTATCCTTCTTGGAAACCTACAAAATCTCATTCTTGGGTCTCCCTGGAAACCTACAAACTCCCGTTCTTGGGTCTCCTTCTCCACAGGTTTGGCAGCCTCTGAAGAATAACAAAGAATGAGCAAAAATCAAGTTCTGGAATCTGCCCAAAATGCCTCCAAACCCCTTCAAAGAGGCCATAACCATAACTCACATCCAAGAGAAGTTAATGAAACATATTTTAATAATAATTTCATTTATTAGTCCAATGGTTTCCAAAGATTAACCCCCTTTTTTCTGAAACTTCACTTTCTTGGGCTTGCCTGTCTTAGCAAAGATTATTTTCTTTTAATTATTTGAAAAGGGGACATGACAGAAAATATGTCCAAACCATGCAATTTTCATTGATTTTTAGGCATTCAAGATTGAGTGTGAGTTTTTTTTAAGCCCAAAACAAAGATGTGTGAAACTCGATTGCCAAGCACACGCCCGGAGGCCCTCCACATCAAGATTTGTCCAATTTTTATGCCCAAATGAAGTGTGAGTGAGATTAATGTGCATTCAAAAAGATTTATAACTTAGAAAAACCACTAAAGACCCAAGTGAGTAGAGTTTGATCTTTGTGGAGCACTTAACACCCTCTTAGGTAGAGCCATCCCCATAGATGGCGCTGAGATTACAACCAATGGTTAAATTGATGAGTGATTAAAGAGGGTGATTCCAACTACAAACTTACTCAAAGCATCTTTATTAGCTTTTATAACTTAGAAGATTTCAAAAATGTGGATTCTTTTTATGCCCCAAAAGATGATTATTTGATCTATGGCATTCAAGATTGGATTTGTTGTTTTAATCATGCATTCATAAAAAAAAAAAAAAACTTGATTTTAATCCATGGCACTCAAAAGTGATTTTAGCAACATGCATTCAAAGACAAGTGATTAAACATTCAAGTTTTTTCTTTTGAGCATTCAAGATTGAGATTTTGTGTGTTGTTTTAATAACTTTGAAGTGCTTTGTTTTAACCTTAGATCATTCAAGATTGTTTTGGACTCAAAAGTGAAAATGACTCT
This sequence comes from Cupressus sempervirens, assembly GCA_028749045.1. NCBI lineage: Eukaryota > Viridiplantae > Streptophyta > Pinopsida > Cupressales > Cupressaceae > Cupressus > Cupressus sempervirens. The sequence goes on from CM053787.1 coordinate 47,033,159, forward strand.
TTGGACTTTGGTTTTCATTCAAGATTTTGTGTTCTAGTTTTCATATTTTAAGCCCAAAAATGATATTCCTAGATTGTTTTGATGTATGAAAAACCTAAGAAACATTCAAGATTTTGCAACAAGACATTTGTTTGGAACAAATAACAAAGCTTTTAGGACAATTTTTTGCAACCATTTAGGAATCTTAGTTTTCATGAGATTTTTCAAAGAACTTTAAAATATTTGCAATGAGGTTCATTTTATCCTTGATTGATGCTTTGAGTTTGATTTAGATTTTAGTGTGCACTTAATGTTGATTTTGAACCTTTTGAAATGGAAACTTGAAGTTCTTTTTAAATTTTCAAAAATGAACTATTCCTAACTTTGCATGAATGCATCTAAAACCTTGATGTTGCAAGGATGCAAATGATTGGATTGGTTTAGTTTCACTTGTTAAAATATTTTTTTATTTTTTTGCAAATTTTTAGTTTTTAATGGATTTAAGTATGATTTAGGGGTTCATTTTAAGCACTAAAAAGAAGTGTGTGTGTGATTTTGTTTCCTTAAAACAAAAATGGCCAAGATCTCCCACAAGAAGAAGAAGAAGAAGTAGATGGAATAAGAAGAATATAGACAAGAAGAGGAAGAAGAATTCCAAGTGCTTTGTCCACCTATAAGCTTGAAAAATCTGCAAACACTATGAGATAGACTATAAGTTCCTTTGTCTTCTTCATGCTCATATGGACCTACAAAACCAATTTATACAATCCTACCAATCACAAAAACAAGCAAAATTAGCCAAAATTAGGAAATGACATACAAAATTTGACCAAAAAAAGCTAATGAAGATGACCCATGCGGGGTCCCACCGGGCGTGTCAAAATGTATATGAGCAATGTTAGTATGCTAATAGAAACCAAATTTAAATAAAGCTTCTACAAACTAAACAAAATTCATAAAATTCAAGATAGAATAAGATGAGCTCTCAATTGAGAATATGAGCCATTAATGGGCTCTCTCAATAAGAAGCTCTCTTGTTGAGTAGCTTTGTCTAGATAGATAGGATGTATGCTCAAGCTTTATGCTTCAAAAAAGGCTTCAAATAGAGTTGGAATTTGGGTGTGAGTGTATGGTTTTGATGTAAAATGGCTTCTTAAAATGGCATTATGACTTTACTTCATGGATTATGTTATTTTGAAAAGGGGAAGGATCCAATTTATAGGCAAGAGGCTTGAGGGATTGAGGGCTAAGATGCAAGGATGGGAAAAAGCTCATGGAGGGCTCAAATTGCATGAGAGGAGAGCACATGGATTGTGCTTCTTTACAGCCAATTAGGGATTGACACATGTCACAAGGTGAGAGGATGGAGAAAACGGGAAGGATGAGTCAACAAAGGAGGCTCAAGGGATAAAATCTTCATAAAGACCCTCATAATGGCTTGTAAGAGCAATAAAAGGGCTTGGAAGAGTCATTTATGGCCTAGTGGGCTTCATAAAGTTTTATGGTTGAGATATTTTGAAGGAGATGAGAGCAATTTTGACTTGGGCTTGATTAGGAGGGTTTTAAGATTGCTTAGGATTGTGCAAATGATTAGAGGATGGATTAGGATGGTTTAGGATTAGCTTAGGGATAGGCAAGTGGATGGCATTTAATTAAGGTGGGTGAAGGAGGAGATATTTGTTAACTTTGGCTTGGGTTAGTAAGTCTTAACCCATGTTTAAGGAATGTGACAAGGCTAGGAGGGGATTAGGATTAGGTTTAGAGACATCTTCTAGAAGAGTCTAGACTTTGGATGAGGATAAAGACTTTCTAGAATAGTCTAGAATTTCCTAGGATGAGGATGAAGACTTTCTAGAAGAGTCTAGAACTGCTTAGGATGAGGATAAATTAGATTTTAGGAAATAAATAAAGTTTTATTTATTTCAAGGGTTTGGGTTGAGGAGATATTTATTAAAACTTTTTTAATAAACATGAGGATTAATATTTAATCTTAATTAAATATTTTGAGTTGGGATTAGGGCTAGGAAATGATGGGATTAGCCTTTAATCAAAATTAAAGAAGGATTAGAAGATTTTAGAAGAGGTTAGTGGTCTTAAAGAAATTGGCCAAGTTTTGGGCAAAAAATAAATTTTTTATTTATTTTGGGTTTTTTGGTCAATTTATTAATTAAATAATTAATAAATAAGAAAATAATGTTTAAATAAGATTTAAACATTTTTGGGAGGGATTCCTTAATTAAATATTTTTAATTAAGATAAATGGATTTAATGGCATAAAAATAAATAAATTAATTAAATAATTAATTAATTAATAAATGATGATGTCATCAAGAATTTTTCAAAAAATAAAAATACTTTATTTTTTAAAGGTTTTTAGGTGTCTACAGCAACTAGGTTTGTTGAATGAGATTCTTTTATGTACTAATCACCTTGCTATGATAGATATGACTTTTCTACTCCTTATATTGTTGTAGCCTTTGTAATTTGCTCTTTCTACTTTTCTTTGATTTCATTCACATTCACATTCCTTGCTCATTAGGATATGACACAATTCATTACATATATACCAATCGAATTATACAAATTACAAAGTCAACCACAATACAAGTTAACACAAATATTACAAAGTCAGTCCACATGAAGACACTCGAGTTCCGAAGATTGATTTGGTGAGGTTCTGATACTCGACATCCACTATCAATGCTGAGCATTGTCATGCACTTGGTAGACATAGAAGCTCAGTCCATACTAATCACTTCCAAGTAGTCTTGAACTTGGTCTACACTAGTGACTTGGTAGATACTTTGAAACTCAGCATATAAATTGAGTCTCTTGATTTAGATTGTATGACTCAGTAAACACTATCACTTTGAGCTCGGTATAAACTGAGTCTCTTGGTTAACACTAAGTGGCTTGATTAACACTGGACTCACATCAAATACACTATGAACTTAGTGAACACTGCACAACTCATCTTGTATTGGTAAACTTGGCATGTACTGAGATTCATGGTTTACACTATTAGTCTTCACTATAACTATGACTTCTTAGTAACCATGAAATTTTTTCCAAAGGACTCAGTAGTAACTGTAGAACTCGATGACAACTAAAATATTTTGAAAACACTGTGAATTGTACAAAGAGCTTGGTTGCTATATACAATATAAATGTGTGTCACTAATAAAAAACTTGATTGATATGACAACAATCTCCCCCTTTGGCATTAGTGACAAAAACACTTGTCAGCCAAAACTGAATTCAAAAAGTTTCCTAAATTCCTTTTATCCATCACCTTGTGATACTAGCTCGATAGAGTATACTATTTTTGAGATTTCTCAAAATTAATTTTATAAGGGATATATCTATATATGGTATGGTTCTTTCATACAGTATACTATACATCTTCTTGTTATATACAACATATCTTACTCCCCCATTGATTTTTTAACTTATTGCATTATTGCATTTCTCCATACATATATCTTTCTCCCCCTTTTTGACATTAAAGCCAAGGATTTATTCTATTTATTTACATAGTAACATGAAAATGAGTTAAAAATTATGAATGCACCTTGAGAATGATCGGCAAGGTGTTATCCCAATTGTCTTGCAAGACCTTACATGTGTGAAGTGCAATTTGGATTTTTGCTAACAACTCTATCATATGATCTACAATGGAGAAGTTATTTTCATGGATGAGAGTTTTTAAATGTACAATATGTTTCTATAGTGCATCCATGATGGGAAGATGCATATTCTAGATATCTATCAATGTGGATCTAATAATTACTTCTTCTCTAAGCAATTTTTCTTGCATATCTAACAAAAATCTTATTTTCTAAAAATGTGCGGAGCTTGAACTAGGGTCAAGTTGCAGCTGCTGAGCACTAGTTGTCAAATCTTCATCTATTTTGGATAATTTATCCTTTATTTCCTTAGAAAACTCAAAAACATCACATAGCTTTCCAAAAAGTGATGACACATTTGTACCCAATGCTTCTAAATTGCCCAAAATTGTAGAAAGTTCTACTTGATAAATAGCTATCTATTGAGCAATGTGCTCCAGCACTTTATTATCAAACTTCTTCTCTACTTTTGGTACTAACTTATCTTGTCCCTTAGTATCTTCTCTACTAGCTACAAAATTGGCTGAGAAGAGTCAACCCTAATACCTATGGCCTTTTCTATAATGTTCTTTTCATCTTCAATTATCTTGAATTCCTTATCTCTCTCCTCTCTTAATCTTTGTTGTTTAACCTTCTTCAGGAGGAGTTCACCAAATGATTGCATTTGGTCTATAGTAAACTTGGAAATGTCCAAATTTGGGATTACAATTTCCTCATCTAAATCAATTTCTTCCTCCAGCTCTTTTCCTTTACTCAAAAATTTTGTGCTTGGATGAACCTTGGGCTCAACTGTCCTTACACTTATTGCTTTTGTACCTAGAATAGAAATAATAGTAGACATGCTAGGAATCACTATAAAAATTGATGTTGTTCTTATTGAAGGAATATTTACAAAAATACCTAAAGAATCCAAAATTGATGTGCTCAAAACTAAAGTAGTCAAAATTGGTGTGCTCTAAACTGAAGTGGTCAACTCAGTTGATGAAGGAGGAGTCTTAAGCTTGGTAGATGAAGTGGAGATCATTTATGTCAGTGATGTGCTAAGCTGAGTAGGAGCAAAGAGTGATTGGACATTTGGATTGGCACTGATGGTCACAATAAAACTTTTTTGGGTTGTCTCCACACTTTATGTTGTCACTAGTTTTCTTGGAGAGTGAGGAAGTGAGGCAATAAGAGATGCAACTATCTTAACTAGAAAAGTTTCCTCAAAATCTTATTTTGGTTCCTTGGTAGCCTCTTGTACTTGATCCTCTTCATCTTCTTCATTGTCAAAATGAGTTACTTCTTCAATATTCTATTCTTCATCTTTCTCCTTATCTTCTTCATCATGATCTTTATTATCAACTAGAAAATCACTTGGTTTATGTAATAGATAGATATTCTTCCAAGTGTTTGTTGCATTCTTTACAACATGTTCAATATCCTTCATCAAAATCAAATAGGTATTAAACTTCAAAGTCAATTTTTCTTCATTTTTCTTTAGTGACTCTTTTACCTCTACATCTAATATGCTCAGTAATAGCTACCTCAAGGTTTTCCCATATATGTCTTTGATAGTTTTCATAGAAAATTCCCATCTTGGCTTTATCTTTTCTAACTCATTAGGAGTTTGAGAATCAAGTTAGTTTAATGAGTATTTCATTTTCCCATCTTATCCATCAACAGATCTTCAATTTGCTTCTACTCCTCTACTATCCTAATTTCATATTTTAATGATTTAAAAAAAATTATTTTGGCTCCTACTTCTAGATCCTTTAATCTATCTTGGAAGGTGGGTGGAGGTTTTTTGAATACAATGTCTCCTCATTCCTTGTAAAATTTCTTCCTTAAAGATCTCCTTGTGAATACTGTGGTGGATGGCTTTTATTGCTTAGTGATAATCACCTTGCCTTTCTTCCTTAATAGCTCTTCTTCCTCAGATTCTGCCTCCTCCTCTACTTCCTCATCTTCACCTTTTCCCTTGGTTGAAAAAAGGGTGGATGATGCAAGAGCATCCTAGGTTGCCTTACTATCCTGCAAGTTGGTGCTGAGTTACTGTAGCACTTAGTTGGAGCCAAGTTACTATAGCAATTCCTTCATGTGATGAGTTACTATAGCAATTCCTTCATGTGCTAAGTTATTATAGCAATTCCTTCATGTGTCAAGTTACTGTAGCAATTCCTTCATGTGTCGAATTACTATAGCAATTCCTTCATATGCCAAGTTACTGTAGCAATTCCTTCATCTGCCAATTTACTATAGCAATTCCTTCATGTGCCAAGTTACTCTATGTATACTAAGTGACCCTTCATATGCCAATTTTTCCTATTTATGATGACTATAAGCATTTGGACATGATTTCTATGAGCCAACTTGCAAGATTTATTTTAATCGTGACATTTATGTGAAGATATTTTCTTGAGATGTGTCTAGACCATTGTTGGGTTAGTCTTCCTCTTATGTAATGTTCTAGAATAATCTATCACCCATTTTGGAAAGTATATATAGAGTGTTTAGGCTTAGAGTTAGGAAATTTTATAGAAGAAGATTGAGCACAGAACTGAAAAGTGAAAATTTGTTGTTGGATCTTTGAATGTGAATGCATTTGTATTTGGTCATAACCTAGAAGGCTTTATAGTTGGACATGTATGAAGATATTTTGATGAATCAATAAAAGTATTTCACTCTTCCTCCTTTGGTTGTTGTTCTTTGTGTTTTCTTCCATTGTATTAACTCTTGCAAGGTGGTTTGGATAGCTAGGTGACTCTTTGGCCCTAGTTATTCACTCCTTCCTTGCATTAGGTGGTATCAGAACTTGAGGTTCATCCTTGTGGAGATTGGATAATGTAGAACCCTAATTCAGAGTTGGTTGTATGGTGGTAGATCTACAAATTTGACCTATAACTTGCAAAGGGTTATGACCTTGTAGGAACATAATTTGTAAAGATGATTTATGGTAGAGGAAATGTTGATAATGCTATATTGGATCAGTTAAGAAAAATTGTAGCCAGATTAGATGTTGTGTAGACAACCCAGTAGAGAGGAGCACATCTTGATGATGTAAGTGATGATGAAGCAGCAACTCCAAACCATAATCCAGAACCTGAAGAATATCAAAATAAGGAAAGATTGTTGTGAGTGTTGTCTAGGGAAAATTCAAAGCTTACTATAGAAGTTGTTCTTTATGATGGAAAATTGGATATGGATGTTTTGTTGGATTGGATCTTAGATATGGAGAAGTTCTTTGAGTATGAAAACAATCTTGATAATAGAAAAGTGAAGATTGCAGTCACTAGGTTGAAAGGTCATGCATCACTATGGTGGGAACATTTGCAAACTGATAGACAAAGAAGAGGAAAGGAGAAGATTAGAACTTTTCCAAAGATGGTGAACAAGATAAAAACCAAATTCCTTCCTGCTAATTACCAAGTTAGCTTGTTGAGAAAGGTGCAAAATTTGAAACAAAAGGACATGACTATGAAAGAGTATACTGAGGAATTCTATATATTGGACATCTAACCTAGACATGTGGATGATGATGTTGAGAAAATTTCAAGATGCATTAATGGATTGAGATTTGGAATACAAGATGAAATAAGTTTTGTGAAGTTGGAAAGTGTGGCAAAAGCATACCAATATTCCTTGAAAGCTGAGGAGATCTTAGCAAAGAAGCATGAACAAAGACAAAGAGGTAGAGATGGTAGATTCTAGAGAGGCAGAGGTAGATCTTATGGTGAAGGTGGTAGATTTGACAATTTTGTGTAGGATAAAGGAAAATCTGAATGGAAGAATAATGACAAAGGCAAGACTGAATGGAAAAATGGTAATTCTTACCAAGGAGGTACTAATTCATATAGAGAAAGAGGTAATTCTTATCTTAGAGGTGGATTTCATGGTAATTTTTTTAGATGTGTTAAAGAGGGACATAGATCTTTTGAATACAGATCCTCTGAAAGTGGGAAAGGTAATAGAAATGTTGTATTTCAAGGAGATGATGAGGGTTCACCAAGTGGACCTGAGGCTAGAGAAAATCTGATGGTGAGAAAAACCTTATGTAAGGGAGGTGATGAGGAACCTATTTTAAGGAGAATTATTTTCAAGAAAAGATGTAAGATGGCTGGAAAATGTTGCAAAGTGATCACTGATAGTGGAAGTTCTAAAAATTTGGCATCAAAGTTGCAATTGTAGAGGTTGAAGCATCCTAAACCCTATCATGTTTCATGGATCAAAGATGAGCATAAGATATTGGTAAGTGAACAATACCTTGTGAAGTTCAAAATTGGATATTACTTTGACAAAGTTTTGTGTGATATTATGCCCTTGGATTGTTGTCATATTTTGTTGGGTAGACCTTGGAAATATGATAGATATGTTGTTCATGATGGAAGATTGAATCAATATACTCTTTGGGTAAATGGGAAGAAACAAATATTGATGTCTTTGATTGAAATTCCAGATGAGGTCAGTTGTACTGCAATAAAAGTTTGCATGGTTAATGGAAAGCAATTTGAAAAAGAAGTAAAAAAGAATCAAGTTTGTTTTGCTATAGTTCCTAGAGGACCAAGTGTTGTTAGTAATGACTGAGCAACAGAAGTTGGTAATGATAGAATGATAGTAAAAATTACATAATTGCTAAATGAGTATAAAGAAATTATTATTGATGATATTCCTAATGGATTACCTCCAGTAAGAAGCATAAGTTATTGTATGGATCTGATTCCTGGAGCTAGTTTGTCAAACAAAGCACCATATAGATTGATACCTATAAAGAATGAAGAACTTAATAGAAAAGTGCATGAGTTGTTGCAGAAAGGTTTTATCAAAGAAATTTTTAGAAAATGTATTGCACCTACTGTATTAGCACCTAAAAAGAATGAAGAACCAAAAATGTTTACTGATTCTAGAGCCATTAACAAGATAACGGTTAAATATAGGTTTCTTATGCTGAGGATGGATGACATAATAGATTGTTTGAGTGGAGAAAACTATTTTTCCAAGATTGATTTGAAGAGTGGCTATCATCAAATCAAAATTAGAGAAGGTGGTGAATGGAACACTACTTTCAAGATAAAAGATGGTTTGCATGAATGGTTGGTTATGCCTTTTTGTTTGACTAATGCACCTAGTACTTTCATGAGGTTGATGGATGAAGCTCTAAAAAGATTTTTGTGTAAGTTTGTGATTTTTTATTTGGAAAATATTATGATATTCAGTAAGACTAAGGAAGAACATCTCGAGCATATTAGACAAGTATTACAGAGGTTGAAAGAGAAAAAATTGCTAATTAATCTAAACAGGTGTTCTTTTATGGAAGAGGAGATTTTGTATTTGGGATTTGTGATTTCAGTTGATGGTTTGAGGATAGATCCTAAGAAGATTAAAGCAATTTTGGAGTGGCCTACACTTGAGAATGTGGGTGAGGTAAGATCATTTCATGGTTTGGCTAGTTTTTACAAAAAGTTTATAAAGAATTTTAGTGTTGTTTTTAATGTTATCACTAAAATAATGAAGGGAGATAAAAAGGAATTTAGGTGGAAAAATGGAGTTGATAAGAGTTTTGAGACTTTGAAACAAAATCTTGTTGAATTACCTATATTGGCTTTGCCTAATTTCAACAAAGTATTTCAAGTTGAATGTGATGCAAGTGGTAATGCAATAGGACTTGTATTACGTCAAGAAGGTAAACCTGTTTCTTTCTTTAGTGAAAAGTTGAATGATGCTAAAAGGAAGTATTCTATGTATGATCAATAATTTTATGCTATTGTTCAAGCATTGAAGAAGTGGAGACATTATTTGATTCCTAAGGAGTTTTTATTATATACTAATCATAAAGATTTACAATACTTGGAAAGTCAACATAAACTGAACAAGAGACATATGAAGTGCGTTGAGTACTTGTAGAGGTTCACATTTATTGTTAAGCATAAGAGTGGAGTTACTAATAGAGTTGCTAATACATTGAGTAGAATAAATTATTTGTTTACTAAAATGAAGGTTGAAGTTCTTGGTTTTGATGAAATGAAAGAGTTGTACAATGTTGATCTTGATTTTTCTAAGGTGTGGAGAGAGTACAGAGCACCAAATCTGATAGATCACATAAGTAAGTATGATGAGTATTTCATTCAATAAGGTATGTTGTTCAAAGGCATTTAGTTGTGCATTCTTAGAAGTTCTATGAGGTTGAATCTAATTAAGGAGAAGCATAGTGGCGGATTGGCTTGACATTTTGGAATTGATAAGACATGGAGTTTGTTGAAAGAGAAGTATTATTGGCCACAAATGTCTAAGGATGTTCAAAAATTTGTAAAGAGTTGTAGAGTTTGTCAAATTGCAAAAGGAGTGAGTCAAAATCCTGGTTTGTATACACCTATTACTATTCTTAAGAAACCTTGGAGTGACATCAGTATGGATTTTGTTCTTGGATTACCTAAGACAGTGAAGGGGTATGATTCTATATTTGTTGTAGTGGATAGATTTTCTAAGATGGCTCATTTCATACCATGTAAGAAGACATTAGATGTTGAGCATGTCGGTAAACTTTTCTTTAAAGAGATTGTGAGATTGCATAGATTACAAAGAAGCATTATTTCTGACGGAGATAGTAAGTTTGTTGGTTATTTTTGGAAGACTTTGTGGAAGAAGATGGGTACTGAATTGAAGTTGAGTTCTACCTTCCATCCACAAATAGATGGACAAATAGATGTTGTGAATAGAAGATTAGGTAATTTGCTAAGATGTTTAGTTGGGAATTAGCATAGTAATTGGGAGATGGTATTAGCACAAACTGAATTTGCATGTAATAATTCTATGAACAGGAGTATAGGGAAGACAACTTTTGAGATTGTGACTAGAACGAATCTTAGAGGAATATCAAATTTGAGAGATGTTACTAGTAAAGAAAAGAGAAGTGCTGTAGAAGAAGAATTTTCTGATTTTATGGAGGCTTTACATAAGGAAGTGAAGTTGAGATTGGAATAAAGTAATCAAAAGTATAAGGAGAATGCTGACCAGTCTAGAAGACACCATGATTTTCAAGTTGGTGATGAGGTGATGGTTCATTTGAAGAAAGGAAGATTCCCAATTAGAACATATAGTAAGCTAAAGATGAAGAAATTTGGACCTTGTAAGATCTTGAACAAGTTTGACAGTGGTAATGCTTATAAAGTTGAGTTACCTGATTACATGGATATATCTCCTATATTCAATATTACTGATTTATATAAGTATCATGAGTTAGAGGATGAAGTTGTTGTATTAGAAGATTATCCTAAGAAGAAAATTGAAGAAGTTGAATAGATATTGGATCAGAGAGTTGGCAAGAGTGTAAGAGGAAAATATTACTATGAATATTTGGTGAAGTGGAAGAACATGCCTATTGAAGATGCTTCATGAATTTCTTAATTTGAGTTGGATTCAACTCAGATTGTGACATATCAATGATTTAGGAGAATCATTTCTTTCAACCCTAGTTGTCTGATGTAGAAGCATCCTACGTTGTCTTGCTATCCTGCTCATTTTTGTTCATTTTGTAAGTTGGTGCCGAGTTACTGTAGCACTCAGTTTGAGCTGAGTTATTGTAGCAATTCCTTCATGTGCCAATTTACTATATCAATTCCTTCATGTGCTGAGTTATTATAGAAATTCCTTCATATACTGAGTTACTATAGCAATTCTTTCATGTGTTGAGTTACTATAGCAATTCCTTCATGTGCCAAGTTACTGTAGCAATTGCTTCATGTGCCAAGTTATTGTAGTAATTCCTTCATGTGCTAAGTTACTATAGCAATTCCTTCATGTGTCAAGTTACAATAGCAATTCCTTCATGTTCCAAGTTACCCTATGTATGCTGAGTGACCCTTCATGTGCTGAGCTTTCCTATTTATGTCAAGTGTCAGCAATTGGATGTGATTTTTGCAAACTAACTTGCAGGATTTATTTCAATCACAAAATTTATGTTAAGATCTTTCCTTGGGATGTGTCCAAACCATTTTTGGGTCAACCTTCCTCTTATGTAATATTCTAGAATAATCTATAAGCCATTTTGACAAGTATATAGAGTGTTTAGGCTTAGAGTTAGGCAAGTTTTTGGAAGAAAATTGAGTGTAGAAATAAAAAGTGTGAATTTGTCTATGGATCCTTAAATGTGAATGTATTTGTATTTGGCCATAACTGAAAAGGCTTTATAGCTAGACATGTATGAAGATATTTTGATGAATCAATAAAAGCATTTCACTCTTCCTCCTTTAGTTGTTGTTCTTTGTATTTTCTTATGTTGTGTTAACTCTTGTAGGGTGGTTTGGATAGCTGGGTGAGCCTTTGGCCCTAGTTGTTCATTCCTTCCTTGCATCAGTAGAACTAGTTTTCAATTTTGCAATTCTCTTCTTTCCTTTGTTTACCACCTAAGGAAGTTTTATTTCAAGATCAATCTTGGCTTGTACTTCATTATATGTTCCAAAATATTTTGCCTTAGGATCAACTAGCTCATTCACAAGAGCTTCAATGATATCTTTAGTTTTATCAATATTAACCTCTTAACCAAGTTCTTTTACCCATGCAATTCTAGGCTTAACTGCCTGAATGTACACTTTGTGACAATCCACCATGAAACATACATCATCCTTATAATCTTCAACTAGTTTCTTGGGGATTCGAAACCTATTGTTCATTTTCTCTTTGAATGCATCAAAATATATTTCCCTAATACTATTATAGTTTTCACCCATTTCAACAATAAATTCATTTATTTGATATAACACAAGCACATCTTTTCTCCACACAATAGTGCCTTTTGAAGGGAAGAATTTTTTAACATAAAATAATAGACAAATTAACAAGGAACCAAACTTACATGGGTTATTCTTTGAAGTCCTTATGCTTTCCATATTTTTGTTTAACTATTTCAACAATAGCTCAGCAAGGTCGAATGATAAGTTGTTTTTTACCACCTTGTATGCCAAGTCCACAACTTCACATGACACATTGTTCAACCTACTAGAGTTGTATATCTTGTGCACAATGATGTGAATACCAAACTTCAATTCCATATCTGAAACATTACTAATCTTCATTCCTCTACCATCCCATTCTACTAGGGTTTTCTTTTCAAGTTCAGCCCAACCTAGGGTTTTTGTCATTTTGGCTTTGGCTAGCATTGGGATGCTGGTGATTTGATGAATCATCTTCTTTGTGATCAACACTAGTTGTTCCAACCACAACTGACCATTATGAACCTAACTAAGGATAAACCTAATCCATTTAACATTAAATTTGTGGGGCATGTTAGGGATGTGAGTTAACCTTTTGGTTTCTAGGTGTTGGTGCTTCAGTTTCAAAACTCCATTTACACAGTTAGCGTATAGCATCATCCATTTCCAATGTACCAATTTCTTGAATAAAAAATTTGAAATAAGTGTGAATATAATTGATCAAAAGTAACTTTGAAGGGATTTGAGATTGCGCTCCACTCAGATCTAGGGTTTCAGTGATTGCAGGAGTGAGCTTGAAATCTAGTGCCTTCCATTCAACTCTATGAACCAACATGTTAGATCCTTGCTTAACCTTGCTGCTACTAGATGCCATCTTTACTTGGTAGTGTTTGAGAGAATTCAAAAAATTTTGCTAGAAATTCACTCAAATTGCATGGAAGCTTTGAAGATCACACTTTCACAATAGCACTTCAAATTTTCATAGAAAGAAATGACTTTGATTTCATGCCTTTTGTTAAAATTTCTCCATAAATGCTTAGTACCAAATGTAGATCAACTAAAATCATGTTGATAGACTGTCATCCACTATTCTTACATTGAATACTCAGCAAAGTCTTCGTGACTTTGTAACCATAAGCATCTTTATCACTCTTGACCTTGCTCAATAGAGTTTGTGACCCAACCTCACTTGGTAGAGAATATAACTTAGTATACACTTGTACTTGGTGATCCCTTTGTATCCTGAATACTGATTTGGATCATTTTTTTCTTTTAATTTGGAACTATTTTAGATGTCTTCTTTGAATACTTAAGTAGAAATGGTAGAGTCACCCAATTCTTGAGTGACTTGATCATCATTACTTGGACTTGTATCCTTAGTAGACTTAGGAACCCATTATTGTCTCATCTATTTTTGGATGTTATCAGCTTTTGACTTTTTCTCATCATCAATTCTACCAATGTTCATGTAGTTCTTGACAAGATGACCAAGTTTTGTACAAATGAAACATCTTTTAGTAGTATCTCTTTTTCTCAAATGATGTTTTACACAATTTATACCAGTGTGTCCAAATTCTCCACAATAATGACATCTGCACCAAGTGTTGTAGTTCCAACCAAATATTTCTTTCACAATTTTCTTTCCTAGATTCAATATCTTGGTATTGCAGTATGATGACTTGTGTCCATGTTTCTTACATTTGTGACATTTGCCTTCAAATCTTGGTTTCTCTTTGCATTCATTAGCCTTATTGCCATGCTAGTTGAAATTGTAGCACTTTCCATTGAATTTTTCTTTTCCATTGCTCCAACATTTATTTTATATATGACCTATCTTACCATAGTGATTGCATGTAGGCCTTTGGTTCTTTTGAGATCCTTACTTGGATGATTCTCCTTGTTCTATATATCAAATTCCTACTTCTCCTTTTTGCCTATAGAGGTTTTTCTCATTCAATTGATTTGTATCAAAGTTTAGATCATTCCATAATATTTCATTGATTTGCCTTTCAAAATTTAGATAATTTCTCATTCTTTCATTTTCAAATCTTAGGCTCATGATTTCCTCATTTGCATTGGACAGCTGATCAATAAGGTCTACTTGTTGAAGGGATTGGTTCTAGATTTCATTATTCCTTCCATCTATCTCTTCTTGTATCTTATTTTTCTATTCCATGACTTCACATAACCTTATTGCATGAATTTCTTACTCTCTTTTAAGTTTTATTACCTCTTCTTGTAGGGAGACATTCTTTTCTAGGAGTTCTTTGATTGCTTCATTGGCTTCATCTAAATTGCTTGAATGAAGGTCTTCAATTCTTTCTTCAATGTAGAGATGATCATTCATTTGAATTACAAGTTATTTTCTTCTTTTAGGGATTAAGAGAGTTAATCCTTTGCTTTCTTAAATTGGGCAATGGGCATTTCCAAATCTAGCTTCTCCTTGTCAATAGCTTTGTCAAGTCTAAATATCTCCATGGCCTTGATCTTTTCTCAAGTTGTTAAACTTTCTCCTGAGAACCACAATGGTCTAATACCAATTCTTGGAAATATTCAAGACTATGCTAAGTTACTAAGAGAGGAGGGGTGAATTAGTAACTTCTAAAATTTCAACTCTTAATCCAATAATCTAATTAGCATATAATCCATCACATATAATCTAATTACATGCATAAGAAACTAAAAACATGAAAGCATTCATAACACAATGACACAAAGATTTGGTGACCTAGAAACCTTCCAAATACAAAGTAAAACTAGGGTGGGGATGATACCCGTAAACTTTAGTACTACAGTATAAAATTAGCCTATTAAAGCTTACATTGATCACTTTTGATGATTTTCCCTATTAGGAGCAATAAGGACTGCTAGGTCCACCTTCTAAAAGGAGTTGCAAACATACAATTAAGTATGCACTTGGTAAAGATATTTACAAAAGACTGTTAGGTCAACCTTGTTAAAGGATTTGAGTAATTCACCTGTTAGGATGAAACAATAGATGATCTCTAATCTACAATTGGGTTTGTTGAATGATATTCTTTTATGTACTAATCACCTTGCTGTGATACATATGACTTTGCTACTCCTTATACTATTATAGCCTTTGTAATTAGCTCTTTCTTCTTTTATCTAATTGAATTCACATTCACATTCCTTGCTCATTAGGATATGATACAATTCATTACATATATACCAATCCAATTATACAAATTACAAAGTCATCCACAATACAGGTTAACACAAATATTACAAAGTCAGCCCACATGAAAATACTCAGGTTTTGAAGACTAACTCGGTGAGGTTCTAATAGTCGACATCCATTATCAATGATTGACATCATCATGCACTTGGTAGATGTAGAAGCTCGGTCCATACTAATCACTTCCAAGTAGTCTTGAACTCGGTCTGCACTAGTGATTTGATAGATACTGTGAAACTCGTCATATAAACTGAGTCTCTTAATTTACATTGTATGACTTGGTAAACACTATCACTTTGAGCTTGGTATAATCTGAGTCTATTGGTTAACACTAAGTGGCTCAATTAACACTAGTATATTTGACCCCAATTTTTGACCAAAAATTTTGACCATCTAATAAATTGGAGTCAATTTGGTCGAAATGTGCAAGGCCAACATATACTTTTTGTTAAATGTGAGCTTTTTTTGGTCAAAATTTTGACCAACATGGGCTCACACTATGTCAAAATTGTAAAAAATGTTGTTTTTCGCCCTAATCTCATTGTTACGTGACCCAAAACTGAGCTCATTCACTCGACCATTTTCTACACTACATTTTGTGGCCAGGAGTACGCACCAAAAGGGTTTTATAGCTTTAGCACCAATAGGGTTTGACATCTTGGGTTCTTTGGTGCTTGATTCTAGCAGGGGAGAGCGCGTGAATGCTTCAAAGTTGATCCATTGAGAGAGATTTTAGAAAGAAGGTGGCATGGAAGGATTAAATAACAGCTAGAAATGTTGAAGAGTCTCCTTCCCAGCGTTATAAAGGTGAGTTGAAGTTTTGTACATTTTATAGATTGACATTTGATTAATCATAATCCATTTGATTGAAGTTTTGTTTTATAGATTTTTTTTATAGTTGAAGTTTTATTTTATAGATGTGGTATCCATTTGATTAATTCATTCAAGAATGAAAAGAAATTGAGATAATGGGTGATCAAGAAAGGTTCATCATACAAGACTAACTAGTAGTTTTGAGTACAATAGCAAGATGTGTGGTATGAAAATGAATAAGCTCATCATATTAAGCATCAGACCTAGAAGGGATCAACTACTACCAATAATATGATTCCTTACCATTATCCAAAATCAAAGGAACTATGAGAAATCACTCCAAAATTAGGATTTCCCAGATTCCATCATTGATCATCTCCACAATATTTGTGTCTCTCATCATCATGATTATCTAACTAATTTATTTCATTCATGAAAAAATAAATTCTTATCAAAATCAGGTAATGCAACTTTGTCTTTCCTCTTAAAGGATGAGTAACTTTGAACCTTACCAAGATCCAACTCTTGATTGTCATTGAGATACCTCCATTTAATGTACATGCAAAACTTATCCTAGTTCAAATTAGCAGCTTGATATAATATCAGAGTAGCCCCACAAACATATGGATTTCAAATTAGACTCCCAATAAATTTGAAAGTTGCATACACCAAAAATATTCCTATTTAAAGTTTTCCATGATAATCCTACATTAAAATTGCTTAGTGGACAAGCAATCTTGTAAAGGCAGACTGTTATGCTTTGCTAAATTGGGATTGACAGCCCTTAACAAATGTTGAAAATAGAAGATTATAGTCCTTGTTAATAATATATCTAAATGTTGAAGTGAAATATATGTTAAATGAAGAAGAAATTATCATAAGGAAGCTATGGATAGATGAGGAAGGATCATCGTATAAGGAGGAACAATTATATCAAGCTTGAAGAAGTATAGAAATCATCAACATTTTAAAGATCCAACTACCCTTGCATCATGGAGAATATGTCTTAAACTAACTTATATTTATGGTTGACCACCTTCATCAAGGAAAATATAAGTACTCTCTATTGCTGGGAGACTTGTTATGCCATGCCTACCTTGATTTGTTCTATAAATTATAAACAATGAATAGAAACAGCAAATCAGGCAGCAATCAATATTAATATATATAGCAATGATTTTGACAAAGGATTATAACTTATAATCATAGGAGTAAAGAGATGGCTAAATTTTATTACATTTAAATAAAAATAAAAATCAATACTAAGGGGGCAGCAACTTATTAAAGATTGTACCTATGCCTAAAAAAGAGTCAACTTCCAAAAAGATGTCTACTTTCAAGGAGATATTAAGATATATATGGGAGAAGACCACAATGGGAAAAGGATCAAGGAAAGAAATCTAATAAGCATTGGTGCTAATAAGAGCATAACAATTCATAACATCAATCAAAATTAGAATCATAAACCAATATTTATTGTAGGCAATAGCACTGTCATTCATTTGTGGTGTGGATGGATATATCCTTAATATTTGCTTGATGTATTCCACATAAGAATAATTGAACTTGGTATTCCAATGCAATATGTGATGTACTGGTGGGTGATATTTCTTGTACGACTACTTTGTAGTATACAACAATGCCTCATAGGACTCACCTCAACCTACACACACTTGCCACTTCATAGTGTATGAGACACCCATATATGTATAGAGTGGTGACACTATCCACTTTGTACCCATATGACTCACATTGTACAGAATGGATCACCATACAATGACTTCAACTACTATTCCACTAAGTCTTTTACAATAGTTTAAGAGGAGATATAAGATATAACCAATACTTAGTATGGTGAAACAATTGCACAATTCCTCAGCTATTAATATAAGCAATAATATGTGTACAAAAGAAATATATTTGATGCCATCATATATAGTTAGATATAAGCAAAGATGTTGAATTTATAGCTTATTCACTAAATGGTAACAATCAATCATAGCAAGGTGGGAGGAAATAAAAGGGGGTAAACTAACACATGGTTTAGTAGCTACCCCATCTCATGAAGGATGGATAGAAGGTCACTTGAGGTTCAAGAGGGATAGTATATCTTCTCTTGGGTCTAGGGTAGATGATCATTTCAAGCACCCTACCATGTCTCTGTATCCAAGCCTCATTGTGGTTAAACACATAATAAGTTATATATGTTATATGATTAAGATGATTATAAATATATTTTTTTGGACCCTAGAACTAATAAAAAAAAATTATAAATTGTATCTTCAATAATCATCTAGCATGATTGCAAGATTTCAACAAGGATATATCCTACTTTTACATTCTTTATGATAAGTTATATCTCAAACTATAATATGTTTCTTATTTTTATTGAATTTGTGATTAAGGGTAATCCCAAAAGAAGACATCACAATTGGCATTAGAGATTTGATCCTGCCAGTGTACAAGGTAAAGCTATAACAATAAGATGTATTCTATTCAAAGAGATTTGAAGGGCTAATTAAGGGATCTATAAACTCTCCCAAAAATAGAATCAAGCAGGCCAATATTGCACTTCTATGCATGTGTGTGCCTTTCAAATGTGTGTTCCATCCCTTGCGTATTTCTATAATTTTGCGTGGTTAATGCCTTGTGGCCTTCATACAGCATGGTAACCCAAAAGTTTATCCTTCCTAAGCTGAAAGGCAGTCCACTTGTCCCCCTTTGGCCTCATGGGGACTCCCCAATCACAACCATGAGGTGGTCCACTTAGAGGGTGACCACATTACCATTCTCTCAAAGGCAACAACCTCATTTTACTGACCTTTATTGATATAGCAATTAGGAACATAACATCTTTACATATTTTTTATATTAAGTCATTATACCATCAATATACCTATCATTGCTAAATCAGATAGTTATAAAATGCATATAAGATCATTGATATATAGATGCAGATAAGTCTATAGAAATGTCTAAAATCTACATATAAAATTACCCATTATAATTTATGTTCCTAAAATGTACACAAAGACCAAATAAGAATACCCAATAATCTAAATCATATGGTCTTCTTGTCTTTTATATTTCTTTATTCACTTAGGACGATTGAATGATTAATATAGATTAATTGAATTAATTGAAGAATTGATTGCAAGTCTATTTGATTCTCAACTGATGTTTGATGAATTATAGAATGATTTCCTTTGATTTGACAATTTAATAGTTAGTGAACGATGACTAAATGAATTTTGTAATTCATAAATTGAGGAGTGATGATTGTGTGTTGATTTAATGTATTTGGAAGTGATGATTGGTAAATGATCATAAAAAAAATTTCTTCTTTTATATATTATTTGTGGAAGGTTCAACACCTATCATAAAAATTGAATCACCACTTTAGATTAATATGTTATTCCCCAACTTTATCTCCCTTGGATGCCCTCCTCAAACAAAACCTCTTCTTTATATCTTACAATGTAAGAGTCACTTCTCTTCACCACATGTTCCACTTCCATTGGTCATAGCCTTTCACAATTACCACCCTTCAAATAAGGTTAAACTCTTCATCATTGTTGACCAAATGAAGGTACTTCCTTACTATCTTCCCCTCCCTTCTTCCATCAATCCTTCCTTAATTCCTATGCTCCCTTTATGCATATCAGAACTGTCTTATATCTTAGACCAGAATTTACAATGGTTATCTTATGATTATCTAGTCTTCCATGCCTTCAAAAGAAGTTTTTCCCTCCTATTTATATCTTCATGATGGGAGAGTTAAAACCTTTCATTATTAGAACCCTTCCTTTATGCCCTTTGAAAGAGTCACAACCTTTCATAGCTACACCCATATGAAAGAGTCACAACCTTTCTCAATTACAAAATTTTGGGAGAGACACAACCTTTCCCTTTGAAGGAGTCACTTTCCTATTCTTTCTTCTCCATTAATTCTCTCTTGATTCACCTTCAAACTTTGTCATCTCTTTATACTTCTCTATTAAGTCTGCATCGACTTTCCTTTTCAATTTGTGTCAGCATATTCCTTTATATCTACACATATTCCTTCTTTATGTTTGAATATAGTGTCGATAGGTATTATGTATATGAGATACTTTAATAGGTCCTAGCCATGTAAGCACATGTATTCCTTGCTGGTGGCAATATTAGTTCAAATGCTCGGTGAGTATTAATCATTGCCCATGAACTTATTTTTCCTACTTTTTTGCAAGTGGGTACCTATCCCATTCTCAGATTGATATTTTAATATATTTTATTTGGGGGTTACAAAGCATCATTCACGGGGTTGTGTCCCTTTGTTAGGATGTCCATAAGTATATTTTCCACTTTAGGGTTAGCATTAGTTACAACATGTCAGCCCAAAAAGGCTGATACAATAGCCCCTAAAAAAATTTCTTGAGGCTTGGCCCATCCTTGAACTCCACCGAGGAATTATGGAGAGCGTACAAGATTTCCCTGATCAATCATCAAAATCTAACATATTCTATATGTTGTAGTGGAACTAACCTCACATCAATACATAGATACCAAGTTTTTTGATCTCCCGGATAATCTTGAAAATAAGCTTACAATAGAACTTGGAGGCATAAGTGCATTCCATGTAATCGAGAGGATGAAATTATTTGGTGTGGGGCCAAACCTAGTCAATACAAGATACAAGAGGAGCAAGAAAGAGCAACGGAATGGCCCTAATTTTATGTTGGGATCAATCAACTCTCCCTAATGGTTGTACATTCTAATGGATGGTGATACATAAAAAGGTGCTTAACCATGGATAGGCTGAATAATGTGGGCATTCATGGTCCCTCCTATTAAGTCTTATGTAAAAGGGATGTGGAGCCAACTGATCACTTATTTTTAAATTGAGTTCACTGACAAGTGTTGGAACTAGCTTCAAAGTACATTGATATGGATGGAGCCTAGACCTAGATGCCTATTACAATTCTTACAAGGATGGTCTAATGTATAGAAATGTAATGTAGGCTTCCATTTGGACCATTGCTCTGTCTCACTCATTTGGAATAACTAGAAGGAACATAACCATAGAATTTTTAAGAGAAATAGATGTCTTGGGAGGCTCTGATTACCAAAAATATTTAGGAAATTGTAGAGATGGCTAGTGCTGGAATTAAAATCAAGGACACCAAGTTCTCCAAGTGAGAAGGATGGATTCAGAAGGAGTGGGTATATTTAAAATGGGCTACATTTATGCTATCCAAAAACATGATTCATCATATGCAGGTAGTATGGTGCTACCCCAAATTCCACAAATGGAATTTGAACATTGATGGAGTAGCTAAAGGGAATTTGGGATATGGAGGCACTAGATGTATCATTTAGAATTGGAATGATGAGTGTGAATGACCATCCTCAAAAATATTAGGTGTAGTTTCTAATAATGAAGTTGAATTTGAGGCTTTCATACTGGGCTTAAGATTGTGTCGAGATAAAGGCATTCGATTTGTTGACATAGAGGGAGATTCACAAATTTGTATCCGAGCAATGATCTGTAGTTCAATTCATAATTGGAAGCTAAGTAATTGGGTCCAAATTGCTAGGGATATTCTTTTAGATTTTGAAGTCATTACTTTAAAGCACATACAGAGAGGCTAATAAGGCTACAGATATGCATGCTATTGTTGGCATTTTTCAAGAGGAATCGATAGTTTCAGGTTCGAATATT
Source organism: Cupressus sempervirens (assembly GCA_028749045.1). Taxonomy (NCBI): domain Eukaryota; kingdom Viridiplantae; phylum Streptophyta; class Pinopsida; order Cupressales; family Cupressaceae; genus Cupressus; species Cupressus sempervirens. The sequence continues at coordinate 47,055,161 of CM053787.1, forward strand.
ACTATGGCCTAGACTGTAAGGAATATTGTTGCTTGAAACAGAGTAGAAGCTACATGGTAACAATGGGCAATTTTTGCAGATTGTAGTGGTAGTCGTATACCTTGCTCTATCATTTCTCCCATAGCTATATGTGGTAAGATTGTTGCAGATTCCAAATATTCTTTGAGGCATCCAATCTATTGATTGATTCTAGTTTTTGGTGATGATTGAAGTTGAAATCTATCTTTGGCTGAATTTTGTGTCAAATTGGGTGCCAAAAAAGGTCTAGCAAAGTTTATCAAGTGTTACAAATAAACTTGAATGTGCTATAAAAAGATGATAGAGTAAAAAATGAACTTGAATGGGAATGAAAAATGGGGGTGTGCCACAACAATACCAAGATGATATATAGCTTGGATTTTTTTCTTAGATTTCAAAGACAAAAGTGGGGCATTTTATACCCAATTCATTTGGAAAGTTAAATGATGCATGTACATCATAATATCTTGTGCTATCATTCATTTAATCCATTACACAATGTCAATTTCCTCACCATTCATGAGGCTTGATATTATCTCTATGTTCTCTATATGACCCTTTTATGATCTCCTTTATTACTTTCTTGGTTGTATTTACTAAAAGATGACTAATTGAAGAATTATGTCCTTCAGAATATTATCTCCACTCTTCGCTTTCAATATTCTCATTATATAATGAAATATATGTATACTTCTTCCAACCTTTCTTTTCACCAGCATGTTAACAACAAGTTATGCAATTATGTATATTTAACTATGCATATAAATTTTGGACATAGGTTTAGAAAACTTGGTTACCCTTTAAGATATATTATTTCCTATTGGTTCTTCTCTTGAACACACAATTTAAACTTAATAAATGCCTACACTAATACCATCAATGATATAGGAAAAGATCAAAGTACCCAGTTAAAGGTTTCTTAAACCAATTCACTTCACTACACCAACTAGCCTGATGCATAATGGACATAAAAAAAAGGCATAGAAATTAATACATTATACCTAAACATAACTATGTTTGAGATGATATCCATTATTGCCTAAAAATAATTATAATACATTGAGGCCTTGAGCCCTACGATTCAATACAGAATGAATCTTTGAAGATTTATAAAAACCATTGATTATATAAACCTAGTATGGACTCCATGATATGGTGTTCTTTGATATTATATCTCCTTGGCCCCTTATTGTTCAAATGAACATTTTAACTTATGATGGCATTGCATGAATTCAGAATATGCTTCAACTTATGTACTTTATGTGGCAACAAAATTCCATCCTATATATGTATTCAAATGAGTAATGAAAATAACATGGGTCAATTCTACATATATGAACCGAAACTTCGATGATGTTTGATAGAGATTGCAAGATTAGAGCTAGACCTTTTGGATGTATACATGTAAATGAAGTTGGGTTGATGTTATTTACCAACTTCCATGCAAAAATCACCTACTTTAAATCTAATCAATTTACAAAACAACCTGATTACAATGATGTCAAAACATATTAAATTTTGGGACTCTAATTTGTGTATCAAAGTTGGATGAGTTACCTTTGCATCTATGAATCAAAACTAAGGTTACAAATAATAGAAATTCCAAAACTAGATCTAGACCTATAGGATTCAAACATATAAATGAAACTAAAATAAGATTATTCACCAACTTTCATACAAAAATATATCAACATATATGGTCATATATATATATGAAAACAACTTGATTAAAATGTCACCAAACCAAGAAATGAAAAATGCATGGGTATGCAATTAAGGGCAGTTTAGATCAGTGTATCATTTTTTCCCTTTTTTTTTATTAGAACAAATCGATTGGAGAAGTAAGTACATTGATAAGCAAAGCATGTAGGTATAGGTGTTGAAGTTGATCAACTCATTCACATGTGAAAGTTGAGATGTCAGCATCCCCATGAAAGAGAGATGGTCATCTTTAAGATAATAATGGAGGTGAATCCTCTAGGTGAATGACTGAATGGCTCTAAAACTTCCAGGGAATGAACTTCTATTGTTTTCATTGGGACACCTTGTCTCCATTCATGCATCCATGCCCAAATGGATGAGAACTGTTCCTCATTATTAGGATGGCTTGTCTTAATACCTAAATCCAAACCCAAGTCAACCAAAATTGATTGCATTAATTATACTATCTCCTCCATCATATATGATATAATTTGAAAATCACAAGGCATTTGGCCAGTACCATATCATCTTCACATGCTTATCATATTTTCTTCCAAATAGATACACCACTTCACAACACATGGAAGTGATGGAAGTCTCAAAAAAAACTCGTACAGACCTCTTTATTTAGTCCAGATTTAGCCCACATGCATTAAATGTAAAGGTATGGAAGCCCATCAACATTGATGGAACATAAAACAAAACTTGTGTATCATGTTGGAGAGACAAATGTTGTTAACTTATTATAGTGAGGAATAGAGAGACAAAGAATGTTCCATGCTTAAGGAAAAAAATGAACTATGTTTGGAAATCTCAACACATAGAAGATGAATAAATAAAACACACTGATTATATTTCTTTTGAATAGAAGTATCACAAACTGGCATTTGGATAATAGCTCACAATGGCATTGTAACTATGCTTGAAACCTAACCCTTTATTGAAGTAACTTACAAGACCATTAAATATGGGTCCTTATCTATAATAACACATATGACTCTCTTATACACATTGTCTCAATTTGCTTTTATAGTTGGGAAATTCTAAAACTTCCTTACCAACTACCTTACAAAAAATATTAATGGTTCTCTCTCTATTAACTCCTAACCCACTATAACTAGTAATTCCCTGAATATTTAATAAAATAAGTAGTGCCAAGGGTCATCACTGCATTGAGATCAGTCCAAGTGCCTTTCCAAATGTAGAAATGTTGGATACATAACTTACTAAATTGTAAGTTTAGCTAACTGAAACAAATGAGGAGCAATCCTAAACACTTATGTACTATAGAAGGGAAAGATCCTCTTGTTTTGCCAGATGGGGCCCTCTAGCCATTAGCCTTAACCTATGAAGGCCAATAATAGGTCAATCCAAACATAAACCATGGTGAGCTAAAATGAGGACATTACAATTTATAACCAATCCTACTTGTCAAAAAACACATAGGACTCTTCAACAAACACTTTGACTTAAATACCTTTATGAATTTTTGGCAACTTGACCACATTATAGAACCACAGGAAAGGTATGTTGACACATCTAAGAAACTCTTGGCAAGGGAATATCCATTTGGTGTTTCTCAAATAAAATATCATGGTTAATCTAATTTTACATTCAAACACTTTCCAATAGTATACATGAATTCAATGTTCGACAGTTGTGCATTTTAGGCATGTAACATGTATCCTTGTGATTTGACCATGTGTTTTCATTATGAAAGTGTCTATGATTTAGCATTCAAGGTCATCCCATTTGACTTTATAGTCATAATATTTTATTAATATTATGAGATTCCAATTATAAGACAAATGTATTAAATACAGTTTGCTACCTACATTGCTTCTGATGTTCTGAAGAGTATAATTTGGAGATTAGTTATCATACAATTCTTAAAGTGGATATGTAACACCAAAATACCTTACAATTTTAGAAAATACTTGCAGAAAAGATCATGAATTCCCAGCTCAAACTTTGTTACTTTAGAGAAGCAATTAGTTGGATTTTGTGCCTGTACAATTGCTACAAGAGTCCATGTGGCTTCTATAACTAGAGAGTGTACAAGAGGGGTTTGTTGAAGAGGGATAACTTGTTATCTTTACAAATACACTAGAATGTATTTCAGGTTAGTTTTTCTCAACATATAGAGAAAAATGTTCAAGCATTCCTGTTAATGGATGAGAATCTTTCACACTTTTCTTTTCATGTTTACTTTTGAAATGATGATTTTTGCTAGTTACTTTAGACACTTCAAAGAATGTAATCCATGGTTGATCTGATATGATTACCAATTTCTGTAGTATTATGGAGCTAGCAAGGGAACAATTGTATTGATTTATATGACTGATTCTAACATGAATTTGATTGAAATTTGTATTTTAATTTATTTTAAATGTGTCCCAGTTGGGCACAACTTACAATAGTTTGTATGGTCTCTTTCACTTTAAACTTGATGATAGATGATATGTTCTAGGAATTGATACCTCAAATTTTGTGGAGCATAGAACTATTTTCAAGTTGACAGTTGTATTAAAATTTTAAAAAATTGTTCAATTTTTACAGAGACTACTCTCTGCAGCAAAACAACAATTAGGGGAGATCATCTCAGCATTTGAATTTCTAGATCATTCTTCTCTGGACATGGTAAACACAAACTTCAATTTAAAATTATCTGCATGGTGGCAATTTCTCGATAATGATATTTGTTTATTTAATATTCAGACAAGGAGACTTTTGAAATATGTTTCAGTATTATTTTTCTCCATACTAACCTATTTGACATTTTGTCTATTAGTAGTGTTATTTAGTAGATGTAGTTTATAGGATATTCTTAGATGAGACTTACATTTGGGATGTTGTATGGTGAGTAGAAATACTTTGACCGAGCAGGCCTGCACACCTCTCTCTGATTTGGAGAGATCTGTTAAAGACATTGAAGGGTTATTTGCTAAAATAGGTATGTTGACACTGGCCTTTTCAAAGATTCAAAATATTTTATGACATTACAATGCATAGATTGTTAGCTAGACATTTTTATTCTGATTTTGTCAATTTATAGAAATGGAAATCAATATAGGGAATGGATTCAGAATTTTGAACCCTGTAAAGTAGCAGTTCAGTGTTATGGAGGGTAATCATGTAGGGACACTGTGTGAATTATATTTTCTAGTGTTCCATGTACAAACATACCATTTTTATAAGATGTTCCACACACTCATGTATTATATTGCTGCCAAATATTAGTCATCCTTATATTTTTGAACACAGATATTAATACTCATTCTATTAAGCATTTGAGATCTATTTTCTATAAGCTACATCACAAGATTCTCCAAACCTAAATAATATGATAACATTTCACCTAATCACAGCCATGAAACTGTCATATGTAGTTTTGATAATTTTGATTCTATTATTCATAACTTTTAAACTATACATTATTACACCAATCATAGTGGTAGGATTGTGGATATTAAGCCTTCCTAAAACATATCCAAAAATCAAAATCATCCAACAGTTAGATAGAAATTTATGGCCTCTGCACTGAGACCAATTATTATTGTCATATAATTTATGAGTTCTACCCTCTAGAACATCAAATAACTTCCAAGATACAAAACCAAAAAATATCAAAACAAATTTATTTGAAAGATGCATGAATATTATTTCACAAAAGGTAAAACTCAGCATTCTTCCATGGTCAAAATGTGTTATTTGATGAAACCCTTATCACTAGGTCTGTAAATAAGAGTTTCAAGACAATTTTTACAAAAACCAAAGGATTTGTCAATATACTTCTCATCCAAAACCTCTAATTTTCTTCAAATGAAAGAGGATTAAATATACTTCACTTCCAAATAGATTGAGCTTATTTATCAATCCATTAACATAACAATATATGCATGGAAATAGGATGTAACATGACTGCAAACAAAAAGATAGTTTTGAATTTACACAAATCATATTTAAAATTTCCTTGAATATTCTTACAAAGTTTAGCCAAATGGTTTTATTCATATGTTGACCCTTTCTTTACTTCTTTAAAAGTCTTAATTCATGAAGCTCCTCTAAGTCCCATTGTAGTTGGGTTACTCATTCCTTCTCTAGCAAGATTGGTTGATTCTAAGTCTCTATGTTTTATGCTTGTAATTTCATGCTCACCATATAGGTCTGAAATGAGACAAGACCATATTTAAAAGAAGTAATAGTACCAACATTAGATATTTCTCTTCCTTTGGAGGAATTGGCCTCATTACCATTGCTATCAATATAGAAAACTGGGATCTCATTAGATTATTTTTCTCCCTCTTAACTTCAACGAGCCCTATTCATCTTTAGAGATCCCATTTTTCATCACCAAATCTCCATTAAATGATCTCTAGTTCTCATGGAGTTCCTATATTAGAAGCTTCATACATAGTATCACTTCCATCATCTGCAATAGTTTGTGATAATCCAAATGTAACCAATGCACGATTGCCAACTAAAGAAATACTAGAGCCAATGTTGAGATCTAACTCCACAATAATAGCTAATGAGTTTCCATGTTTTTTTATCAATGGGTTAATCTATTGAATTATCAAAAAATTTATGAGTCAATAAAAAAAACTCATCAAATCAAGCTCAGTGTTATTCTCAATTATAACAACAACCATTTAGGTCAACTGTTCGTAAACTACATATTGATATTTGGTTCAAACTCAATAGTTTGGATGGTGAATCTGATAATGTTTTTATGGTTGTAGAAGAAGAACTCATTTTTAGCATATCCTTGCTCAAAATAGTTTCCACAAAAATTAAGATCCACCAAATATTCTACACCTCAAAATAGAAAACAATCAACTGATGCTAGTTGTGCACACCATGTTTACTTTGGTTCTAATTATCTTCCTAACAAATAATAGTATAGGGCTTTTCTATAAAACAATTCTACTAGCTGCCACATTTCTAAAATGATCATCTACATGCCACTATTAACTATACTCTTGCACCTATGCTTGGTGCAAGCACTAGTATATAGTACTTAAGATACCACTAAATATCTAAATCATTGTTTTTAGTTACATTTGAAAACATTAATTAAAACAAACCATATGTGCAGATATAAACATTAATCACAACATGTCCAATTTATTTGTAGGTATATTTTCCTGTGAAGGAAGACCATGCCTGACAATATGAACCCAAAAAAAAATAATGAGACAATAGCTGCATTGTGGGCTCAGTTTCGAAGAAAACCTGATAAATATTATTGTCCTTGCAAAAAGTGTAAGGGCTTAAAGAATCAAAGAATTCTAATCACAATAGCCCAAAGTCATTGTAGGCAATAGGGTCATGTTGAAGGGGGCCACAATTTTCATCCATTACTGAATGTGGATTTCCTACTAGAGGAACATGGAGGTGTGAATATCCAAGCTGAGGATAACACTCCCATGGAAGAAGATGATAATGTGCCAGAGGACATGATTGAAGAAGATGGTATTAGAGCAAGTGATGAAGAGGCTCACAATGATGGTACTAGCAAATCTAATAATAATGATGGAGATGGTCTTGCTATACCTTTACTTGAGAAGGCACACGAGTCCTTATACGAAGGCTCCCAAACAACTCTACTATCGACTATAGTGTTGTTGGTGAACTTAAAGGTTATGAATAGTATATCTAATATAACAATGTCACGTATGCTAAGGTATGTCATTTTTTTCATCTTCAAGGTTAGCATACAATTACTATTCATTATATTAAGAATGCATATTTTTTGTTGTAGGTTGATTAGTGAGTTTTTGTTACCACCATCAAACATTTTTCCTTCTTCGTTGATCTGATTGATGGATCTAGACTAATTGCAGTATTGAATGCTTAAATAAAATCAAATTAGCGGAAGTCTTATTACAGTTATACATAAATGAAATTAAGAATAAAAAACTTAAGAGTTTAAGGTGAAATGAATAGAATTGAGAGAGAAGGAGATAGAATGTGCAAACAAGTTTGATTTCGAAGTTCGCCACAAACATGACTATGTCTCCGGGTTGGCTCTAATAGAGTATGAATGATCCGATTAATCTCGAAAAATCAATTACAAATGCACCAAGACTTATCCCCTTAAACACATCAACATAACATGCCCTAGACATGCAGAATAGTCTTCAAAAATCTCCTAAGCATTCTCCTATTCTCACCACTTGAATGCTTTTCCAAAGCCTACTACCCCCATTTTATACATCAAATTTAGCCAAAAATGGGCTAAAACAATTAACCAACATAATCTCCCATTTTGTTACATATTTCGAATTTACCCCTTTTACCATTATTTTGTTATGATCTCACACCAAAATTAAGGGTTTGTTTTCAACAAATAACCTTAATTAAATAAGATTGGGCAGATTTGTTATGCATAGATAACAACTCTTCTCTTAATGTTTCATATGCCATAAATAGCCCATTGGTTGGCCTTAATTTTAGGAGGCCAATGGTTAGGAGTTCAACTCCCATTATCTCATTCCTTTAATTCGAATTAAATATCCATTTTAATTTTAATTTGAATGTTTTCCCTCTTTTTATATTTTGTGACATCATGCTGATGTCACCATTTAAAACTTTTGCCTCCAAAATTTAAATAATCATAACTTCTTCATACGAGCTCCGTTTTTGATGAAATGAACACCCTTGGAAAGCTTTCATCGGGCTTTTCATTTTGAAATCCATTGTTGACCACTTTCAAGATGGTCTAATTTTTCCCCTTATCTAGCCCTCTAGTTTGCATGTTGACCAAACCTTTGACTGAGTGTAACTTCTACATCCAGACTCTGTTTTTGTTCGTTCAAGTTGCATTGAAATCAGGATATCGAGATCTTTCTGATGGTGCAAATTTTGGAGAGAAATAAGACACTTCAATTTTCACTAAAAATATCCATTGGATCAAGCCTCCCCACTGAAGACCTTTTGGATCTCCAAAAGTGACATTTACTCTAACATAAAGTGAGGACTTGGCCTCCCCACTTGTCCTATATAATCTGTACATCTAAATACCTAGCTCACAAGCACAATGAAGACTGCAACAACATTGTTGATCATAAACATTATTCTATCACTTCCATAAGCATCTACATCAATTGTCATAGCCACTAACCAACAAACATTGACTAGCATCAAGCTAAACAATAATGCAGAAATGAAAGAGAATAAATCAACAACATGTCGATCCTTCACAATAGGAACATTTTTACCCAAGGAACCATCAATGCTTTCAATTATCATTTCCTCATGTTGTATTGTGAGTGCATCCTGCAACATTTGACCCTAGTTAGCTACTCCAAGTTCAAGTGTAGAACCACCTATACTAATAGACATAAGAGTTAACTCTTTGCTTGCATTAATTACCCTCTTTAACTGCCCTGTGTTTGCAAAAGAACAATCAGTCTTAATCCTATGAGAATGTACAATATACTGAATGCCATCTTTAAAAAAGTGATAATGATTCTTTTCCCTGTAGAAAATTGCTTTTCGGTCATAAAGATAAGGGCTACCAAGCACTATCCCACAGATATCCAATAGAACAACATCAAACTGTACTTCATCCACAAACTTACTAGTGATTGCGAATCTTAAGGTGCATTGTCTTGTTACTTGCAACTTATCATTTTCACAAATCCAGGCTAGTGGATAAGGTTTCTTATGTAATGTAGTTTTCAATCCCAAGTTTCTTACAATACTTTCAGAAATCAAGTTCACTTGAGAACCACTATCTATGAGTGCATCAATTTTAGTGTTCTTAGCAACAACCCTTAAATGAAACAACTCATTCCTTTTCTTATCTTCAGGGAAATCATTAACTTTAGATGAAGAAGCGCAAGTATGAACAGAAACACCAGAGATAGGAGCTTTACCTTTTACACCCATAGCTGTTATCTTAGTCTCATCATCTAAATCTAAACCAAGATCCATAACAACATTTTTGGCTTTCTCCTTACCTTTTTTCTTTTGATTCTATCTTTGAGCCCACTTAGGATTCAATTCGGGATACAACTTCCAACAATGTTCTTCATCATGACCCTTCCTATCACAATGAGTGCAAGAAAGTTTCTCATCCTTCTTAACTATAGTTGCCTTCTTTCCTTTCTCTGTCTCTACATTCTTAGAAGATTTCTTTACATCGTTATCAAACTTATCAATAAAAGATCCTTTACCCCTTGACTCTAAGTGTGTAGCTTGAACTGACACTTCATCCAAATTACAAGGGTTTAATACCAAAATAGAATGTCTAAGGTAGGAATGAAGACCTCCTATGTACTTTAACAAAGTATCCTGGGTGTACAAAGGAACATTCAAAGCAATAGCCCTTTTCCTAAATTCATGGGTGTACTCTTGGACAGTTTGACCTTTCCCTTGCCTAAACATTTTCTAGTCCATCATTAACTATTGCATATGTCCTAGGGGATAAATCTACTTCTTAAGAGCATTAACAAACTTTGCCCAAGTTAAATTGACTCTACCATGTCGTGAAACTTCTGCCTTAGTCTTACTCTCCCAACAAGTTAAAGTTGTACCTCCTAACCGAAGGGTAGCTAATTGAATCCTATCAACATCATCTAATAGGTTCTGGACTCTACAGTAGACTTCTACTTGCTGAATCCAATCATCCAATTTTTTAGCATTAAGTTCACCACAATACTTAGGAAAGTCAAATTTTACATCCAGTTTGATCTTAGGCTTATACCCACTCTTGAAAGGATTAGAAGAAGTAGAATGAGGAGAAGATGGAGAAGATGGAGAAGAGGGAGGAGAAGAAGAAGAGGGTGGATCTAGTTTCATATCACCATCTCCATGATGTTTCCCTTTCTTGTCTTCATGTTCTTTTCGCTCTTGTCTCTCCTAAAAAAGAAAGTCCACCTCAGCCTTCATCTTGAGGAATGCTCTTTGAAATTCCTACTCATTGATCTCATCAGGAACCTCCATTCCAGAAATAGACATCTTTGAAAATGTTCTTCACTTCCCGATCTCAGGATTAAATTCTTCAAGCTTGCCTTCGCCCTTCTGAATCCTGGATCTTATTAGCATTCAAGAAAACAACTGCAATAATAGTCAACTAGGCTCTGATACCACTTGATTTGATTGATGGATCTAAACTAATTGCAGTATTGAATGCTTAAATAAAATCAAATTAGTGGAAGTCTTATTACAGTTATACATAAATGAAATTAAGCATAAAAAATTTAAGAGTTTAAGGTGAAATGAATAGAATTGAGAGAGAAGGAGATAGAATGTGCAAACAAGTTTGATTTTGGAGTTCGCCACAAATGTGACTACATCTCTGGGTCGGCTCCAATAGAGTATGATCGATCTGATTAATCTCCAAAAATCAATTACAAATGCACCAAGACTTATCTCCTTAAACACATCAGAATAACATGCCCTAGACGTGCAGAATAGTCTTCAAAAATCTCCTAAGCATTCTCCTATTCTCACCACCTGAATGCTTTTCTAAAGCCTACTACCCCCATTTTATACATCAAATTTAGTGAAAAATGGGCTAAAACAATTAACCAACATAATCTCCCATTTTGGTTACATATTTCGAATTTACCCCTTTTACCATTATTTTGTTATGATCTCACACCAAAATTAAGGGTTTGTTTTCAACAAATACCCTTAATTAAATAAGATTGGGCAGATTTGTTATGCATAGATAACAACTCTTCTCTTAATATTTCATATGCCATAAATAGTCCATTGGTTGGCCTTAATTTTAGGAGGCCAATGGTTAGGAGTTCAACTTCCATTATCTCATTCCTTTAATTAGAATTAAATATCCATTTTAATTTGAATTTGAATGTTTTCCCTCTCTTTATGATTTTGTGACATCATGCTGATGTCACCATTTAAAACTTTTGCCTCCAAAATTCAAATAATCATAACTTCTTCATACAAGCTCCATTTTTGATGCAAAGAACACCCTTGGAAAGCTTTCATCAGGCTCTTCATTTCGAAATCCATTGTTGACCACTTTCAAGATGGTCTAATTTTTTCCCTTATCTAGCCCTCTAGTCTTCCTATTGACCAAAACTTTGATCGAGTGTAACTTCTACATCCAGACTCTATTTTTGTTCATTCAAGTTGTGTTGAAATCAGGATGCCAAGATCTTTTTGATGGTACAAATTCTGGAGAGAAATAAGACACTTCAATTTTCACTAAAAATATCCACCAGATCATTCGTACTGAGAACTATCTAACATTATGGATCATATTGGAATGAAGTATTAGACAATACATGCATGTCCTAATGATCACATTCTATATCATAAACAACATGAATTTGCAATAGAATGCCCTGATTTTCATGTCAGTAGATATCGATCAGATCAAATAACAAAAAAATTGCCTCACAAGGTTCTTCAATACATTCTCATTATTCCACGTCTTGAACAGTTATTCAGGTGTGCTAGCTTGGCACAATTTATGGATTACCATGCACACAATAGAAGTTAGGATGACATTATGCAAATGCCTTCCAATGGTTCTACATTTAAAGAGATAGAAGAAACATGGTCACACTTTAAAGAAGAACCTCGTAATATAAAACTTTCATTAGTGGTAGACAGTGTCAATCCATATGGAGATATGAGATCTGTTTACTCAATATGGCCTATTTTTTTTATTAACAATAACATTCCTCCTTGGATGTCCATAAAGAGGGAGCACATAATTTTGTCAATGATTGTGCCAGGTATTTTTTTATTTTATAGTTATCTAAATTAATTTATAAATAGTGCATGAAAATGGTTATAATAATTACATAATGTTTGTGTTCATTCAATTGCTAGGTAAATACCAAGTTAAAGATATGAACATGTATATTGAGCCCCTAATTGATGAGTTTTTGAAGTTATGAAATGGCATCACTATGTATGACATCTCTAGACTGATAGGACATAGACAATTTCAATTCCATGCAATGCTTGTATGGACAATACATGATGCCCCTAGGCTAACTCATTTTTGCGGCATGTTATATTGGTAAGATCACATATTTTTGGTCTATTATAATGCTTACACATTACTATCAATTTCTTAAGTTGCACATGATAATTGTACATGATCCAACTATACATGATCTTTTAGGTCTTCAGACAAAGGAAAAATTTGCATGTCCAGTTTGTGGTCTAGAGATGAAATGTTGTCATTCGAGAAGTTTAGGAAAGTAGGTGTTTGATGAGTTTAGACTTTTTCTCCACAATAATCATAGGTATCGAATTGTCAAAAAACATCTTTTCAATGGGAAAGAAGAGACATCATCAAGGCCACAAAGAATGACACCTCATTTATGGAAGTTGGAATAGGATCGACTAAATTGTCGAGGTAATGTCCAATTTGTCATCCAAAGTTTACAATTTGTATTTCGATATTGTCTTATATTTACTAATGCTGTAACTAATGCTTGTGAAGCTCATCAAGGCATCAATGACCAACTTCCTAGAGGAATGAAAAGTTATCCTACTCAATTTAGTAGGTTACCATACTACAAGGATCTCCCAATCACACATTTGTTTGATGCTATACATATTGGAAAGAATGTAATAGAGACACTATGGAAAATATTGGATGGAAGGTGTGATAGAGAACAAATTGCTAAAATTTGTACTGGCATTCATGAATCTAATAATGCACTAAAAATTTTCATTGAATCAAATAGGAATGGAAACCACATAAATACAAGTGCCCTTCCTTGGTTATTAACGGAGAAACAAAGTGATTCATTAAAAGAAGTCATTAAAAAAAAAAAAAACTCCAACAAGATTTGTTGCAAATATAAGCACTCTTCTATCAAAGAAAGGTGATTTTGGGCTAGGGTTGAAGACACATGATTGGCATACCTTCCTCAAGGTAAGTCATGTTTTTTATTTATAGTATATTTGTAAGATTGAATGTAGTACCAGTTGCATTATTTAATAATATATTGAAATGATCATTTTTTGATGATTGCAGTTCGTCCTATCTCTATCCCTTCCACAATAGTTTGACAACAGTATTAAACAAGTTATATATGATCTTGGAAAATATATGAGGTTAGAAGACTTTTTTTTCTTAGATTTGTAGCTTTTTATTTGAAATCTATTTTATAATTTTATTTGAAATCTCCTCTATGTGTTTTTGCACGTTGAATCTCTTTTAGGTGGTTATCATCTAAAGAAATTGATAAAAAAGATATAAAATATTGGAAGAGAAAAATTCTACAGCTTATGTGTGAAATGCAAAAGTGTTTACCTCCAACATTTTTCAATGCTCAAGAACACTACCTCATACATCAATTTGAGGAGATTGAATTGTGTGGACCTGTACAAGCTAGATCAATGTGGATTATTGAGAGGCACTTGAAATTTATGAAGGGCTTGGTTCGACAAAGAGCACGTCCTGAGGGTTCTATGATAGAGGGATATATGATATCCTAGACCATGGTGTATATCAGTGAATATCTTCCAAAGTTTGTAGCAGTTATTCATGTAGATCGCATTTGGGATCCCAACTATAATGACAAATTGAAAGGGGAGTACCTTACGGGGAAAGGTAGATTGAGAAGGGTGAGAGGTAATTATAATTTTTTTTTTTTAATTTAACAATTCTTATCCATCATCAATATATATAAGTTGTTTCTAACTGGTGTAATTGTCTTCTTTATAGTTGGTCATGAGTGGGATGCACTACACTTGTATATTGCAAACAATCTTGATTGGATGACAGTGTGGATTGAACAGTCTCAAGAAAATGGTTGCTCATTAACATGGGATGGTGTTGGATTTTTGGTTAAAGAAGCTTGCTATAATGGAGATCCCAATGTTATGCCAATGGTACTTGATCTAATATATGGCTTAAGAGATACAAAGGTATGCATAAGATTACTAATCATGAGACATAAGTTTAATATCAACTCATAGGTCAATGAGAAGATTCTTGACATATTTTAATAATTGCAAGTCAAACACCACAAAGCTATTTACTACCATGGCTATAAATTCCACACAAAAAAGTTAGATGAAATGAAAAAAATGTGTGATTTCGAGATAAGTGTTGTCTTCACAGTCACCAATATTTTATCTAGAACTGACATACATCCTCAACAATTTGAACATCAATACTATGGCATTTTGGATGATATACTTGAGTGCAACTTTAATTCATTCAAAATAATTCTATTTGTCATCAAATGGTTTAGGTTACGACTAAATCAAAATGATCCTGATAGGACTGTTATTGAACATGATAGTGGTTTTACTATGATTAATACAAGGTCATTTGAGCCAGTCAGAGATGAGCCCTATATTCTTCCAAGTCAATGTGAGCAAGTGTTTTACTTTGGTGTTCCAGAAAAACTAGGTTGGTCATTTTTTGTTAGACATGACTCAAGAGGAAGGCTAGTAAAGTATAATGTGATCGAAGAAGAAGATATTGAAGAAGCAAAAGAGGAAGTAAATGATTATCAGGAATGATAGTTACCCAGTGATGAAGAAGAAGAAGATGGTGATGATTTTGGTCATGCTAATGATAATGGTGATAATGATGATGATGATGTTGATGACGATCATGATCATGGTGATGAAGATGGTGATGATCATGGCGATGATGGTCATGATGATGATAGTGATCAAGAGGATGATGATGGTGATGAAGATGGTGGTGGTGATGATAATGATCAAACTGACAAGTACGATGGTGGTGATGATGCTAATGAAGATGATGATGATGACATGGATGAAGATCATGATGATCAATGAAATCTTCAGGTACGATCAATGTCAACTATGATGGGGTCTTGTATGACCAAATATTTCTTTCCAAACCATATCTGCGCATATAAACATTAAGTAGAACATGTCAAATATATTTTTAGATATAAACATTAGTTATGATAAATTTTTAACTTAAGAAAAATGATTTACATATACAATCTACTTTATTATGAATTTTTTTTTGGTAAGTCTATTACTTTAATTTCACTGTTGATTTCTAAGACTTACTAATTTTTTTCACAGGGCAATATGGATGCACCATCTCAAGGTAAACATTAATTATTGTAAATTTTAATGTTAATATAGAAACACATTTCCTATTATTATGTTCTTTTATTTGTGGCTTTGGAGTTATTTTGATGAAAGTATACGAATATTTGATGTCATAAATGATAGGAAAAAGCTACAATAATCGCTGATCAAATGAAATTTAAAATGCAGGCATCATATCTACATGACATTGGCCTTAGTACTAACCCTGTATTCATCACCCAACAGATTATGCAAAGATACACTAATGAGCTTGTTAAAATTATCATCAAGGGTGACAGAAGTGAGGAGAAAGAGGCACTAAGAATAGAATTGGACTGTAGAATCCAATCTCTGAAAGTAAGTAGTAATTTGACTAAAGTAGTAATAGAGGTTCATGATCTCTAATTTTATGTTTTCTTGTATAGACATATGTGCCAGTTGTGAGGTCACATGGTGAACATGGTCAGGATTGTTGTGCAGTACCTTCATGTAAGTAACACTTTGTTTGTTTTGATCAACATTATAACACTTACCTTTTCTTTTTGTGGACATTTCTCGCTAGTATCCCATTTGATCGTTATTCATTGCAAATGTCTTTGCTAACAATATTCTATTCTTCAACTCATGATGAAGTGCGGACTCCTCCTTCGGTTGGCAGTCCACTATTGTCTGTTGCATTGTCAGCAATAAGGACCATGCAAACATCATCATCTATGCCTAATAGAACTAGTAAAACCTTGTTTTTCTATATTTTGTAATGTGCTATATTTTGTAATGTCTTTCTACAAGTTGATGAACAAAAAAGTAGCATATTAATGCTTAAATGATGTCTATAGAAGCTTACATACACACACCACGCATACATACATACATACATATATATATATATAGCCACACATAGAGAGACATGGACATAGGCAGGGAGGTACACCAACAGAGAGTAGTACTAAAATTGTAATTTAATTGTTCTAATGTTTTAGTTGATAGAGCAATAGAGAGCAGTACTACTAAAGCTGATCCATTTCTTGGAGCAGTTCGTGTGATTACTACTAGCTTGTATGAAGGGACATTGTTGCTGAATAAGAAAACTATGTTTCCACTAAGAGAACAAAAGCTTCTAGGTGCTTTAAAATTCATATTATTTAAAGTATAAATTTAGTTTACTTTTACATTACTCATTTTGGACTGATAAATATTTTATGTTTTTGTACGTAATAATGCTTTCTTTGAACATCTTTTTCATATGACATTGAGACTATTTGGACCCACCATACGTAAAAGGTATGTAGTTTCATATCATTGCTACATAATTTTTCTTTTCTTCTATTTATTGTAATATATTAAAGTTATTGATCTAAAAATCTATTTGTTTTTTAAAAGGTGGAATTTACAAGCTGTGGAATTAAAAAATCAGCTGATTGTATCTATTGAGGAGAAATTTGGGAAAAACATTTTTGACACTGGCCTACTTCTGAAAAGAGCAACAAAGCATATAAAGACTGTGAGGGATCAATATAGAAGGGCTCTTAAGGATAACCCAAAGTACAACTGTCCTCCTATGATTCCATCGATGGAGTGGAATGAAATAATAGAAGATGAAAAGGAGAAAAGGCTATGTGAAGATAGAGATAATGAAGTGGCACAGGGAAAAAAGAGGTATGTCGTTATAGTAATAAGTACATTGTAATCATGCACTAATTATTGATATTTGTAAATATATAATCAAAGATGTTTGAAATTGTTCATAGATTGCAGGACACATCTGTGGCTACAAAAGCGAGATTAGAAAAGGTTGGCCAACACAAACTTGGCTCTGGTGGCTATATGAATCTGCAGTCTTGACTTGTAAGTAGAGCAATGAATTTTGTTTTATTTTTTAATATAATGTTGCAAATTTTTTTTTTAATGAAACCATACATGGAAAACTAACATTATCAAGCAAAAAACATAGGGCATAGATTTCAATGTAGAGGCCACAGATGAAGATAGAAAAATTGCCTTGAAGGAAGGCTATAAAGTTGTGGTTGCATGCCTACGTGAAGAATCTGTAAGCCTTGCCCAAGAATCCAATGCACCAAATGATATCTTATAGGTAAACTGGTCAGTTGAAAAGTAAATGAAATTAAATAGTTGAGAATATTCTTTTTTGGTATTAGTTTTAAACATAAATTGACTACATAACAATGTGCATAACATTTTACTACAGCCTTCATATCCTACCACAGAACCTCCTCTTGATGAAGGACATGATGTGCACTATAGTGGTGGAGGTATTAATTTTCTATTGGAAATTAATTATGCAATTATTAATACAATTTAACATCTTCAATTGGAATTTGATGTGTATCCTTTTTTTGAATATTTCAGAGCATGTTGAACATCATGTTCAAGGACTGGACCATGTTACAAGTGTTCAAAATGTTGATGTAGTGGCAGATCAAAATTTTATGTATATGATGTGGCATTGTCAGGTAAGAAATATGCATTTTATTATGTACTCATACTCAATTACAAACTTGTAACAGTTAGAAAAAGAAAAAGAGTATGCCAATTTATCGCATTCACTTGTTCTTGCAACAGAGCCCCCTTTAATGCAGCAACCTACTGCTCCTCCAAAGAGAAGGAGCCATCGTAATTTGACATTACATGTGCCAGAAGAGGAGGAGAATGAAGTAGATATGGATGTCCCTATGAGAACTTTTCTTAAGAGAGCTCAGAAAAACAAAAAAAAGAAATGACGTTTTAAAAATCTTCTTTGATAAACCTTGTTGGATAATGAAAGAACTTTTTTTAAAGTAATTATGTATGAATTATGTGTATTAATACAGATTTTTATTTTATGTTAATGAATATTCTTATATGTTAATGATGTTTTGACTAGTATTGTGTATTAATGAATTTTATATCATATTAATGAATGTTATGTGATTGTATTGATTGAATGTTATAGTTCATAAATGGATGAATGGATGAATGAAGTATGTAATTAGATGATAATGGGTACTTTAGATTGATGTTAGGGGGAGGGGGGTGAGGCCAGATGAGCTTCCACCTTCACGTGATTGGCCTTGTTAAGTAGAGAACATTATAGTATTCTTGAAACCAAGTGAAGCTCAAATTTGTTAAGTCTTCAAACACACATCCCAATTCTCTTTAACGAGATTGAAGTTTTTTCGCTTGTAATAGTCTCATTGTAGTCATCTTTTGGTTCCTTGAACATATAGTTCTTGCTTAGTTTAATTCCCAATTATTAGATATTTTTCCACATTAGAGTTAGTTTGGCATAGAAACCTACATATTTTATTATATATATTTAGTCAACTGAAAGCAATGTAGAAAGCATTCACATAGTTGATGTCTAACAAAAGAAGACAAGATGCGTATACTATTTAGCATGGAAATCCTTGTAGGTGAATTGTGTGTGTATGTGTACACACACACATATATGTATGTATGTATATAACTTCAAACAAATTTGTAGGCTGAATTAACAAGAGACACCAACCTCAAATCCTGCAATGCAGAAGGAACTAACCTTTGAAATGTAAAGTGTTTATAATGTAGGTAGATTTGCCTTAGATCTCCTTCAAGGTCTTCAACAAATCTTCCTTGTACTTATGAATAATCCACTAAGATTTGAAATAGTGTTTTTCAATAAATGCTCTAAACTTGGAATATACCTTCATAAAATTTTTGAGTTAGATCTACTCGTCATATTCAAAATAAGCCTTCACATGTTTGTTCACTTAGGTCTGATTTAAGTCTTCCACAAATTTGGCTTATAATTATGCTCTTGAATCTCTTAAAATCTTCTTTCTATTCAAATGATATTTAATGAATTTATTGATACAAATTTCCTCATACTTGAATCCAAATATCATTATCATTGTCAAACATAACACAGACATAAAATAATTTTGGTTATTCGCTTGTTATACAAGTTAGTCTTATCTTTTTGGTTTTCACAAGTCATGCACTTATGCATCTTTGGGATATCCACAAGATATTAGAGATGTTTGGATGGTTCACGTCCTTATTTTTTTGTGTTGTTTGTAGGGTTTTTGCCATGAAGTCTAAGGACAGACATGTTGGATGTTTGTGATAGACATGTCCACCTATAAGAAAAGTATCAAATGTAGGAAAAATGCAAATAAAAATCAATGTTCATGACTACCACTACACACATCTCGACCCTTAATACCCATATGCTTAGATGGATTGGCTAACATTCCTAGTCTTATAAGTGCTTGTTAAATGAAAAGGGAATATTCCATCTTGATATGTCAATATCTTGACTTGGACATACCCATTTTTAAAAATAAAATGGCTCAATGATGAAAAATAATTGCTCAAAAGGAATTGTTGAATTGTGGTTAATAATATCTTTTTTGCAAGTTCTTTCAGTGTGACTAGTTTGATTGAGGAGCACTTGATTAGTTTTCTTTTACGTCTAGACCTTTCTGATCCAACCAAACTTTTTATTTATTTTCCATTTATCATGTTGTAGTTCCCGATCATCCTATTGCCACTTAGCTTGTTTTTTTATCACATTTGCATCCACAGTTTACTAAAGTGAAAAATGTGGAAAACTGATCTTAACACAACTTGCAGGGATTGTGTATAGTAGATTTGCATGATATAGGAAAAATGGATTTGTTGAAAGGGCATTCCACAACTTTCAAGAAAATTTAATCTGCATGCAAAGCAATTTGATTTCTTTCATCACAACATTTATGGATTTTTGAGTTTGGTGCAAAGATCAAGCTCATTCAAAACCACCAAAATATTGGAAACTGTGATTCTATGATCTATCTCTGTCATAGAGGAAGCACAAAATCTACTTTGTTTGGAAAGAATTTATATTTGTGCATAGATCTACTAATGGAAGTGGGGATACTATCTTCTATATGTTTAGAACTCTGTCTCAGAAGCTCCAAAGTTATATGGGCTTTGTTCAATCCTCTGATAATTTGGAGATATAAATGCTTCTTTTTCTATTTTTAAGTCCAATCCCTCTTAATATAGTCTTTGTTGTTAATCCCTCTCTATACAATGTATGTTAAACCCTCACAAGTAGCTTTAGGACCTCCTTATATGGTGAAGTATTGTAGGCATTATTACATCATCGATTGGCAAAATGTGTAGAAACACATGGTGATATTCATGAAATATTATCTTTGTTCAGAGTCTTCTTACAATGTCATGTTCATTTGTAGTAGGTAAGAAGATATCACACACAAAGAGTTATTAGTTAAGAAGAGTAGTTGTTTTATCTAAAGCCTTTGAAGTTAACAGCACCATTCTCAAGAGCAACACCAGATCTTGGGTATGTTCTCTTCTTCTTTCTCTATAAACACTTTTTTATTAGGGAAGCACTAGTTTTTGTCTCTTTTACTTTCTCATTATGCATGATAATGAATTCGTTACCTCTTTGAGCTTCTTGAAGACCTCTTGGGAAATGTCACTCCCATGAGATTTTTCACTTTGTAATCATATTAGTTATGGGATTTTTTGGTTGAGAGAAAAATCCTAAAAACCTCCTACATTAACTATAAAGGCCAAAGCATCCCGTTAACCATGTCAATTCAATTAGTAAGAGGCCAATCCTAAATGGTTTGGATTTTTTATTGATCCACCTAAAAACTTTGAGCACTAATAACAAGGCACAAGTAGAGAAAATTTATAACCCCAACCTAACACTAGCCCACTTCTTTAAAAATATCCTTTGCTCTACTATTCCAAGAGCTATATTTAAATGCTTTAGATGGTATTGCTATGTTATGTGTAAATCAATATATCATAAATAAAAAAATCTTACTTGATTATTGATTGGCAATGGGTACATGACAAGAAATTTGTTAGAGCATTTATCAGCCATAAGCCAGTCACCAAAACTCATAGTACCCAAAACAGAATTTGAATATTGTCTTGTGCACATCCTCATTGCACACATGGATTTAACGATATCCTAACTTGAGATCAATCTTTAAAAAATAGATTGCTCCATGCAACTCATTGATAATTGCTCCATGCAACTCATTGATAAGTCATTCATCTTGAGAGATAGATACCTATTCTTGATGGTAGACAAATACCTATTATTGATGATTTTCCCACTCAAGGTTATGTGGTCTATGCACATCTCACATACCATCTTTTCTCTTTAGAAGCACCAAATATGATTCAAAAGAGCTAGAACTTGGCCTGATGTGATCCATCTCTAGCAATTGATTTGTAATGTTTTCTTTTTCTTCTCTATACATCTATGGATGGTAGTAAAGGATGTTCATGACAAGCTTAGAACTTATTTCTAACTCTATGATGCATTAAAATACCCTATCCAATAGTAATCCTAGAGACAAATTACTAAATAGCACATTATGGCTATCCAATATTATATGAATGTTATTATGACCAATGAAGCTTACCCAGTAGGCATGTCTTTTACTAGAGAGCAGTTGGTTACCTATGCAATTTTTCCCTTGTGGAGAGTCCTCTCCATCCCCTAGGAGTGACCACTCATACTGATTAATCAAAAATGCCTTTAGGCACCATTTATTTCCCTTTATATTTAAATTTTAATTCCATAGACTGATAATATTGTGTAAATTCTCTAATGAATGCAACCATTGGCTAGTTCTACAGAAAAAAAGTTTGTAAAGAACTCACCACACTAAAACTGTTGGATTCTTATTGACAAAACATGCTAGGCTACATTAATTAACAATAGCATGCAACCACTTGCAAATAACCTATTGTCTCCATTTTGACTGTGCACTAAATTATGCTTCTAAACACTAGTTTTTGTCATCTCTTACAATCCTTCAAGATATTGCTTGTGCCCCATCAGATGTTTGAATAAAGTCTTTTTCTGAGAACAAGATGTAATACCCACAACTTGATACCATGATTCATAGAAACCTAGTAGACACTAGCTAAGTATCTATCAAAAGAATAAAATAGGTTACAAATATGGGGTTTGCAACCTTGGAACCTGTGAGACAGGATGACTCTAATTTAAAGAGAAATTGGTAACTCTCTTGCATACACGGGGAATGCATGTTTGCCTCAACCAGTATGAGCATTCTACCATGTAAATTAGAATATGATTAATAAATTATTTTTTATTAATATCAGTATCTTGTATCCTTCTAAGCTTTTCCCTCATAGCAACATGTGTTGGTGTTTTCAATGGAAATGGTCATAATCATACTTATTTGTATAGCTACTCATCAACCATCTTGCATACTGTTAGTAGTTTTATATAAGCAACAAGATAAACAATGTTGAATCTCACTCTAGACTAGTAATTATAATAATAATATTAGAAGCAAGCACACAAAACTATAAGGTCAAAGTTAGAAATTTCATTAAGAACTTTCTTTGTTATCTCATCATCTAGCACCACCTTATCAATGTATAAAACAATGTATGTCATGACCTTCTCATCAGCCTTAAATGGAGTACATAAGTAAAACTTTGGGTTCGACCTCTAAGCTAATGCATATATTGATTAGAGGAGTTTGTGTCTAGCTTGTTCAATGACATGCCAAATGATCTATCCACCAAAATTAAAGCAACCTCTTGGGCCCATCCATGGCTTTTTAGAGGTAACCCATCGACATGCCATCTTTATCCATGAAATGAAGCATATTGGGAAAGATTTCACACCTAAAACTTGATTTATTTATTTTTGAAAATAGGACAATTATTAACCCCTTTGCCTAACTATTTGTTTGAAAACAATAAAATATTTGCTAGTCTAAGCCATCAAAAACTATTTTTGTAGTCTTTTCCCTATAGAAATTTTTGGTATATGGATATTCCAACTAAGCATTGAACAAAAAAATTTTCTTGAGAGGATGAACAATACTTTGCAAAGTGAGGATGTGGGTGGAAAATAGTATGTCTCTTGGTTGCATAAGATCCATGTCATTCTTGTGTTATCTTATCAAGGAGAGGACATATGAATAGTGTATTATTATAGGCTAATTTGGTTACCTATTTAGCATCTTCAATGGCATTGTTGATACATCTAAGCTTCCAAATGTCCTTTATCATCAATTCCAAGCAATGTGTAGCACAGGGAGTTCACAAGAAATAGTAGGATGCCCCTCCATAATAAGTCTCTCTATGGATACATAAGTTGCTTCTTTTTTGGTGATAATTTAGATGAAATTTGATGCAGAGCCTTCCAAGATCCCCTTAAGGAACCTTGTTCAACTTGAGGATTCAACAACGTCTTGGAATCCACTCAAGGAACTAGAGTTCAACTCAAGGATCAATAGGAAGTCCCTCACTTTAGGAAATCAACAAAACACTCCTCTATAATAGGTTCACTACCTTGATTCATTTTAAACCACTTATTAATTCACCTTGTCCATGTTTCAACTTCCCTCTCCTTGGGAACACTCCTAATTCACCCTTCATGCAATCAACTCTTGATTTCTGTCTTCAAGGATTCCTCTGATCCTTCTAAGGCTTCAACAATCTTCAAATATCATAACAAAGGAGTTCCAACCCCTACCAGGCATCAACTCTATCTCAATTTTCAAAATTGCCTTTTCTAGGGCTGTCCAATTAACCCTGTCTAGACAGTAAATTGCACTTTTCTCTAAAACTCCCCAAACAACCTAATGAATTAGTCACCTTTTCAAGTACCCTTTATGGATTTCTTCAAAATTTGCAAATGTCAATTCCCCAACTTGTGACTGATGAACACTTCCATGACTGTCTCTTCAAGCAATTAGGCCTAATTAGCCCTCCATTTCCAAAGCAACTACTATTTGCATTCATATACAACACTCCAAACCTTTACACAGTCTTAAGGAATCTAACAATAGAAAGATTCCTCAATTTGGTTGCACCTCCAAGAATTTCTAGATACTTTTTCATCAAACCCTCCCTTTAAGGGTTTCTAACCTAGGGCTTCCTAGAAAAGTCCCTTGACAGACATTCAAAACCATTTTGATGGTTTAGACACTTAAAGATACACACCTCCAATTGTTTCCAACACTTACCTATCCATTCCAACTCTCAGATTCTTCTATCCACCATATGGTGCCTTTCAAATGCACCCTCACTATACTGTCCACCAGTCAAATTGCTCCTTTCAGTTTATTCTCTATCTTTTTATAAACTTGCACTCATTCCACATTAAAAATACATATCAAATACATTGGACTCCTCTCCCACAAGTTATAGTGGTAGATAGATAGTTGGAGAGGCTTTATTCCATTTGTTTACAAAATAGCAAGGTGATTGTCACGTGCTTATGTCAAACAGTAATTTATTCAGCACTATTCCAATAAAGTTTTACGATATATTTGACTCCAATGTTAAAGAGACTTTTAAAAAATCATTGATATTCTTCAATAAACCTTAAATCTTACAAAACACCAACTTTACATGCCAAGAAACTTGTAAATACTTTGAAATCAAACAATAATGGATAGCACTATTATGACAGTCAGAAAAAAATATTGATATGACAGATATTTTATTTATTTTTTCTTTCAAACTACTTCCTCCTCGACCACCACTATCTCTTACATTAAAAATGCATTAAAGGCCTCTTACCCTCTAACTACCCTCAAACTGACTCCTATCGACCAAACTCCCATATAACTATCACATGACAATAAACAAGCATTTTTGATAACTTTTAAATGACAGCCATTACTTATTTGGTTTCCCTTTGCCACTTTCTTGGCTTAAGATTTTGGGAACATTTATTATTGTACCTAAATGAATTTATGACACCTAAGTGACCTAAAGACTCCACCTTTATCCTTAATTTCCTCTAAGGTGCCACATTTGTCTTACAATGTCAATATTAACAATTTTACCACATCTTGCACTTTGAGTGCATTTTACATCATTTAGAGGCTTTAATAGCCTATTACATTATTCATGACCTTGGACACATTTAATAACACCTAAATGACCCTTTATGACTCTTGACTCCTTATTTATGCTAATTTGCCCATTCTTGGCAAGGCATTACATTTTGACAACTTTATTATATTTCTTACATTTAATGGCTTCAATAGCCATGATTCCTCATCAATTGACATGATATGTCTTCATTAGGCATGGGTTTCCCTTGGTACCTTCATGGTCTCCTTCATAGCTCTTGGTGTACCCTATAGTTTCCTATGTCCATTAGGTGCCCTGCACCAAAATTCTCAACACAAACCTCTTGGATGAGCCCAACTAGTCTCAGGCATCTATGGACTTAAAAACATCAATGTTTTGTTAGTTAAGAAGAGCCCTATTATTCCCTAAACATAACATAAACATAACAGTCAAAACTACAACTAGTTTATCATAGCTAAGCTTAGGAAGATCAAAGCCATAGTCTAAGCTATTGATTTATCTATCTTGATGAAACAAAACTTCAAAATGAAAAGACATCACTCTACGACTCTAAACGCATTAGGGCCCAGGCACTGACTTGGGTGGGGCATTACATATTTGTAATCAGGCCAATAATGGATTAAATTATTTATACCACCATGAATTCAATGCACAACCAATGTGTATGATAATGAGATAGAGGCAAGGAAATATTATCCTAGATTAAACTCTTAGGATGAAATCTGAGCCAACATGGATGCAAAGAAAGATGACATGCATGCAAAAAGATTTATAGGGAAACAACTAAGACTAAGATGCAAGTTCTAGGTTTTCATTGAATTATTCACAATAAATTTTTATTTTCTCTGAATAGCTAAAGATTATTTAAATAATTTGAATAGCTAAACTCCATACTATAAATTTTAAAAATACAATTAAAACAGTTGCTCAAAAATGTTGTCAAAGAAGTTGAATGAAATTAGTACTATCAAGTTGTCAAAATTGGAGACTTCCCATATGCTAGCTTCTATGCACAGTTCTAAAAACTCAAGCCTATTAATGACCAAACACATTCCAAATTTTCCTTGTATTATCATTAGATGGGTTTATCATAACCACAATCCTATCTTTACCTTACTGTCAAATTTGGACAATGACTCTATGCATAAATCTTTGTTGCGAAACTTTACTTTGCACATTCTAATATATTAAAATTCAATAGCAACTTTCAATTTCATTCCCTATTCATTCTTGGAGGACCTTCACAACAACTCCTATATTGAGGAGAAACTCAACACGTAGAAAATTTAAGGCAATTAAAAATAACTCATTCCTCTTGTACTTTGGCAAATAGTTTGTCACCGAGCTCCTACATCCCATTCAAAGATACATCAATCTGCATGCTCAAAAACAAATATTTTTCATCAAACCCTCAAACAATGTCTTTCAGTTCCATGTAGAAAAATTTAACCACTATCCATTTGGTAAATCTACACAAACTCGACGCTAATGATATCTAGCCCCAAAACTTGGATTATCTTTTCCAATATAGAAATCTAAGGCAATTAGTTATCTTGACCCTTGATTGAACTTTGGAGTAAAATCTCCTTCAACATGCATTTTTGTTTGTAATGACACCATGATTCGACTGCATTTAACTATGTATTTTTTTATCTTCAAATGAGATGAACATGATTGTGTGGATGACTTGATTATTTATAAATTTGCTAGATTTGATACACACTCTTTGTTGGATTGCAGGAGGAGGCAAAATCGTTTCGAGCAATTTGAGATTCGTCCAATGGAAAGTCAATTGAAGGAAGAAAAATAAACTAGAATTCCTTGTATCATGGTGGGATCTACAGCTCAGACTCTCAGTTAATCAATTTTTATTGATTTTCCTATCAAAAGATTTAGATTTCAAGTAGAGAATATGTAATCTCAAACATAAATTTGAGTGTTATAAAAAATAGTTATACTATGTATGATGATAATTATATTTTCTTATCAAGAATCTATTCATGACACTGAATTGCTTCAGCTTAGTGGGGCTAGCTGTATACTAGTTGAAACATTTAGTTGTACTCCAATGTAGTCCACTCTGAAATTTAGTCAAATATTCATTGTTCAAAAGCTAATATTATTCTATGTAATATCATATTTTTTTGAATTCAAGTGCATTTAATATTGACTCAGTCTTCATGCTTATTAGCCAGAAATAATATTAGAAAGAAATTGTGTAAAATCTGGCAGCATGTGGTTCCTGACATTCGCTACAATGAATGTTTAAAAGAGAGCAATTCTTATGCAGTAGCTAATTGATTTGATTTTGATCAATTAGGTATGCTTCATGTGTCCAAACTTTGTCTACTTAGAATTTAGCTCTTGTTTATGGCCTATTATTATTCTGAGCTTTATAAGTTTATATAGTTCATTTCTTTGTTAAAAATTGCTATTACATTTTGGTTTTCTCTATGTTGTACATAATCAAAATTAAACCCATTTATCTCTTATTACAGGGCCACATCAGCCTTATGCTTGAAAAAAGAAGAGAAAGCCTCATGTTATAAGAGTAGAACCACAAGAGCCATAGGAGAATGTTGAAGATAGTCACGATGTGCCTATTAGCATCATGACTATCTTCGGCATTCTCCTATCACTCAAAAGGGAGATCATCTAGCAAAGATTCTCTATTAGCTTTTAATATGCTTCATAGATGAGATTTCATTATATGATGAGATTTAATTATATGAGATTCATTACTACACTCGGGAATGGGCTCATCTTCAGTCTCTAGAAAATTGAAGATGAGCCCATTTCGAGTGGAGTAATGAATCTCAAAGCTCCTTCAGCCTGAGCATATGATGTCTTTCAGACAATATTTTTGAAGCTACATCAACATTGTATCCTTTAGGTGTTTGATTCTTCATCTTTCTTCTTTATTATTCTACAAAACAATTCTTATGGTTTAAGTTTTTTAGCATCAATTTGTAATTTCAGTCGGAAATCTCTATATATCTTTTCTTGCCAGACAAGGTTTCTTAGTTTTTATGTAAATGCTTTTGCTTTTGTAGCTTGGACTTGAATTCACCACCAATGTTCTTTATACTCAGCCAACAATATATTTGTACCAAGTATAGTGCATTGTAATGGTATTGTTCATACAATGTTGATGTTTACTCAAGAAGACTATTTTTATTTAGTTTTATTCGCCAAGTTTCCTTTTCAGTTTGATTTTGAGCCAGTGACACTTGAGGCTCAAATGCCTACAAATGCTTCATGTAGTGTCCAGTTTCAAGACTTGATCACTAGGCAAGCTCCTAGCTCTTATTATAGTTTTCTTACTGCAATGTCACATCTAGTTTGTCTGTGATTCTACTGATATAATTTTGAATGTTCCAATGGGAAGATTGTCTACTAGCATTATCTATAGCAACCAATGCCTTTGTTTTGAATTTTATCTTTGCAATCTGAGATGGGAATGTCTCACTACTTCAGCTTAGTAAAATTCTCTTCAAAATTTCAAATAAGAACTTAATCTAGATGCTTTTATTTCTAAAATCTTATCGGTTTGTATCTATCCCTTTGGGGTTGTTTTATGAAGGGTAGATTCAATTCACATTATCAGTAATTTCTAAATGCCATAAAGAATGGGTCATTTTCTTCTATCTGTTGCCACTGTGCCTCCTCTGGTACACATAAATTTGAGAGAAAAAATATTTTTGTGAGAAAATGCTATGTATATCATCTGATCATTATGTATTATGATTGTAGGTATGTTGTAGGAAAGATCACTTCCATACATAAACGAGAGATTGTCTTTGCTAATTTTGATCCCAAAGGAAGTGTATGGATGTGATTTCCACCTGAGGGTTCAGCATGCACCCCCTCTCATCATTCTATTGACTTCAAATGGAAGGACTACTGCCTGATGGTTTTCAAGTTTTTCTCGCATCTAGCTCATTGCATTGAATTCTGTATTCTTTTTGTAGTGCTTTAACCATCAATCAATTACATTTGTGTCAATAATCTATGTGCAATAGATGTATCACAACAACCTGCTTTGTAGCTAGCTGGAATGATTTGTTTCCTTTAGGAATTTTTTAAATATGTTAACTTTCCACTTATAAGATCCATTGATAATATTTGCAATAAATTCTCCAAAGCAAAAGCTAAATTTTTGCTATGATTTTTATGGAAAAATCACTTAGTAACATGTACATTTAGTTCCATTCAAAATTTAGGAGGCATAAATTATGACATAGATTTGGTATCTTTGCAACCAAAAATATTGACCTAATGACTTACAGGTCTAACTACAAAGGTTGTATCAACTAGCAATATTAGCTATCTTCCTCCATTGTCATTTTTTAGTTAGCTGAAGTTATTTCAGCTCCAAAACTTTTTGAAATGCAGATAATTTTGATTGATAGAGATTTTGTTTAACTGGAAATAGATTATATCTGGAATAATAATATCATCAGTGTTGTTTTCTTGACAAGTGCATGGTATTTCTATTCTATACTTCAACAATACAGTAATGTTACTTTCAAGCCTAGTGTGTTTAAGGCTGAGAACTCACTTGGATTTTTTGTGCCACCCCACATAGGGACTTCAAGCTGTATGGTTTTGAGCAAACTACATCTGCATGTTGATAGATCTTCTTGTGTGTCTCAGAAATATTCTCTTTCTAGATTTGCAATTCCTTTCAATTTCATTGGATTTGATTAAAAACGTGGCTTTGATGCTACTACATGATCCCGTAATGGTCTGAAAAGATTGCGTTACCTATTTATTTTATTATAGTGTTGAGTCTGCACATGGATGTTACATAACACCTTCTGAGTGAATATGCTGCATCTTTTGTCTTTCCATGCACCTATAAACAATATGGTTGTTTAACTTAAATTCTAGGATTAGATTTCTTAATGAATCTAATGGTTTAAAATATTCCATCAATAATGAAACAAAGCCAAATTATTGCTACCAGTATAGTGATTTTTATTCAAACCAAGAAAATTCACGGATGTTCTTTATCACTATAGAGTGGCTAAATGCTTTTGTTTTTCCATATTCAGTTTGCTAACAATGCTGTGTAGATTTTTACAGCACAATTCTTGATAATGTCAAAGCAATTTTGAATATCCAAAGAGCGTCTTTCCAAAATTACTTGATTTAATTTCTTGAACCTAGATTATTTCCTTTACCATTTTGTGCATAAAGATATCCTAAATTCCTAATCCAAAATGATTCAGTTCTTCAAGCATATTTGAGAAAATTGATTGTTACAATTTTAGTGGGAATGTTACGAGCTTTGGAATTCTTATATTTTGGTTTTTATCTCAAGATATTATGATATTACCAACATTTTGTGAATTAGCTTTTTTGCACAATGTTCAAGCATCTTCGAGAACTTTTTAAAATTGATGCAGTTGATTATATGCTTTCTATTTGTGGAAATGATGCTCTGCGGGAACTCTCCTCCCCAGGAAAGAGTGGCAGTGTATTTTATCTTTCTCACAATGATCGGTTCATGATAAAGACAATGTGGAAATATGAAGTAAAGGGACAATTCAAAAACATAAACTTGTTTCCATTGCTAGTCCACTAATTTCTCTTGTGGTATCTTTTCCATTGTATTTTACTATTTCCTTTTTTTTGAACGAATCAAGACCAACTTAAAGATAATTGCAAGTCTGATGGAATATCATAATATAACAAGGTATAAGAGTTTTGTTTAGTGTTGGTGATGAATAGATAAAATGTTTGAGCACTTGGGTTCACATTCCCAAGGATTTTTATATTGCATATATTCCAAATTCAAGTTAGTTGTCTAGTTTTCCCTTCATTTTATAAGGTATTCCAAAGGAACTCTGCTCTGAACCTAAATTTAACTTTTAGGTAATGAAAAATACATACTTTCATTACTTATTTGCTTTTCATTTTTGTGGGCTAGTTCTAGTTTATTTTTATGTTAGATCTACTTTCTACTTTCCCATAATGAATGGGTTTATACCTGTGTGAATTTGTAAAAAGTGGTCTTTTATTTTTTTAGTAGATTGTCCTTTATCCATAAGAAAATGATATACCTGGATAAGTAGGCATATTGATATATCTTCATGATATTCAAGCATCCAAGTGTTATGTGTTTGCAAAATATTTTGTTGACATATTGAATGGTAAGTGCAGAAGATATTTGTTAGAGAAAGTTGGATGAAAAGTGAAATCCTCAAGGTAGTTGCATCATTAAAAGAACTTACTACAGGAGTGTTATAAACTACAACACAAGTTGCCTGAACTTGTTTAGTTATCCTATTCTGAATATGAGTTGTTTGATTGCATTCTAATCCAAAGTTGTGTAAAAGTAAACACGTTCTACTGATAAAATGTTCAACTGAGCATCTAATATCATCTTCATCTATAGATATGGGATATCTTGAATTGGATGTGAAACTGTTTATGGGAGCAGTGGGGTAATGTACAAAATGTATTTCAGTATATTTGAGTTTGTGTGTTTGTCCCTAGACATATTGGATTCACAAAATTTTGAATTTTCCACACTTGGTTTTGGGTGTACAAGAGATTTAAATTTTAAACACCATGCATACTAATTTAGTCTCATCTATGCAATTTTTGCAATTAGTTGAAGAAAGTGGGAGTTTTTGTTCTTAGTTTATTTGGAAATTTTTGTCAGCATCCATGGAAATTGATGCATCTTTGTATCTTAAGATGCTAGCTGGAACTAAATGAGTCCTTTATGCTATACATTTAGGTGTAGCCAACTAATGCTAGTTGTAAGGTACACAAATTTTCTATACCTTCTTACTCTGTTTTCCATTTAATCATTGACATAATATTTCAATTTTTGGTAACTAGACATTATTTTCAAAATTAAATATGAGGAGCCACACTTGTATATTTAATATTAATACCATTAATGTATAAGCAGAGGTGATACGATTTATCATGTTGAGATGTTTCTATTTCTAGACTCTAGATGTTATTTATGGGACTCCTTTGCCATTATGAATTCAAAGTGATTGTGAAGCAAAACTTATTGCAGATTCTTAAAAATTGGATTTGGAAATTTGTAACAAGTTCAACTTATACTTATTCTAAATATGTTTTGTTTAGAGCTTTGCATACATATGCAGTTCGATCTAAAAGGCTCATCTCAAGGTCGATCAATAGACAAAGTTGAAATTGATGAGACTTGCTGACTGAAGAACCAATGCCCTCTTGAGAAAATAGGAGCTGTTATATAATAGAAAAAACTAATTCTTAGTAATGCAATAAAACAAAGTGGAAAATCAACAAGTATTTTATAAAGTTGTCAAAGGACCCAAGAAAGCAATCTCATTTCAACTAAATGACCACATAGAGAAAGCATCCGTAGAGATAATAAATGAAAAGTAGACACAAAAAATAATCCTATACAAGAACAATTAGTTTAACTGACACTCAAAGAAACACCAAAGAACACTTGTACAATATTAAACCATATCCAGACTCTGCACTCCACTTGGCCACATGCCCTATTATATATTTAGGTGACACTACGGACCATTTTAAGTACTTGGTCCAACATTTGATGTAAAGCTTAAGTTACAGTAATATCATAGATAGATAAATAGAAGGGCTATATTATTTTTTGCATTGGCAACGCACATACTTATGTTGATGTGTCTAAGCCATGTGTAGTAGGCAGTATTCAGGATAGCAGCAGCAAAGTTTTGTATGTAACTTATGTAAGACATGTATCCTAAAAACCATTGAACCATGAACTAATATAATATAAGTAATTACCAAAAAGAATAAACATTGGCACCAAATAGATATGCAAAATGTAACAATTATCATCCAAGATCATTGTAGATCAAAGCATGTAAGAAAATCATTCTTTATCCACATTCACAATGGACAGATAGAACTGAGCCCTCATAGGCTAAAACTAGCAAGACATTAATCAATCATTTGATTCTAGAGAATTCACACTTTTATTTGTGTCATATGAGCAGTAGTGCATGTTGATCTTTGTTACTATTAGAGTTATTTCTTTATCTAGGGGCAAAGATAAAATGATTTTTTTTTATTTCTAGTTTCAAAATTATTTTTATCAGTCATTTTTTTCCTAGCTATATTTTTCTTTGTTGGTTCTTGGTCATTGCTATCTTAGAACCATTCCATTAATTCTCAAAATACATCTAATCAAATGGCTAATGTAGATAGTGAACGAAGAGGAAGGTCTCTATATTGTTGTAAATATTGTGAATTTGAGGTATACTTTGATTGTTATTTAGGCATTTGATGCTGAAGTTGGCTCATTCATAATATTTCTCCATCAGAACTATTCCACTTTTTTCTATGTCATATTTTACATTCATAAAGATGGATACAATTTCTAGCTCAAGTGATTTATCTTTAATACACAAGCTATTTTTATTCATTACTAGCAAAGTGACATTGGATCAAGCATCTAATAGGATGGGGTTAGGCCAAGTTAAAAATATTGGTATTGTTGAAAATAAAAGATATAGTGAAAATAAGCTTACCAGAGATAAAGTCCACCTATAGCAGGGGATACAAATGAACTAGAGAGTTGACCTAGGGGGTAGACATGGTGAGAAAGCTTAAAGAGTCAGCTTGGTGAGCATACTTGAATTGTTAGCTTGGCAAGTTCACTTGGGGAGCCAGCCTAGCGATCTGACATGGTGATTGGGCTTAAAGTGGCGACTTGGTGGGGCAAGTTAGCAAGCTGACTTAGCGAGGCCACTTGGAGAGGCAACTTGGCAAGCTGACTCAAAGACTGACCTTGATGAGGTGCTTTGGTGGGGTGACTTGATGAGCGAACTCAAAGTCAACTTGGTGAGCCAACCAAGTGAGCTAACATGGTGAGTGGGCTTAGAGAAGCAACTTAGTGGGGCAACTTGGCAAGCACACATAATGAGCCAACTTGCTGAGGCAAGGTGGTAAAACCACTGGGTGAGCTAACTTGGTGAGCTGACTTAAAGAGTTGACTCATTGAGCTGACTAGGTGGGAGTGACTTGGTGAGCTGACCTAGGGGACATACATGGTGAGCAAACATAAAGAGTCAACTTGGTGAGTGTACTTGAATTGTCAGCTTGGAAAGCTAACTAGGGGAGTCAGCTTGGTGAGCTAACATGGAGAGTCGACTTAAAGTGGTGAGTTGGTGGGGCAAGTGGGGGTGACTTGGCGAGCTGACCTGGAGAGTTGGCATAGGGGGCAGACTTGGTGAGTGAACTTAGAGAGTCAACTTGGTGAGTGTACTTCAATTGTCAACTTCGCAAACTGACTAGGGGAGCCAGCCTGACGATCTAAGATGGTGAGTGGGCTTAAAGTGGTAACTTGATGGGGCAAGTTGGTGAGCTGACTTAGCGAGGCCACTTAGAGATGCGACATGGCGAGCTGACTTGGTGAGCAAGCTTGATGAGAAAACCTTAAGACTGACCTTGATGAGGCACTTTGGTGGGGTGACTTGATGATCGAACTCAAAGAGTCAACTTAGCAAGCATACTTGAACAGTTGACTTGGTGGGGCAAGTTGGTGAGTCGACTTAGCGAGTCCACTAGGTGAGGTGAGATGGTGAGTCAACTTGGTACGGTGACTTGGTGAGCTGACTTGGTGAGCGGACTTAAATATTGACCTTGATGAGGTGCTTAATTGGTGGGGTGACTTGATGAGTGAACTTAAAGAGTCAACTTTGTGAGCGTACTCGAATAGTCAACTTGGTGACATGACTTGGTGGGCTAGCTTGGTGATCTGACCTAGCATGCGTACTTGAATAGTAGACTTGGTGAGCTGACTGAAAGAGTCAACTCATTAAGGTGATTGGGTGGGAGTGACTTGGCAAGCTGACTTGGAGAGTTGACCTAGGGGATGGGCTTGGTGAGAAAACTTAAACAGTTGACTTGGTGAGCACACTTGAATTGTCATCTTGACAAGTAGACTTGGGGACTTGGTGGGACATGTGGGTGAGACAACTTGGTGAGCTAACTTGGTGAGCAGATTTAAGTATTGACCTTGATGAGGCACTTTGGTGGGGTGAATTGATGAAGGAACTCTAAGTAAACTTGGCGAGCACACTTGAATAGTGGACTTGGCGAGCGTACTTTAATTGTTAGCTTGGCAAGTTGACTTGGGGAGTCAGCCTGCCGAGCTAAAATGGTGAGTGGGCTTAAAGTGGCAACTTGGCGGGGTAAGTTGGCAAGCTGACTTAATGAGGCCACTTAGAGATGCGACATGGTGTGCTAACTTAGTGAGCAAGCTCGATGAGAAAACCTAAAGACTAACCTTGATGAGGCACTTTGGTGGGGTGACTTGATGACCAAACTCAAAGAGTCAACTTGGCAAGCATACTAGCACTAGTACATTTGGGTTCAATTTTCGATCTTTATCAGTTGAATTTTTGACCAAATTCGACCAACCCATTAGTCAAAATTTTTTTGCTCAAAATTTTGACAAATGATTAAAGGAAATGACTATGCAATGAGTCAAAACATGCACAACTAAATGATATGGCAAAATATGACTTTATTGTTTATTGCTAAGATTGAAAAGAGAGATTACAGACCTATTATCAATCACAAATCAAACTGTAACAATTCAATCCATAGGTTTTAATGCCATATAATCAACATGTATCACATCTAGATGTTAGCTAGCTATTGTAGGCTTCTATAGACCACTTTGGGACTAGTAAATGACCACTTTAAGGTATGATATGAATTATGATCTACAATAGAAAGACTGATATTATCCTACACGAGTTTGATATGCAATTTTCAGCCATCATATTCAATGCCATGAATCTAATATGCACTTTCAGCCACTATATCCCTTTAGATATGGTAAGTTTGAATGATACCAAATTTTTCTTTTTTTCAAGCGACTTGGAGGGGTGACTTGGTGAGCTAACTCGGTGAGCTAACATGGTGAGCCAACTTGGTGAGCGAACTTAAAGAGTCAACTTGGTGAGCATACTTGAAAAATTGACTCGGTGAGTCAACTTTGGGAATAGACCTAGCAAGCCAACATTGTCAACTCCCTTAAAGAGGGGAATTGGTGGGGTAGATTAGTGAGCCTACATAGAGAGCTCCACTTGGTTAGATAAGATGGTGAGTCGACTTGGTGAGATGGCTTGGAGAGCTAACTTAGTGAGAACACTTAAGGAGTCAACTTGTTGAGGTGACTCAGTGAGGTGACTTGATGAGCGAACTCAGAGTCAACTTGGCGAGCGTATACTTGAACAATCAACTTGTTGGCATGACTTGGTGGGATGACTTAGCGAGCCCACCTGGTGAGTGTACTTGAATAGTCAACTTGGTGAGCCAAACAAGTGAGCTGACATGGTGAGTGGGCTTAGAGAAGAAACTCAGTGGGGCAACTTGGCAAGCACACATAATGAGCCAACTTTTCGAGGCAAGGTGGTAAAACCACTAGGTGGGCTGACTTGGTGAGCTGACTTAAAGAGTTGACTTGTTGAGGTGATTGGGTGGGGGTTACTTGGTGGGCTGACTTAGGGGGCAAACTTGGTGAGTGAACATAAAGAGTCAACTTGGTGAGCGTACTTGAATTGTCAGCTTGGCAAGCTGACATGGTGAGTCAACTTAAAGTGGCGAGTTGGTGGGGCAAGTGGGGGTGACTTGGTGAGCTAACTTGGAGAGTTGGCTTAGGGGGTCAACTTGGTGAGTGTACTTCAATTGTCAGCTTGGCAAGCTAACTTGGGGAGCCAGCCTAATGATCTAACATGGTAAGTGGGCTTAAAGTGGAAACTTGGTGGGGCAAGTTGGCAAGCCAACTTAGCAAGGCCACTTAGACATGCGACATGGTGAGCTAACTTGGTGAGCAAGCTCGATGAACAGACATAAAGATTGACCTTGATGAGGCACTTTGGTGGGGTGACTTGATGACCAAACTGAAAGAGTCAACTTGGCGAGCATACTTAAATAGTTGACTTAGTGGGGCAAGTTGGCAAGCCAACTTAGCGAGTCCAATCAATCAAGAGGAAACAGTTGAGAGCTTAGAGTGACACAAATTTTAGATGATCATATGAAATGAAATGGGTGTGCGAGTAGAAAGAAACTAGAAAGACATTATGTACAGATGAAGGCATGAAATGGATGGTTTTGGAGCACTCAGCATAGACACTCAACATTTAGTACATATCATCATTTGAGATCAAATGGGTGTATGGAATTATATCCATAGTGAATAATAAAGGAGGGAATTGAACCCTCCCTGAGGCTCACAGTTGTTGAGGTCCACTTCAGCAATGGCCCATCTTGTGAAATTGTCATCTAAAACCTTTCTAATGAGATAATGTGTTATTAGCTCTTCATCAGTAGGATGGAACGTGAATCCAGGAGGTAGTTGTGCATCATCCATATGAAGTGGACCTCAATAACTATGACCCGCAAAACAAATTTGACTAAGCATTGGTCAAAATTTTGACCAATGCCATGTAGTTTGCTACCAAGCATTGGTCAAAATTTTGACTAATGCCCTGTAGTTTTCTACCAAGCATTGGTCAAAATTTTGACCAATGAACTACTGATTTCCACCAAGAATTGGTCAAAAGTTTGACCAATGAATGACAGAAAATGTGCTAACAATCCCAACATTTTTCGACCATCATATTGGTCAAAATTTTGACCAACCTACTAGTTGGTCCAATTTTTGACCAAAAAGTATTTGACCAATGTCCTATAGTTTTCTACCATGCATTGGTCAAAATTTTGACCAATGCCCTGAAGATTTCTACCAAGCATTGGTCGAAAGTTCAACCAATGAATGGTAGAAAATGTCCTAAAAATTTCAACATTTTTCAACCAATGTATTGGTCAAAATTTTGACCAACCAGTAGGTTGGTCAAATTTTTGACAGGAAAATTTTTGAGCAATGTGTTGGTCAAATTTGGTCAAAGGTTGGTCAAAATGGGTCAAAATTTTGACCAATAAAGGTCAAAAAATGGGCCCAAATGTACTAGTGTAACATTGGACTCACATCACATACACTGCAAACTAAGTGAATATTACACAGCTCATCTTGTATTGGTAAACCCGACATGTACTAAGATGGATGGTTTACACTATTGATCTTCACTGTAACTGTGACTGCTCAGTAACCATTAAGATTTGTTCAAAGGATTCGGTAGTAACTATAGAACTTGGCGACAATTGAAATACTTGGAAAACAATGTGAATTGTAAAAAGAGCTCGATTTCTCTTCCTCTTCTTTTTCTTCTTCCTATTCTTCATCATCTTCTCCTTTTCCATCAGTGAGCATAAGAGGGTCATCCTTCTTATCTATTTTATTTTTTATGGTCTCCATCCTCTTCTTTTCTCTCTTTAGAACTTGAGGAATCTCTATTTCTAGAGGTATTCTAGTTTTGGCCTCTTCATATGTACCAAAATATGTAGCTTTGGTGTCAGTTAGCTCATTCAGAAGAGCCTCTATGATATCCTTGGTGTCATCGATGTTCACCTTTTACCCCAAGGGTTTTACCCATGTAGTCCTAGGCATAAGTGCTTTAATGTGAGTATTGTCACAATCAACTAGGAAACAAATGTCTTGTACATATTGCTCAACCAATTCTTGAGAAAGTCTATACCTGTTCTGCATCTTTTACTTGAAATTCTCAAAATATGCATCCATGATACCATCAAAATTTTCTCCCAATTCATTTATGAAACCATTGATCTGATAAAAAACTCATTTATCCTTACATCAAACCACACTACCCTTAGATGGAAAAAAATTTTGTACATTGAAAAATAAACATACAAGTAGAGAGCCAAACTTACACACATTTTTCTTCAATGGCCAAATTCTCTCAATGTTTTTTTCCTAGTTGGTTTAGCTGCAACTTGTAAAGGTCAAAAGATAAGTTTTTCTTCACCACTTTGGATGCCAAGTCAACTACCTAATAAGTAACAATGTTAGGTCTACTAGAACTATAGATCTCTAGAGCTATGTCATGAATCCCATATTTTATCTCCATATCAGTTGCATTGCTTAATTTCATTCCTCCTACTAGGGGTTTCTTAGGAAGCTCACCACAAGATAGGGTTTTTCTTGTCTTGGGTATGTCCAACATTTGGTAGCCCATAACATAGGGAATCATCTTCTTCATGATCTTCATGGGTTTCTTAAGCCAGAAAGAGATGTCATGAACCTAATGAGAACATATATGATCCATTTTACTTGGAAATCCTATGGCATATACAAGGCATGAGTCAAACCCTTGACTTCCATATGTTTATGTTCAGGCTTTAGCACTCCATTTTTGTATAGTACATTATATGCCTCATTTAGCTCAAACTAATCTAATTCATGAATCATACAATGATAGAATGGTCTAATGTTGATTATCAATCTAGTACATTTGGAGGAATAGTTGAGTGGACTCCCAATGGATCTTTTTTCTCAGCAATCACAAGGAAGAGCTTGAATGTAAGTGCTTTGCAAACTATATTCTTCAATAACATATTTTAACCCTTCTTTACTTTTGTACTAGAGCTAGATTTCATAACTCTCAGTGAAAGAAGAATTTGCAACTGTAGATAACCTTTTCTGCAAATTTTCTTCCAACAACAAACATTCTTGATCACTTGGGGACTCAAAATTGCTCTAAATTTTGAATGCAAGGTAAAGTATAAAACCTCAATTTTTCCTTTTATGAGAAATTTCAAAATTTTAGGGCCTCATAAATGCATTGTATAGTGGTAGGTGAGATGACTTGGTAAGGTCTTCAAATCATAAGCTCATCATTATGTGGTCATAAAATAACTCGACTAGAAATAATTTCTAACTTAATTTCACTCAGAGATAATAGATAGCCAGTTACAACTAAGTTATAACTCAATTAAACCATATCTCCCTTGTATAACCTAGTGCACCTAAATATGCAAATTTGGATTGTTCTGTCTTGAATATTTGGAACTAATGTAGGATCTTCTTGATTTCTTAGTTCTAGCCATCTCCTTGAATTCTTAGTTGGATGTGGATGCTTCACTCAATTCATTGGACTAGATGATGATAGCTAAATTATATCACCTTATGTTTTCCTCTATTTTCCTTACCCATTTCTTATTCATCTGAGTCTTGATTTGTTCAACCTTAGATTTTCCTTCATTTTCTTCACTAGAATTTGTTGTATCTTTAGTCATAAAATTTCTTTCTAGATGACCTATCTTTTTGCAAACATAACAACTCACATTAGTATTTCCTTTTTTGAAGTGAGTTCTTACACAATTCATTCCAATGTGACCATATTCTCCACAATGATAGCATCTTCCCCATGTGTTATAGTCCCAACCAATAAATGATCTTTGTCTAGTTTCATTGTGCTAATTATATTGATTTGATCTACACTCTAAAGACTTGTGACCATGCTTATGACATGGAAAACAATTCCCTTCAAATGTTGATCTGGTTCTACATTCATTAGCCTTGTGTCCATATTTGTTCCAATTATAGTAATGAACTTTGAAGTTTGGTTGCATAGTATTTCTACAACAAAAAATTGATATATGACCTATTTTTCCATAGTTGTTGCATGGAGGCCTTTGTTCTTTTGTGTTCCTTGTAGAGATGGTCCCCCTTGATTATTATACCCTAAGCCAATAGTGCCTTTAGGTCTATTCAAATTTTTCTCATATAACTCATTGACACTTTCTTGTGACCTCAATCTTCTTTCGTTTAGTTCCTTGTTAGTGCCCAATATGGTCACAGTTTCAAAACTTCAAGTTTAGAGTTTTTGAACCACTTCAAACTTTAGTTCGAAGTAGTTCAAAATGGTTCGATGGTTCAAATGAGTCATCCTGCAAGTTCAACATAAACAACATCTAGAATGGTTCTATGGGTTCAGAAGGTTTGATGGTTCATCCTAATCTATCTTAGCTCAATGATTTCAGCATTGCCATACTTCAGGGTTTGGGGTTTGAATTGGTTCAAAGCAGTTCAATAGTTTAGAGTTTAGAATTCAAGTTTGAAATTTGACATGGTTTGAAATGGTTCAGATAACCCATCCTACAGTTTCAATAAAAGCGAAGTTCATACTCTAGGTTCAAAAATGCAGATTTGTTAATTCAGGAAAGTTTAAAATCTAGCCTCACTTCATAATTCAGTGGTCTAAAATTATAAGGATTGAAATGTGTGAATGAAGTTCAGAATCCCGATTCAATAGTTAAGGGTGATCTACAAGTTGGAAGACTCGAAGACTAGAGTGCACAATTTTTGAGGGTGCTAACTTAAATAGTTAGATCCAAGTCCAAATGCAAAATTGCCCAAGGCCACAAGGATTAACCTGATAAGTTTTCATAATGGTGATAGCTTGTAGCCTATGCAAAACATTGATGAGCTCCATGCACTGAAGTGCATGTAACTTTCTTATTGGAGCAATAGAATCATATAGAATTGCATTCCCATACTGAGAGTAGTCTAGTGATCTAATAAAGATTCCTTTATCAATCAGCAAGACTTCTTGATTTGAAAGGAGAGAAATAGGAGCATGTCATCATAACTCCTCATTGTGATTGGAAGAGAAATGTAAACTATAGGATTGGATTCCTTTTCTGATATCGAGTTGGTGAGTCCAATCATTCCATAAAGTGATAAGATAGATGCTACTGCTATCGAAATTAAGCACATTCATTTTTATTTTTGTTATGTTATTGAAACCCATAGTGGGTGCTCTTGTGAGGATGTTCTCAAGCTATTTGATATTATGCCTAAGGTGTAGTATGGGTGGAATTTCAAGCATGAAAACCAACTTATGATGTAAAATGCAGTAGCATTCAGAGGAAAAGAGTCATCGGGGTCTCATGGCAAAAAGAATGGAGCATGGGGAACGTGTCCTAGATTTAAAGAAACCACCCTGCTATGTATTCACAATGTCGTTGATACATATAGAGGAGATATTCCTTTTTACGTGGTCGATGGTTAAACCCTCATGGAAATGGTTATCAAAGCCAATGCTTTTGACAGCGGCACCTAGGTTCCATATAGTGTTCTCTCTGCAATTTAAAGAGCTCGGGTTGCTTTTCGCTAGTCATACCTGTGCACCCAACAATTGTAAGTATATATTACCATAAAGCTCTAGCAGAGTAATGAAATAGAACGCTGATGCTGCAATTATATCTCATGATTTTGAAGTTTGCGCAAGTCATATAATAGCTATGAAAGGCACTTAGAGCACAATCAATGAAAATATATTGAAGTTGGCCTGAGCCTCACCTAGTGTGGACAAGAAGTTGAAAGGGATAAAAATAGCCCATGATTAAACATAGAAACCTAGGGTGTTCACAAATGTTTGAGAACTGTTTGACAGGATGCTGTTACACTCGTGGTGAACACGACATTCCAAACATGAAAGTGAAAAGCCAACAATATATGAACATGCAAAGTTGTCATCATCAATTGTTAAGGCTGCATAGCACAAGATGCACAAGGATTGGAGGATGGCTCGTAGTTCCTATAGACTAAGGAATAACATGGAAAATGAAGCAAGGAAATGGTTTAGATGCAAAGGCATAGTGAATGTGAAAAATCAAGAAAATGCAGACACATGGAAATATGAATTGATTGGTGGACATTATAGCCCATGATGTGTCATCAACTCTTGTTGTTGCTCCCACAAAAAGCTTAGTCAATTATAAATTCTTTATAGAATTGGCATAAATAATGACTTCGCATTTACTTATGGACTCTCAGCCTACTTTTGTGGTAGTCAAATACATCCCAATCGTTGGCATCTTCTCTTCTATTAAGTTTGTGTTGTCCAAATAGAGAGTTTGCCGAGGTGCCAAGAAATGATAGATGGTAACAAATTCTAGAATACTCTTGGGAAACCGGAAAGGTTCATTAAGAATATGAGTCACCTTTCAGATCTATATTGATCCCAATTTAGTTATGTGGCTCTCAACATAAAGATTATTTCTCTAAATTAAAAGGAGATGTTAGACATCAAAATATTGTGTTCACGAGAAAATAGAAATATTTGCAGGTTAAAAAAATATGATAAAGATTTTCAAGATTCAATTAAAGAAACTGAAAGGTCCTCATGAAGCAAGAAGAGATAAATATGTGAAACAGAGGGGAAACAAGGGTTCCACTTTTTCTTCTAGCAGCTGCAGACTGTGTGCTATCAGTAGGGGGAGAGTTTCATTCTGGCTTCTTCTAGGCTACAGACTTTGTGCTTCAGGTAGGGAGGAGATCTTGCAAAATTATTCTATTTTTCTTGAGAGGCTGTGAAAGGCAGAGCATGGGCATTTCTTTTTCTTTTTCAGAACTGTGTGCCTGAGATAGAGATAGGATTTTGATAGTTGATGTAATATTTTGAAAGGAGTTTCTATCTTTCTTGAAATAGTGGTTTGGTTGTAATGTGCACAAGATACTTTGTGATCTTTTGCAGTCAGGGAAGGGAGACTAAGGGTTAAATATATTAGAACTTTGATTATGGTGTATTTTCCTTCCACTGATTATGAACTTTGTGTCATTTTCAGTTTTCTCTAAATTACATTTCAATATCATTGTTTTCTTGTACATTATCAGTTCAAATATCTTTAAAGGCTCTGATTTTTAATTCTCTCAAGAGAATGGAAGACATATTTTCATTTTCACTATGTAATGTAGTGTTCAGCAAATGAACTTTGTGTTACCTACTGTTGTTTGCTTTCTTTCTAGTAGTAGTATAGGTTTTCACATCTGCTCTATGTTTACGGATAGATGCTTGGCATCCTTTTGTGCTTTCTGGTCAAAAGTACCTATAATTAATTCATTGTAAATCTTGCACGAGGAGCTGTACCCAATAAAATTTAGAGGTAGGTTATTAATCTAATAATAACTTATCCAACTGTTGGTGTTGATTTTTTCTTTCATTTGGGCATTCAGGGTCAGATTTGCACGTACTTTCTCAAAGGACAATCTATTCACTAACATTCCTTTTCATCTATTAGTTCACTTACAACTATCATTTTCTACTCTTAGATTGGTGATCCC
The DNA here is from genome assembly GCA_028749045.1 of Cupressus sempervirens. Classification (NCBI taxonomy): domain Eukaryota; kingdom Viridiplantae; phylum Streptophyta; class Pinopsida; order Cupressales; family Cupressaceae; genus Cupressus; species Cupressus sempervirens. The sequence continues at coordinate 47,099,790 of CM053787.1, forward strand.
ATGATTTGCATCCTCTAGTTGATCTTGCATGTCTTCCTAATGTTGTGATAGTTGCTAGAATTCATTAGTCTTTTCTTCTAATCTTGTAGCAAGTAATATTTTTTCTTCATCTTCCATGTCTTTGTCATTTACTATTATGTTCTTTTGCTCCATGACTTCACATAGCTTGACCAAGTGACTTTCATGTTCTCTTTTCAATTTTCTCAGTTCTTCTTGTAGAGTAGCATTCCTTACTAGTAAATATTCTATGGTTGTGTCTTCTTCTTCTTAACTTCTTTCTTTGAATAGATCTTCTATTATTTCTTCTATGTATAGATCGTCATTCATCTATATAGCCAATTATTTTCTTCTCTTTAGATAGTGAGTGAGTTGTTCCTTAATTTTCTTGACTTGCTCCATAGCCATATGTAGATGAAGTTTTTCATTCTCAATAGCTTTTTCTAATTTGTGCACTTCAATTTCCTCAAATCTTTACTCTCAAGTTCTTAAGCCTTTAATAGGAGAAACTTTCTCTGATACCAATTATTAGAAATGTAGTGACAAACAAGTGATGAAGAGGGTGGGGGGGAAGGTGAATATAGAAGAACTTAACCTTTTCACACTTAGAATACTTCTACTTTTACTTCATTAGATTATCTAATCTATTTTCATGCATGAACATAAAGTAATAAATAAATCAACACTATAACACATTTGACACAATATTTGGTAACCCAAAAATGCTCCAAGAAGAAGGTAAAACTAGGGTGGGGATGACACCCACAATGCTTCACTACTTTAGTAAGAAAGTTGTCCTATTAGAGCTTACAATTGATTACACATGGTGATGTACTCTATTAGGAGTATGAAGGACTATTAGGTCCACCTTGTGAAAGGATTTTACAATACAATGAAGTATGTACTCTATTAAGAGATTTAGTAAAAGATTGTTAGGTCCACTTGGTTAGAGAATTTGACTGATGCACTAGTTTGGATGAATCAACATGTTGATCTTTTTTTTGCAACTATAATTGTTGAAATAGATCTTTTGAGCAATGTAATCACCTAACTATGATAGATATATCTATGCTTTTCCCTTTATAGTTCTTTGTAGCCTACTTACTCAATCTTCTCCATATTTGCTTCTTGTCTTCACACATTCATGTATATCATTTCTACATCATAGAAAAACTAATCTTCCTTCTTAATATATCTATCAAACAATAAATTTATAACAAATTGGTTTGCATGAGAAATATCTTCATAATAACCAAATTATACCTTTAAGTTGTCCAAATGTTGATGCTCAAGAAACACTATGCATTTTGGTATTCTTCTAATGCTTAGTAATATATTGAGCTTAGTTTATATTATGGAACTTGGTTGAGACTGAATGCTCAAGTAACACTTTAGCACTCGGGTGACACTAGAGCATACTGATTTGAACTAGTAGCTCAGTTCATATTATGAACTTGGCAAGAATTGTAAACTTGTGTCATGCTAGGAACTTTGATCCACACTAATAACTCTATTTATATTATAAGCTTAGTTAACATAATATATCCTTGAACTGCTTAGGTTACACTTGAACTTGTTGTCTAATGGAAAGCTTAGCTGCAGTATTATTTGGCCTTCCTAAATAATTTAAGCATTTTGTCACTAATTGACAATATGTCTTGCCATAGGGTGAACAAAAATATCGAGAGAAATTAAAACTAAAATTGAGAAATCAATGAAAATATGGAAATACAAAAAGGTATGAATATAAGCTTATTTGAATCTATATGAATGTCTATTCAATTAAACTATTTTATATTCAAAAACTTCTTGTTGAAGTATTTTAAAGATTCTATACTAGTATAGTTCAAAAAAATTGGATTAGTAAGGAATCGAGGCTAAAAAATGAATTTGCAAGGTAATTAATTCGTCCCAACTAGAATTTGAAAGGAATGAAATGTCCAAGAAATGTTTGGGTTTGTGTGAGATCTACCTCTAGGTAAAAGAAGCTTACTATTTTCGTGTTATTGAGTAATGTGCAAAAATGGTTTATTAAATTGGTCGAAATAAGTATGGGGATGAAATTTTCCTTTAAAAATTTGTATTGGTCTACCTTGATGATACCATAGTATATTAAAAGAATGTAGTGGACCATTTTGGCCATCTCCGACAAGTTTTCTTAAAGTGTAGAGAGTATGGAGTATCTTTGAATCCAAGTAAATTTGTCTTTGTTACCAACCAAGGAAGGTTATTAGGGCATATTGTATCCAAGGATGGTATGACTATTGATCTAGAAAGAACTAAGGCTATTCTTTCTCTCTCCCTTCATAGCCATAAGAAAGGGCTGAAGAGTTTCATTCATAGGAAAAGTTTTGTGAGGAGGTCCATTCCTAATTTAGCTACCATGGTGAAACTTCTTACAACTATGCTCAAGAAGAACATGGTCTTTGCATGGACCAACTAAGGAAAAGCAAATTTTGAAGAGATAAAATTAGCCATAGCCTTGGCCCCTACTCTCATCAATCCAAATTTTGAGAAGGACTTCACTCTTTGCACTTTAGGAGGTGGGTCAAGTATTTCTATTGTTTTGACTCAACTGAATGATAAAAATGAAGAACAACCAATTGCCTTTATTAGTGAAGGGCTTAAAGGATATGAGGATAACTATAGTTATGTGGAGAAAGAAGCCCTTGCAGTCATAATATCTTTGAAGAAATTCAGACATCTTCTATCCCAAAATAAGATCCATTTGCTACTATCCCATGCAAGTGTCAAGGATTTCCTTCTGAGTAAAGATATCAATGAAAAAAGAGTGGTTTGGATTACTAAACTGATGGAATATGATATGGACATCCAAGTCACTAAATTAGTAAGATGAATAGGATTATGCAAGTAGATGATCTCATCTCAAGAATCAGATGACGAAGTTGCCTTGTCATTGACATATCAACAAGAAACAAGAGATGAGAATCAAAGGAGTTGGATAGATGCCATGATGACCTTTTTGTCAGGAAATGGATATCCTCAAGGATTGGGTAGTGCTAAAAGAAGATAGTTCATATTGCAGTCAATCCATTATACCATAGTTAGTGGTATCCTTTTTAGGAGTGACTTCAATGGAGCTTTCCTAAGATGTATTGAGGAAAATCAAGTTGAGAGAATGACTAAGGAGCTTCATGTTGGTCTTGATGGTGGCCACTTTTTAGAAAGAACCATTGCCATGAAGATAATGAGAGTGGGTTATTATTTGCCATCCTTGTTAGGAAGTGTGAAAAGTGTGCTTTCTTTTGAGGTGAGCAAAGACTTGCGGCCTATTGGTAAATAAATTTTTTCTTTCCAGTTCTAACTCACAAGTGCCCTAATTTGTGAACAAACTCTAATTACAATAGTTTGGAAAGTTTCTTCTAGGAAGGCTAACTTCCTTTGAATTGTTAAGTGTAGCTCCCTATTGTGAATTTGCAATGAATTTTGTTTATCCTAAGTTTAACGAGGTATGTTCTTAACCTGAGAATAAGAGAGGTTAACTGAGTTAAAACTATACAAGATTTAACTTAAGTGACAAATGATTTCAAGAAGATTAACTAAGTTTATGAGTCTCGCACATCCTATGAACTCACAAGGCCAAATGGTTCTTGTAGACACCTAAAAACCTTTAGAAAATAAAGTATTTTTATTTTTTGAAAAAGTCCTGATGACATCATCATTTATTAATTAATTAATTATTTAATTAATTAATTAATTTTTATGCCATTAAATCCCTTTATCTTAATTAAAAATATTTAATTAAGGAATCCCTCCCAAAAATGTTTAAATCTTATTTAAACGTTATTTCCTTATTTATTAATTATTTAATTAATAAATTGACCAAAAAACCCAAAATAAATAAAAAAATTATTTTTTGCCCAAAACTTGGTCAATTTCCTTAAGACCACTAACCTCTTCCAAAATCTTCTAATCCTTCTTTAATTTTAATTAAAAGCTAATCCCATCATTTCCTACCCCTAATCCCAACTCAAAATATTTAATTAAGATTAAATATTAATCCTCATGTTTATTAAAAAAGTTTTAATAAATATCTCCTCAACCCAAACCCTTGAAATAAATAAAACTTTATTTATTTCCTAAAAATCTAATTTATCGTCATCCTAAGAAGTTCTAGACTCTTCTAGAAAGTCTTCATCCTCATCTTAGGAAATTCTAGACTCTTCTAGAAAGTCTTCATCCTCATCTTAGGAAATTCTAGACTATTCTAGAAAGTCTTTATCCTCATCCAAAGTCTAGACTCTTCTAGAAGATGTCTTTAAACCTAATCCTAATCCCCTCCTAACCTTGTCACATTCCCTAAACATGGGTTAAGAATTACTAACCCAAGCCAAAGTTAACAAATATCTCCTCCTTCACCCACCCTCATTAAATGCCATCCACTTGCCTATCCCTAAGCTAATCCTAAACCATCCTAATCCATCCTCTAATCATTTGCACAAGCCTAAGCAAGCTTAAAACCCTCCTAATCAAGTCCAAGTCAAAATTTCTCTCATCACCCTCAAAATATCTCAACCATAAAATGTTATGAAGCCCACTAGGCCATAAATGACTCTTCCAAGCCCTTTTATTGCTCTTACAAGTCATTATGAGGATCTTTATAAAGATTTTATCCCTTGAGCCTCCTTTGTTGACTCATCCTTCCCCTTTCCTCCATCCTCTCACCATGTGACATGTGTCAATCCTTGATTGGTTGTAAGGAAGCACAATCCATGTGCTCTCCTCTCATGTAATCTGAGCCTTCTATAAGCTTTTTCACATCCTTGCATCCCAGCCCTTGATCCCTCAAGCCCTTTGCCTATTTAAGGAATCCTCTCCCAAGTCATTTTAACACAATCCATGAAGTAAAGTCATAATGCCATTTTAAGAAGCCATTTTACATCAAAACGATACACTCACACCCAAATTCCAACTCCATTTGAAGCCATTTTTGAAGCATAAGCTTGAGCATACATCCTATCTATTTAGACAAAGCCACTCAACAAGAGAGCTTCTCATTGAGAGAGTCCATTAATGGCTCATATTCTCAATTGAGAGCTCATCTTAGTTTATCTTGAAGTTTATGAATTTTGTTTAGTTTGTAGAAGCTTTATTTAAATTTGGTTTCTATTAGCATACTAACATTGCTCATATACATTTTGGCACGCCTGGTGGGACCCCGCATGGGTCATCTTCATTAGATTTTTTAGTCAAGTTTTGTATGTCATTTGCTGATTTTGGCTAATTTTTCTTGTTTTTGTGATTGGTAGGATTGTATAAATTGGTTTTGTAGGTCCACATGAGCATGAAGAAGACAAAGGAACTCATAGTATATCTCATAGTGTTTGCAGATTTTTCAAGCTTATAGGTGGACAAAGAACTTGGAATTCTTCTTCCTCTTCTTGTCTATATTCTTCTTATTCCATCTACTTCTTCTTCTTATTCTTGTGGGAGATCTTGGCCATTTTTTTTAAGGAAGCAAAATCATACACACTTCTTTTTAGTGCTTAAAATGAACCCCCAAATCATACTTAAATCCATTAAAAACTAAAAATTTGTCAAAAAAAAAAAATTTTAACAAGTGAAACTAAACCAATCCAATCATTTGCATCCTTGCAACATCAAGGTTTTAGATGCATTCATGCAAAGTTAGGAACATTTCATTTTTGGGAATTTAAAAAGAACTTCAAGTTTCCATTTCAAAAGGTTCAAAATCAACACTAAGTGCACACTAAAATCTAAATCAAACTCAAAGCATCAATCAAGGATAAAATGAACCTCATTTTCAAATATTTTAAAGTTCTTTTAAAAATCTCATGAAAACTAAGAGTCCTAAATGGTTGCCAAAATTGTCCTAAAAAGCTTTGTTATTTGTTCCAAACAAATGTCTTGTTGCAAAATCTTGAATGTTTCTTAGGTTTTTCATGCATCAAAACAATCTAGGAATATCATTTTTGGGGCTTAAAATATGCAAACTATAACACAAAATCTTGAATGAAAACCAAAGTTCAAAGAGTCATTTTCACTTTTGAGTCCAAAACAATCTTGAATGATCTAAGGTTAAAACAAAGCACTTCAAAGTTCTTAAAACAACACACAAAATCTCAATCTTGAATGCTCAAAGGAAAAAACTTGAATGTTTAACCACTTGTCTTTGAATGCATGTTGCTAAAATCACTCTTGAATGCCATGGATTAAAATCAAATTTTCCTTGAATGCATGATTAAAACAACAAATCCAATCTTGAATGCCAAGGATCAATTAACCATTGCAATATCAAACACTTCATTTGGAGCTTCTAAAAATTGAACAAAACAAATCTCTTTTCCACATGCAATCTAGGTAAAGTTTGATTTTTGGACATTTAAGAAACTTTGTTAAGTTAAAATACAAATTTGCAAAAATCAATTTGAGTAGTTCCTTGGACTCACCTCTTTTCTAATCACCCATCAAATATTAACCATTGGTTGCAATCTCAATGCCATTTATGGGGATGGGTCTACTTGAAAAAGGTGTTAAATGTTCCACAATCTAACTCACTCACTTGGTCTTTGAATGTTTGCTTTAACTTTATCAAAATTCTTAAATGATCAAAACTCTAGATTAAATCGATCACACTTTAAGTTTGGGCACTAAAATTGAACAACAACTGACGTGGAGAGCCTCCAGGCATGCGCTTGAAATCGAATCTCACACATTTTTGTTTTGGGCTTAAAACAAACTCACACTCAATCTTGAATGCCTTAAATAAAATTAATCAATACTTGACGTGGAGGGCCTTTGGGCACGTGAGTTTGCTTTTGTTGACCCTAACTCTTCTTATTTTTTGCATTCTTCGATCGATTTACTTTTGTTGGTGCTTCAAGTTGGAATTGAACATTGTCTCTTAAACATGAGTGCTTGCAAAGTCTAGATTAGCACACATAAGATTCAGTTGGTAAAAGAACAAGCATTTTTTTTAGCCCAAGGTCATCCAAGTCTTCTCTCCCCTTATCGTCTTTCGAGGCCATCTTGGGTGCATAAGATTAGGATCCAAAACCTTGTTTCTTTTTAGGAGGCCTGCTTGGGGATTTCATCACCCCTTGGACGACCTCAACTCCAGCGTGAATCGGGAGGTGAATCGAAAGACACCTCTCTTGGGATCAAGATTTTGTCACTCGGGCTAAGCCTCAAGAAACTTTATTCCCTTGAGAAGTGAAAGAGGAGAAGTGGGTTACCGCTCCTCTCAGTTGTGTGACATCTTTTTGGTCTCATCTACGGATTTGGGCCTCACTTACCTTGGGTATATCGAGGACTCCTTAGCTAAACCAACTGTCAACCTTGTAGACAACCATCTAGGATGTTAGTGTGTTTGAGGTGACTAATCGAAACATTTGTAGAACATACACACTCCTTGGTGCAAGTATCACTTTTTGAGAATCAAAAACTTCTATCTGGTTGTTTCTATCTATTGCTTGATCTTTTATTTGTTGAATGAATGTTTGCCAAACTTGGTTAATCCTAGCTTAGGGCATACTTAGCGTAGTCACTGCCTATTCCAGAAGTTGAACGAGTTGAAGCAAAAAAACCAAGATCTCTCAAAGCCAACAGATTCAGGAATTGATATCAGAGCAACCCAAACCCAAACAAAAGTTACACAAAGTTAAACTCAAACCATCTCTAGCATACCAAGAACTTTCAGCCAAGAGAAAAGAAATAACACCAAGCCCACAAATTGCCAAACTCCACAAAGCAGAGGACAAAGCTATCGATGAAGCACTTCAAGAGGATTGGTTAGAGTGCAACATCAAATTTAGCCAACATCCAGGAGTTAATCCTACTTATGCCTTACCAACTAGGCATGATTTCTATGATTAGACACCCTTGTTTGTCCACATCTTCTTGGATAAGCTTCACTTTAGAGTCATATTTGTAGAAAAGCCAACCATCTTAGGTTATCCCCTTAAGCATTATTAGCTCATCCATCTCATTTAGAATCAAACCATCTAGCCAGCAATCAAAACCTCACATCCAAGCCTTAAAAATTGTTGTCACTTTTGCCAAAAGTTTTCCACTCCTAAAATCTTTCAAATCCATCAATCTCACCAAGGTTATCCCTTTGATAGAGCTTTGTCTAGGGTAATCCAGCTTTGTCACTTGTTATCCCTCATCACCTTGAGCTAAAGGTTGGGATCCACAAGCGGTCAATCTCATGTTCTTCCTAAAGGATCATCAGTCTATCCTTAAGTTGACACAATCACCACCAAGCTTGCACATAGAAAAATAGACCTTTCGTGCTTTGGAAACATATCTTTGAAGTTAGAATATCCAACCCAATCCTCCTTAGGTTTTGTCATATAGCTTTTCCTTAACTTAGGAAATCATTTGCATAGAGAAGCCGTCCCCCTTTTGCATCCATTAGCATTATTGCATCTCATCCCTAGGAGCATTTTTCATGCCACCCGTCACTCGCTTAGCCAAGAAGAAAGAAACAATAGAGCCCTATCATTTGGATCGAATAGCCTCACCCCCCTTGAGCACTCAGCCATCCTTCAGCCCAGAGAAAGCTATGCCATCATCTACTGACATTGAAGCTTTCATGAACCAACTAGGAAATGCAGTATTGGTAAATGACATTATAGACAAGAATAAAGAGACAATCATGGCTAATTTTCGAAGGGACAATGTAGGAACCTTTGACTTTGGAAGACCCCCTCCATTATCAGATTCATCTCACTCATTGTTTGGGCAGCTACCACCACCCATAGGCTCTTATGATCCAAATTATCCTCAATATATGCCAAAAGAAGAGCCTCCAGCCAATCCATATGATCCAACAGACCCAAACATACCATCATCCACCCAAGTTGAAATCTCCATGCCACAAGCCAACCCAGCCACCACCACTCCATCCTTGGTTCATACCTCTCCGCTCCAAACCCCCTTTACCCAAAACAGCTCACCATTCACCCCCTTCACTATTGCTTCTACTGCTCCCCAACCCAGCCTTCCAAATCCACCCATCTCCCAAATCAGTGCTAGCATCTTTGGCCAACCTCAGCAATATACAATAGAGATGCCCCCCATGGGGCCAAGTAATCAACCTTTCATTACCCCCAGCTTGTTCACCGCAGCCCAAAGCACAATCCCATCATTTCCATTAGGTCTTGGGAGCTCAATACCATTAGCCAAAAATCTACAAGCTACTACCCTCACTCCACAAAGCTATCAAATCCCACAAGCTACTACCAATTTTCTACCAAGCTCCCAAGTGACCCCAGCCCCTGCCACCACTCTACCAAGCTTCCAAATCCAACCACAAAGTTATCAAACCCCATCAGTTCCATTCCCAAGATTTCAATTCCCACCACCTCCACCACCAACTAATCCATTACCTCCAATTACCAACTACTTTTCAATGCCACTTCTAGGAGGTAATCCACCACCCCAGCCAACCACCAATTATTTGCAGATACCATCCCAAATGGGGGCACAACCCACATATATTGGTCAAACCCCACAAGCCCCCTGATCCTTTCCCCAAGCCTCACAACCATCTTATACCTTACCTCCACAAAGCAATCCATTTATCCCACAGCCAACTTATGTTCCTCAATCCCAACCTCAAATCCCATATCAACAACAAGCCTCACAGCACATGCAGCAATATGCGCCACCTCCCCCTCAGCAACCTATCATCCACCATGCAGCTGCCCAAACAATGTACAATCTCTATCAGCAAATCCCTCACAGCCATCCATATTCAGTGGCCCCATCCAGCACATACCTACCTCAAGGCACTCCAACATTGGGGGCACCCTAGCCATCACCTATCAATTTAGAATGGAAGCAAATGAAGATAGCTCTGAAAGCCATCCAAGAAGGGAATGATCCGAAGACATTCAAGTTTGAGAATGTGTGTCCTTACCCATTTGATAGAGCCATTACCATGACACCATTTCCCAAACACTTTGAGGTACCCAAATTTGACAAATTCATAGGAAAAGGAGACCCTGTCACACATATCAAAGAATTTTACATTCACTGCCAAGACATAGCATACAATGATGTATTCCTCTTGCACCTTTTTCCCAAAAGCTTGGCTGGACCAGCTCTTAAATGGTTTTATAGAATCCCCTATGGCACAATTAAAAACTTTTCTGAATTATCTGAGGCATTCGTAGCCCAATATGCCCATCTTGTTGAAACAGAGCTATCAATAGTTGACCTTGTCCACACTAAGCAGAAAGGTGGAGAAAGCCTTGCTGAATACCTACAAAGATGGCAAACCCTTACCACCCGCATATCCTGCACCTTGCCAGAGCGCCATGTGGTGAAAATGTTTATTGATAATGCCCATCCTAGCTTGGTTCACCACATGACCATGAACTGTTTGCAAACCTATAAAGATATCAAAGAGAAAGGAATGATCCTTGAGCAAGGACTCATTAAAGATGGTGTGGTCAAGATTTACAAAGAGGCCAACCAAAATCAATCACATTCCAATGAGAAGTCTAGATATTGGAACAAAAACAAGCACGTTGCAACAGATGGCGTCACTGACACCAGACATGTGAATATTGTTGGTCCTTCTCACAACCAGTCCAACCCACCATATCAACCAAACAATCAACAAGCTATCAACTACCAACAATAGAATAACCAAAGCTATCAAAACCACAATCCAAGACCCAACTTCCAAGGGTCTAGCAATCAAGCTAATGCCATCAATGTAGCCGCAGGACAAAAGCCCAGATTCCAACCTACACCTAGAAACTATACACCCCTTGGTGAGCCATTGGATGTCATTTTTGAGAAATTAGTCAAGGAAAACCTCATCAAATTTCCTCCTACCCTGCAAATTGACCCAAGCCAATCCAAATCTACATGGTACAAAGATAATGAGTACTGCAAATTTCATAGGGTAAAAGGTCACACTACCCTTAGATGCATGAAACTGAAAGACTATGTGAAAGACCTCATTGATCAGAAGGAAATCACTGTTGGTACCCAAACCTCTCCCAATGCAGGCTTATAGATCTATCAAAATGCTTTTCCTCCACACCACAACCAAAATCTTGGAAAAGCAGCTATCCAAATCAACAACAACAACACCAACAACCGTCAGCCAAACCAACAGCATGGGAAGAACAATGACCACACTTCATCCTATATAGACTATGGTAGCCTTATAGGTTGTATATTTGAGAAAGAGCCTTATGTCAATGTTATCAATATCCAAGGACCAAACAATGAGTGTGCAGTCACCACTCGAAGAGCGCATTTAACATCGCAAGCCCACCTGTTCCACCAGCACCATCAGCTCCATCAAAAAGCTAGTACAATATCTTGGAACACCTTGGGAACATGCCAGCCCAAATCTCAATTTTAGACCTTCTTCGCACTAGTCCTGTGTACAAGAACATCCTTGACAGTGCTCTCATAGAATCTCGTGTCCCTTCAGATATCAATGCTATGGATTTTTTTAATCTTGTTGGACACCTATCCTCCTCATGTTCCCTATCTTTCAAACCCACTGACATACCCGTGGTCGAGCTAGATCACACCCTTCCGCTTCGCATAGCCATCATGGTATCCAACTTTGCTGTGAAAAGAGTAATGATAGATAATGGATCAGTCTTGAATATTTGCACCCTAAAATTCATAAAAAAAGCTGGGTATACTGAGGCAGATATCATCAGTGAGGTTATCACCATCAAAGCTTATGACAACTTGGAAAGAACCATAGAAGGAACTATTTTGCTGCCAATCAAGGTTGGGCCAGTCATCCAAGAGACACTCTGCCATGTTATTGATCTAAACCTACCATTTAACATCCTCCTTGGTCGCCCATGGATTCATGCCATGAAAGCCGTTCCATCCACTTACCATCAGTGCGTCAAATTTTTGCATCAAGGCACTGAGGTAACCATCCATGTCAATCCAGAACCCTTTGCTTACTGCAATGTAGTTGAAGCTTCATCTACAAACCATTGCCCTAGAATTGATATTGGCACATCCATCGCTAGCTCATCCCACACTTATAATGACCTAGAAACCATCCTCGCCTCTACCCTGTCTACCGTGAAGATCAATAATAAAGGTTGTGGAGAGTATAGTCTGTCAGATGCAATTGCTGTCGGGGCACTTCCACTTGATCCACATGCCCATGGACGATCGACATATCACAAAGCTAAGGAGATTCCATCTTCTCGATACAAATAGTTTGGCCCAACAACCTTTGTATCCTTGAAAATCCCTCTTCATGAGGAGCTCACGCTAGATATCAACAAATGGTTACATAAGGATGCACCTCAAAGAAATCAAGCACACCTTGATCACTTCAGCCAAAAGTATCCCCAAGAACATAAGCTCATCACTGAAAAATGGAACTATCAAGGTGGTGGTCTAGGACCAGAAGAAAGAGGCATGCAGTGCCCCATCGACGCACACAAGTGGGAAGCGAAGTCAGGTCTTGGCTTTGGAATACCCACAACTGGGGGCACCAATGAGAATGGTCACACTTTTTCGAACATTCACCGCAACCTTGTTAAAATTGAAGACATTCCTGAGGAAGTTGAAAAGAGAGCCTACGACGATATCCTAGACCAAATCTCCCTCGGAGACTCTGTTCTCCAAGAACTATCCATCCACCTCATTGACCTACCACTCGCTCATCCACAACTCATAGATTGGGACCAACCAAGTGTCATACACATCAATGAGTTCACATCAGAGGAGGCACTTCTAAGATTCATGGGAGCTGAAACTCCTCACAAGAAAACAAAGCCAGATTCTGCCTATATCTACAAGCTAGATCCCAAGGGGTATTTTGGAGAAAATCCCCAACCTAGTTTCGATACACCCAAAACTGGAACTAAGGTGAATCTGAGACTAGCTAAGGCAACAAAGAGAACCCCTCAGCAAGAAAATCTAGAGCCACAAGAAGAACATGAGGATTTAGCATTGCCTCCTCAAGATAATCGACCAGAGGTGTCTTCTATTCTAATTGATGATACTCGAGAAGTCAACATTGGTTCTTCAGAGATCCCCAGACTTGTTCACATTGTTGCATCCCTATCACAAGACCAAGCTGATCTCCTCTTTGAAGTCTTAAGAGAAAAAATTGGTTGATTTGCATGGTCATATCAGGACATGCCAGGGCTTGATCCAAAGCTTGTAGTTCACCATCTTGCAGTCAATCCAAAGATCAAGCCCGTCAGACAAAAGCTTAGAAAAATGCACCCCAAGGTGGCATTATTGATCAAAGCTGAATTAGAAAGAATGTTAGCTGCTAAGGTTATCCGACCTATCGACTATTCAAAGTGCATCTCCAACATGGTCCCCATCACTAAGCCTTCTGGTGACATCAGAATCTACACTAATTTCAGAGATCTTAACAAAGCTTGTCCAAAAGATGATTTTCCCTTGCCCAACATAGATATGATTGTAGATCTTACAGCTGGACATGAAATTTTGTCCCTCATGGATGGATTTTTTGGGTATAATCAAATCAAGATTGTAGAAGAGGATCAACATAAGATAGCATTCACTACCCCTTGGGGAACCTTTTGCTACAACATGATGCCTTTTGGCCTAAAGAATGCTGGGGCTACCTATCAAAGAGCTATGATAGCCACTTTTCATGATCTCATCCATAGCATTTTGGAGGATTATGTGGATGATATCTTGGTCAAGTCTCATACCTTCATGGATCATCTTGCTGACCCGGAGAAAGTCTTTGATCGGTTAGCCAAATATCATCTCATGCTGAATCCCAAGAAATGTGTCTTTGGGGTCACATCTGGCAAGCTTCTAGGGTTTATAGTTTCTAAATGAGGTCTAAAGATCAATCCCAAGAAGGTCAAGGCTATCTTAGACATGCCTCCTCCCCAGACACTGTGACATCTTCGTTCTCTTTAGGGAAAGCTTCAATCTATTCAGTGCTTCATCTCCCAGCTTGCAGATAAGTGTACACCATTTTCACATTTACTAAAGAAGGTTGAGAACTTCAAGTGGGATCCTTTATGTCAGCACAGCTTCGACCGTCTCAAGAAGTATCTCATCAATCCCCCTATCTTGGTTCCACCAATTTTTGGTCGTCCCCTGATTTTGTACATATCAGCAACACCTACTATTCTAGGGGCACTTCTAGCATAGCTCGATGACTACAACAGAGAAAGAGCCATCTACTACATTAGTAGAACCCTAGTTGGTTATGAACTCAATTATACTCCTATGGAAAAAGCTTGTTTGGCACTTGTTTCCTCAACTGAAAATCTTTGCCATTACATGCTAAGTCATACCATCCAACTAGTCTCCAAGATTGACCCTCTCAAGTATATGCTCTCCAGAACAGCACTTACAGGCCGTTTGGCCAAATGGGTTATGCTCCTTAGCGAATTTGACATCCAGTATGTGGATAGAAAGGCAATCAAAGGGCAAGCTATAGCAGATCACCTAGCTGATGCACCTCTAATATATGCTTATCCGTTGATCACAGAATTTCCAAATGAGCATATCTGTCTAATTGAAGAACAACCCCCATGGAAACTTTATTTTGATGGCTCATACACATCTCATGGATCAGTGGCAGGAATATTGTTGGTCACACCTCAAGGAGATTACATTCCAAAAGCCTTCAAGCTACAATTCCCTAGCACCAACAATATAGCTGAATATGAGGCCCTCATAGCAGGATTAAAGATAGTTGCAGAATGGAACATTGTTGATCTACAAATCTTTGGTGATTCTTAGCTCATCATCAAGCAAGCCCTAAATGAATATCAAACCAAAAATGAAAAGCTATTACCCTACAAAGAGCTAGTTGATCAGCAAACCTAGCATTTTACAAGGCTTCAGTTTACACAAGTGCCTTGAATACAGAACAAAGCAGCAGATGCTATGGCTACTATAGGCTCACTCTTGGAAATTCCCCAAGCAGCTACACAGTATGAGTTTTTAGTGGAGGAGCTCCTTACACCTGCCTATGCGAATGAGGATTCAAACCGTGTTTGTATCTTGGTTGGTCCCCAATCCCCTTGGTACCATGAGATTCACACTTACCTTAACGATGGTATCATATCCCCTCACCTCACACATACCCAATGCCAGAACCTCATTCGAAAATCATCCTGCTATGTTATCATAGCCAATACCCTATATCGTCGAGGTTATCACGATACTCTCTCAATGTTTAGACCAAAATGAGGCCACGATGGTGTTAAAGGAAGTACACTCTGGACTTTGTGGTGCCCACACAAGTGGTATTGTCCTAGCGTGACAAATCCTTAGAGCAGGCTACTATTGGCCTACCATTGAAGAAGATTCCTGTGACTTTGTCAGAAAGTGTCTCCCATGTCAGCAGCATGCAAATCTTGTGCACGCTCCAACACAGGATCTACAGCCTATTGCACCACCTTGGCCTTTTGCTTGTTGGGGCCTTGATCTAGTTGAAACTATCACACCCCTCTCATCTGATGGACATAAATGGATAATAACAGCTACAGACTATTTCACTAAATGGGTGGAAGTAGTCCCCCTAGTCTCAGCTACAGGAGTTTAGGTCTCCAAGTTCATCTTGTACCACATTGTTTGCCGCATCGGCATCCCATCCACCATCTTCATCGACCACGGAGGTAACTTTGAAAATCTCAACATGGAAGAATTATGCACTTCCCTCTGCATCCATCACCACTTTTCTAGCCCATATTTCCCACAAGGTAACGGCCAGGCAGAGGCAACTAACAAAACCCTCCTCAAAATCCTAAAGAAATTTTTCAATGATTCTGGTTGTGATTGGCACCTACAAATAAATCTAGCCCTATGGGCCTATTGAACTTCCTTTCATACATCCACAGGCACAACTCCATACTCCCTAGTCTATGGTGCCGAAGTGGTACTACCTATAGAGGTTGAACTTCCCTCCTTGCGCATATCTTTGCAAGGGAAAATATTAGATGAAGAATATAGAGTAGCTCGGCTCACCTAGCTAGATCTCTTAGACGAGAAGTGACAACAAGCCTATAATCATCTCACAATCTATCAAACTCATCTCAAAAGGAATTTCAACAAGAAGGTGCTTCCATGACACTTTCAGCCAGGTGACATGGTCCTTAAAGAAAACATGAAAGTACAAGCAGATCGAGAAAAGAAAGGCAAGTTTGAACCTACATGGCTTGGTCCTTATGTTGTCACCGCTTCCTTTGGCTCCAGAGCCTATCAGCTATCTACACCAGAAGGAGAACTCTTGAATGATCCTACTAACATCATTCATCTCAAGAAGTTCTATGCTTGAAGATCCTTGGTATACCTAGCTTTTGAAAAATACAAAAAAATATTAAAAAATAGTAAAGAGAAATAAGCGTCCAATGGTGAAAACTTGGCAATTCAAGCGCCTTGGATAGGTACCTTAGTGAAAACCTGGTAATTCAGGCACCTTGTGTACTAAAGACTAATCCATTATCTATCACTATCCTATCCCTCATCCATTCACCCACCATCCCATAAGACACACTTGCTTGTTCCCTTGGTGTTCCAACCAAATATCCAAAATCTGATGAAGCTTGTAAATACCTCCTGTACAGCTTGTAAATCTTGTACCAAAGCTTGTATTATACCTTGTAAATCTTGTACCATACCTTGTCTATCCGAATCTTGTCCAAGGTTTGTACCATATTCTAGCCTATAAATAATCTTGTATCCTAGCTTGTATACTATCATGTGCACACACAAAACCCCATTTTCACTTAAGCTTTTTGCAAACCATCTACCTATCCACCTATCACCTATTATAGACATCCCATCCTTCACAAACATTTCCATCTCACAAAAATCAAAATATGAACAAACTTGTACATTTGTAACATATCTTGGTCCATCAGCTTGTACATCCTCTTTAGCTTAGTACCATTGTATCTATCCAGCGTTCGTGTCAGTTTGTCCTTGATCAGCATCTTGCACCCATCACACATCTTGGTTAGCTATTCCAATGCATCCTTTAGCTAGATTTCCTATCACCAAAGTGTTATCTTTCTTAGTTCAACTTGCCAGACGCATCACTCATCCAAATCCACCAGCTTCGGTGCTCTTCAATAGGTCCTTACAGGATATAGCTTTCCTCATGTCTGATCTTGGTCCGTTAGTACCTTGTCCTATCCATCTTGTTGGCAAACGACTCTCTTTTGAATTTTCACTTTCTTTTGATTTGGGATCTTCCCTTTTGGGTCTTGAAGTATCTTTTCCAAGCAATCTCCTTGTTCACTCCTCAAGGTTGCCACGATCTTCCATATCATGGTATGCTGCGAATGGGGCAATTAGAGCATAAGGTCTTGATCAGGTCTTTCGTTTGTTTTTCTTTTCTGCTTGTGGGTTCTCCAGTGTCATTTCCACGCTGCTTCCTCTAGGATTCATGTGTGATGCTGGGGAAATCCTTGCATGTTTGTTTTGAGTTAGTTTGTTAATCCTTTGGACGGTTGGTGAAAAGGCCTTGATGTTTTTGGTAACCTTGGTAATTAACCAATAGTCCTATAGCAAATCTAGTGCTCAACTACATGGTGGTAATTCTCTTTGAAGTATCCCCCCGCTCAAAAAGCTTCAATGGTTTTCCTTCATCTCCATTATCCCCCATCCATATCCAGCATCCGTCTCTCCTACCCCAGCTTATGCATCAGTATCTCTTTGAATCACTCATCACTCTTAGCTTTAGGGATCCACAATCCTAGTCTTAGGGATCCACCAATCCAAATCAATCCACCAAGCCTCATCTTTTGAGATCCACAATCCTAGTCCTAGGGATCTCCGAAACCCATCTTCCACCAATCTAACTCTTTGAAATCCTGTTGCATCAGCTTTATAATCCCCTCATCCATCTCCCTATCCTGGATTCCTTTTTATAGCGCTCTACTCCTTCATCCTCCACCTTCCCTAAAGTCTTAAGCTTGCTTCCTCTTCTGCATCTGATTCTCCTTTATCATTCTCCCATAGTGAGAGTTTGAGCTAATTCAGCCCCTTCTCTTTGCCAATCTGAGTTTCCTTGCTCATCTGAGATTCTTGTACTTTTTAAGAAGCCATCGAGCCTCGCTTTCTCTCCCCGCTACCTTCTTGAGGGGGCATCTCACAGTCCATTCTCTCCTCTTCTGCTCTAGCCTTGGGCATCTTATTTTCTTATCTTTGATGCCATGCCACTTGCGGCATCACATCAAAAAGGGGCAAAATGTAGACACCTAAAAACCTTTAGAAAATAAAGTATTTTTATTTTCTGAAAAAGTCCTGATGACATCATCATTTATTAATTATTTATTTATTTAATTAATTAATTAATTTTTATGCCATTAAATTCTTTTATCTTAATTTAAAATATTTAATTAAGGAATCCCTCCCAAAAATGTTTGAATCTTATTTAAACATTATTTCCTTATTTATTAATTATTTAATTAATAAATTGACCAAAAAACCCAAAATAAATAAAATTTTTTTTTTTTGCCCAAAACTTGGCCAATTTCTTTAAGACCACTAACCTCTTCCAAAATCTTCTAATCCTTCTTTAATTTTAATTAAAGGCTAATCCCATCATTTCCTACCCCTAATCCCAACTCAAAATATTTAATTAAGATTAAATATTAATCCTCATGTTTATTAAAAAAGTTTTAATAAATATCTCCTCAACCCAAACCCTTGAAATAAATAAAACTTTATTTATTTCCTAAAAATCTAATTTATCGTCATCCTAAGAAGTTCTAGACTCTTCTAGAAAGTCTTCATCCTCATCCTAGGAAATTCTAGACTATTCTAGAAAGTCTTTATCCTCATCCAAAGTCTAGACTCTTCTCGAAGATTTCTTTAAACCTAATCCTAATCCCCTCCTAACCTTGTCACATTCCCTAAACATGGGTTAAGAATTACTAACCCAAGCCAAAGTTAACAAATATCTCCTCCTTCACCCATCCTCATTAAATGCCATCCACTTGCCTATCCCTAAGCTAATCCTAAACCATCCTAATCCATCCTCTAATCATTTGCACAAGCCTAAGCAAGCTTAAAACCCTCCTAATCAAATCCAAGTCAAAATTGCTCTCATCATCCTCAAAATATCTCAACCATAAAATTTTATGAAGCCCACTAGGCCATAAATGACTCTTCCAAGCCCTTTTATTGCTCTTACAAGTCATTATGAGGGTCTTTATGAAGATTTTATCCCTTGAGCCTCCTTTGTTGACTCATCCTTCCCCTTTCCTCCATCCTCTCACCATGTGACATGTGTCACTCCTTGATTGGTTGTAAGGAAGCACAATCCATGTGCTCTCCTCTCATGCAATCTGAGCCTTCTATAAGCTTTTTCACATCCTTGCATCCTAGCCCTTGATCCCTCAAGCCCTTTGCCTATTTAAGGAATCCTCTCCCAAGTCATTTTAACACAATCCATGAAGCAAAGTCATAATGCCATTTTAAGAAGCCATTTTACATCAAAACCATACACTCACACCCAAATTCCAACTCCATTTGAAGCCATTTTTGAAGCATAAGCTTGAGCATACATCCTATCTATTTAGACAAAGCCACTCAACAAGAGAGCTTCTCATTGAGAGAGTCCATTAATGGCTTATATTCTCAATTGAGAGCTCATCTTAGTCTATCTTGAATTTTATGAATTTTGTTTAGTTTGTAGAAGCTTTATTTAAATTTGGTTTCTATTAGCATACTAACATTGCTCATATATAGTTCTAATATGCATGCTAGCTGCTACTAAGCTAAATTTATCAAAAACTAAATGTAGAGAAAGGAAAACTAAATCATATAAAAACACCTAAGAGATCCCTTTCAAACTCATAACGACAATACTTATCATGATCAGTTTGTTTCTTGAAAATAGGGGAATGGAGCTCTATTCTTTCCTTTTTAATTTAGGCAAAGAGAAGATAAAACCATTAACACCTAAAAAATTGGAACACAAAATACCATTCAATTGACTCTGCAACATCAAGTATTTCACACCGATAATTAGCCAACCTTTTATTAATCTTTTTATCTCATACATATAGGACTTAGAGATGACTGTTATATAGAAAGTTCAATTAGTTCATCTCCCTCAAAAATGAAAAATGGCAAAGAGCCTAATTGCCAATTACAATGGTTACATCAAAATATGAAAGAAGCAAAAAATGAATCACTTCACTTTCTTTCCTTTTTTAGTTTTTGTCCTATAGGCCTTAGCAGGGACAATGATTGGAATTAGCTCCTCATGCCCATGGATGTGTACATTGGTGTATCTCAAGAGCCATTTAGAGTGCTCTCAAGCTAGGTCTTTGATGGCACCAAAATGATCTTGTAGTTCTTCCATGGCTACGTGCACACCTCCACCAGGCTTCTGCAAATTAGATATTTTGTTCTAAGGATCATAAACTATTTTTGTCAAACCATCTATAAAATCAAAGAATCCTTTCTACATAGATTTCCTTTCCTTGCCCACTGGATTGTGAATCTATGTGCAAGGCTCTTAGTAGTTCATAATCTCTATCCTACTCCTTCTTTACTTTAGCTTTAGTTTCCTTTAGTCCCTCCTCTACGGCTATGATCATTTTGGACTTGAACTGCATGCTCTAAAACTATTCTACTAAGGGCCCATCCCCTTTAGGCAATATATTTGCTTTTATAGCCTCCTTTTTCTTCATGTGAATGATCATATTCAATAAGGAAACACAATCATCTCTATTTCTAGCCTTAGTATAGCATTGCCAATCTACTCTATGATGAAGAGTCCTTCAATCTTTATTTTTTTGCTCCACTCTCTACCGATTTTCCCAAAATGTTTATCTTCCTAGAACTGGGAGATGAGGGCTTGAACCTCTATAGTAGTGGGATCACTAGTCAAAGGCATCCTAGAAATGCTCACCAATGGGGTGACCAATTGCCTGATGAAACCATTCAATTCTTATATCTCGGACTTCATTCTAAAATTTAACAACTTTAGGCTTTCTAATTGCCCTTCAATCACTTCATTTGTTGACTTCCATAAGCTAACCTTGGTGTCATGTCTGGCCTCTCCAAAATCCATGGAGTGTAAGGAAAAATCATTAGTAGACATATCCTCCAATATTCCTTCCTTGATGGACTTGGTAACTTCCATGGTCAAATACCCTATTTCAAGGTCTTGTCCAATGATGGACAAAGTATTTTGCTTCTTGACTTTGCTCAATGTTGATCCAGAGTAGATGGCAAGGGAAATAGTATCTTTGTTGGGGGCACCTTCATCCTTCCTCTTTCTTTTTCTCTCTAAGGTATCCTCCAACCATGAATTTATACTTATTACTTTGGAGGCCATTCCCAGAGAATCTATGCTAAACATCTTCCTTTTGGCTAGAGTGTTGGGTTTGGCAATCAAAGAAAAAGGATTCTTTGGAGTTTGTGAAACCAGTGGTGATGAGCCTTGAGCTTTCTCTACTTCTTTGGATTTCTTTGTTACCCCATCAAATTTAGTGGATTTTTTGTTACTGCTTCCACTATCTCCCAAATCTACCACTTGTACATGAGGGCTACTTGGTAAAAGGAGTGTAAGGCTCACTAACAAGACTAGACTACTATGAGGCAAAGGGGAAGGAGTAACTACATTGTCTTTGGCTTCTTCCACCTTCTTCTTCTTAGAATATGATGGGGATCTGATTACTGGGAGGGAGTCATCATGGCAAGTTTGCACAATGGGGATTTTCTTATCAGGAGGTTGATCACCTCCACTGATGGTTGGGTTGGTCCTTGGGTGATAGCCAATGTTACATATGATGTACCACCTTGAGAGGAAGGAGCCACTATAGCTGCTAGAGAGGCTTGAATTATCACACTTTTGCTTCAGCTCTTCCTTGTTGTGGTCCACTAGATCCACTTCCTAGTTCTCTTTATCATTTAGGCCATCATCACCTCTATATCTTCACATGCATCTTCATAAGGCTCAAAACTAATAGGAGTGCCCTTCAACTTTGTCAAATAGGTATTATTGTACATGTTTTGTCCATCATCCTCAACTCCTTCAACATCAAGGTTGATTTCATGCATTTTTAGTTGATCTACTATGATCCTAGAAAAAACAAGGTCATAGCTCTCAAACTCATCTTTGAAATTGGCCCAGTAGTCTTCTATGGTGGTGATATGTTTAATCACACTCCCAATCTAAAGAACATCCTTTGCATATCCATTTGAGTCAAACATAGGCCTCAAGACCTCATACAATTCTAGCTTGTACTTCATCTCAAACACCTTAAGCATGTTCTTCACATCGAAATGGGATTTGCAACTGAAAGCTACCACCTTCATAGGGAACTTGTAGCCCTTCTTCTTTAAGCTCTCACTTAGCACATTCACCTAAATTTCCTACCTTATGATCTCGATCAACACGATCATGTCACTCGGGTACCTTGGTAGCTTCAAAAGAACCCATCAAAAGTTGCAAGACACAAATATGAAAAGGATGATAACTGGATGAAAAAGCTCCCAAATTGACTAATAGCTTCCATAACTTCTGGGCTAAATCTCCTTTCTGGACACCCTTGAAGTTCCCTCAAATTCTCATAGTAAATGCATTATTAACTCTTATGTACTCTACATAACTATTCTCCAATTGTAAACAAACGTAGAAATCATAAGACTTCACATCATCAGGAAAATTCTCCACCCTTGGGAGGCTTGGCCATAATTATAGAAAAGCTAACATATAGATGAGGAAAGAAGATATATAGAATCTATTGTAGAAATTTGCAATACAAAGAGCATTGGATAGATTCTCGCTTACCTCGTAGGCCTAATCATGTATTGGGTATCAAAACAAATAACTTGCACCAAGGAGAAGTATTGTTCAATAAAATTAAAAGCTTCTACCTCACCTTTCAATCTGTGCAAGAGAACCATGATGTTGACAATCTCAAGCTTGAGATTAGTACCAAAAAAAGTCTTAGGGACCTTACTCTTGGCACCTTGTGGCTTTTGGAACCATGATTGCATGATCTCCTTTCTCCAAATCATCTTCTTGGTGGAGACTATAAAAATGGCTCCTCTAACTATTAAATCTAAAAATTCTTCCTACTCTGGAACTTGAAGGCAATTCATCACAGTTTGCTTATCAATAGAGATCAATATTGTGTTATCTGGCAACACAATTTGCTTGGTGTTTGGGTTATAATGATTTATGCATTCATAAATCAATTTAGGAGCCTAAACTGCAATTGGAAAAATGGCTACTTTAACTAACCTACATCCTTAGAGCTTCTTAGTGATGGGATGGAGTAACTCTGATTTCACTCTCTTCTAAAAATCTTGCATGTCAAAAAAATGAAGGGAGGTATCCATGAAATTCTACAGAGAAGACTCGATTTCATTTAATCCATCGAAACCCATGAATCTAGTTGCCATTCTATTCGTGGGTGAATTTCAAAATCTAGAAAGAAAAATATTAGTAAATGCATAGATGCTAGCTTTTCAAATAGAGGTTGTGCAAATTAACAGAATAACAGTTTGAGCAAGAGCTATAATTTTTGTAACTGTTCATGTATCTCTCTATATAGGAGTTTCAATCCATCCGTTAATATTTATGATTGGTGCCATAGAGATAAATTGAAAGAGAGGTCCATTGAAACATTAAATGTATACTTTCAATGGATATCTCAATGTCTTTTCACTTTTCCATTGGCCCAATGGTAATTTTATATCCTCTCACACCTACTTTCTTGTTTTCCCTTAAGTTTGAAAAGTCACAAATAGGATACTTCGTAAGAGAAAACACGTAGAGCCCAATTTTGCTTTAGTAACTTTCCCATAGTGGTTAGATTATTTCCATTATCATCTTGAGAGGTTTAGCACATGAAATATGGGTTTAATATACTCACCAACTTGATTTTCTTTAAAATCTAGAAAATTGTCCTCATGGGTAGAAAACCCACCAAGGAGAAGGCAATTTTCATTTCTCTACTCAAGCTTGCCTTTTAACTTTACCTTTTGATCATGGTTTCCTTTGGGTTTAGAGTTATCCAAAAGTAGTGTTAAAATTCATTAGGGACCCACCTTTTCTTCTTTTCCTTTAGAATTAACTTTTCGAGAAACTAACATCATGGGTTGAAAACCCACTGAGGAGAAGTTGATTTCTAGTTTTCCACCTGAAATGATTTTGAGAATTGTGAAAAATCCTAAATTTTTCCTAAGGTAGATAATTGTAAGAGGAACATTAATTTTTCATAGGGTACATTTTTATCTTCTTATTTCGTCTCATATGCATCATTTACTTCTTTCTACAGAAAATTGCCTTCATGGGTTGAAAACCTGCCAAGGAGAAGACGAAGTCTAGATTTCCACAAAATTCTATTCTCATGGAGAAAATGATGAATCCCATGCAGATATAACTCTTTTAAAATGATATTTTTATGTTTTGTGAATATCCATCGAATTAGGTACTAAACTACCCACAAAAACTCACAACACAAAAGGAAAACCACTTGGCTATGAAATGTAGGGAAGGGGAAGATGAAAAATATGATGAAGACTATTTCCACCTAAGGAGACTTGGACTAGGACTTGAACACACCTAGGACCTTATTAGAACACAAAATTTCCACTTTGCAAATTGGTTAGAGTATGAAAAGTGGGGCAACAGGACCTTCCACTTCATCCTATTCAAGTGGATCAGCCTTTTGCTCAATGGGGATTAGATTTCATGGCACTTATGATTATTTTACCAGGTGGATAGAGGCAGTTGCATTAAATGATGCTAATAAGAATTTAGTTGTTGAGTTCTTAAGATGGAATCATTACACGGTTTGGTACTCCTTATAACATCATTTCAAATAATGCAAAATCATTTGTAGGAGCTTAGATAAGTGCATGGGTAGTAGATCATGGCATTTATTTGAGTACATCTCCCAATTACTATCCTCAAGGTAAAGGATTAGCTGAATCATTCAATAATAATTTGATCAGAATAATGTAAAGGACCATAGATGACAATTAGAGGTGTTAGCATCAAAAGTTGAGAATAGCTCTATGGGTTGGTAGGATAACACCTAAGAGAGACATTGGAAATTCTCCATTATGCTAGAGTATATGGAAGGAAAGCAACACTTTCTATTTCACTTGAGTTTCCATCTCTTGAATTGGATCATTAGCTACAGTTAGCTAAAGATGATACTATGACAGTAAGGATAGCATACTTGATGGAGATGGAAGAGAAGAGAAAACAAGTACAATGCAAACCTTGGAAACACATCAACAGTAGATGAAAAAATATTTTGACAAGAAGGCTAAGGCCATAATTTTCAGTGAAGGTGATCTTTTACTAAAGTTGGATGTAGACAAAGCCAAACTAGGGGGACATTCAAAAATTTATGCAATATGGAGTGGTACCTATGTGATACTCAATTGCAAGAAGTCAAATGCTTTCCAGTTGAGCAGGCCTAATGGTGAAATTCTACCTATTCTAGTCAATGGAATACATCTTAAAATTTTCTTTTGATGAGGGCGAATGTTCATGTATATAGTTAGAGTAGTTTTCTTTCAGTTCTTTGTTGTTTTCAAAGAAGTACTAAGCATAGGTTGTTTCTCTGAAGATAACAGTTTTGAAGTTTTTATAGTTGAAAAGAGGTTATAGGAAGAACCATGGTTTCATTAGGCACAAGATCTCATTTTTCTTTACAACTCCATAGCCCAATGGATTATTAAGGTCGCTGGTCATATACATAGTAGGCTAGTATCCCCTTTGAGTCACCAAAATTGTTAGCCATTTTTGCCCTCCCACCAAAAAATTGAGATGTTGACTATCAAGTATGGCCAACAATCATATCTATTCAAATATTCATATCATCAAAGCTTATAACTAATAAATTGAAAACTTTGGCTTATTCTTTGCTTTCCTAAGTTCAATCCTTTTTATGCTTTATCCCTTTAGAGCCTCAAGTCATGATCATGCAACTATCCTTTATCACCTGGTCATTGTAGTCTATGGCTTAATTGTCAAAGAAGGAGTGAATGTGTGACACCGTCTCTTCTATAGTTACCATGGCTTCATAGTTCAAAAAGATAATATCTATTTTTGAGTGGTGATGTTGTGATCTCCCTTTATTGCTTAGTCATTGGGGTATAATCTTAGCTCCAAGTTTAAACTATGATGCCACAACCCTTCTTCATTTACATGATCATAGAGACTTTAGTGAACTAACCATAGTCAAGATGGTGAAGTCATAAATCACCTTATGCACATAGTCATTAGGTTAGTGATGGATTAAAGAATTAGGCTGCAAATTAGTGATAGCATGAAATGAGAAAACCAGATGGTCAGCTCAATTTTGTTGGGGCTAAGGTTTAAGCTATAGTTAGTGTTGTAATGTCTCAATCCTTCCTCATTTGCATGGTCATAGGCATTTCATATAAAGGCAAGGTTCAAGCTACAATGCCACAAATGGTTGATTGGTAGTTCGGGTCACAATTTTGCACAGTCCTAGGCATCTAATGCTAGGTTGGGTATCAAGTGGTGACAATGCGAGACACCAATTTTATGTTGTTGCCTTATTAGACCAATTAAATGACGATGCTAAGGATTAGCTATAGAGTAGCGATATGGTTTTTTTGTGGCTTAGCAAGAAATAATAGCTAATGAAGAAAGGTGGTCACAAAGCTATGATCATAGGCAATCAAACATAATTTGAATACTAGCAAGGTGGCAGAATGATAAAGCATGATTGGCCCACATGGAAAAGCTTAAGGATTGACTCTATTTGATCGATGATATGGCTGACTTGGTGGGTTAATAACAAAGGAAGCAACTCTTGGATGGAAAATTTGATCTTTTCAATCTCCTACCACCACTTTCATCATTCCCCATGTCTGATAAATGTAAAGAGACACTCCATCACTACCTATTGGTCCATCTAATCACTCAGAATGATAATGGTCATCATTTTTCTCTTCTCAAGGGCTTTGTTTGGTGAATAAGTGGTTTTCCTATATCTAGATGTGTGCCATGATTAGATCTTTCCTAGATTTGTAGTGGCTATTCTCTGCCATCTTGAATCACTAGTACAAAAACAACAATATATGATTAAATAATCTACTAAATATTGTAGATATATGACTAATTTTGATCACATGACCAATGGTACTATATTGTCAAACATTTATCTCCCAACCAAATTAATGACTAAACTATTTTAATCATTAATTCAATTGTTGATTTGGTCATTTATTAATGTTAAATGATAGTTTATTTGGTTGTTTATTGTTGTTATCTAGTGTTTATTTGGTTGTTGATTGTTGATATCCAGTAGTTTATTTGATTATTTATTTAGTAGTTGATCATTACTATTTGGTATTTGATTTGGTAGCTTATTTGGTAGTTTATTTGGTAGAATATTTGGTAATATATTTGGTAGTATATTTGATAGTGTATTTGGTAATATATTCAATAGTGTATTTGGTAGTATATTTAGTAGTACATTTGGTAATGTATTTGGTAGTATATTTGGTAGTGTATTTGGTAGCATATTTGGTAGTGTATTTGATAGTATATTTAATCATGGCACAATGGAATCGAACCACCATCCTCCTACTTGTAAAGCAGGTGCTCTTCCATTGAGCTAGTACCCTTCAAAGAATAGTGATGTTATTAAATGCATAATATAAAAATCTATAGAATATTTTCATTGTCAAATTCATTACATGTGGCTTGTTTCCCTTATTATAATAAAGTTGTGGAACAAAAAAAAATTTTATTTGTGCAAACAAGGGAGAAAACTAATTCTAAAAATTTTGGATGACAATTTACTATTATTCTAAATTCTAAATTTTTATTTTGTTGAGAGGAATTGTTTTATGTGTAACTTCATCCAATATATAACACGAATATACTTACATTTAGGAGAGAAAAATATTTATGACTATATATCAATAATCATCTTAAACAACACATTACATCATTATTTTCTACTATAAATTTTCTAATTACTTATTAGTTACTAAAACTCAATAAAAAAATTTCTTGAAAGGTTCAATAAATCCATGGTAAAGAATATTGTTCCTAGAGAATGCCCATCCACTACTAAAATACTTGCAAATAAGAAATAACCTTCAGCCATTTGTGACAAGAATTTCATGAATTGAAGGTTGGTTTTTATCACGAACAAGTATTAGAAACCAAATATTTTGATTATGTTCATGTGCATTAAAGAAGAAATCATCTCAACAACTTTTACAAAATTTAAAGCTAGGGAGATGAAGATCTCCATGACCATGGACTTGTTGAGAATCATTTTTTTTGGTGACACTTTACTTCTATTAATCATATATGCATCTATGCAAGATGAGTAGCGGCTCACATATGATGCAGAGCATCCTTAAACTTCTCAAATCTATATATTCAATACTAATTATTTTTGTCATTGCACTATCAGAAAAGATATATCAATGCATAATCCATATTGTTGCAATGGTCAAAGTCTTCCAATGCTTCTCACTTAAACATTTAAATCTTGAATCTTTTCAAACTGGCCTTTAATCTTATATTCACATCCCCAAGATGAATCTTTGAAGAAAATCATTTTTAAAAATGGGAAATTTGTTCTTAAAAATCAGATTTTTGTAACTTCAAATAGTCCATACAAACTGAAAATTATATCCAAATTGGGAAAGAAATAAAGTGTAATTTCCATGGTAATTATAAGCTCCTTAAGAAACCATATTTTACAGATTTAACTCTGCACTAAGGAGACTGCTCCAAGCCCATCAAATCAGATTTTTTTGACAAGTTTAAAATCTGCTCTACTCAAAGCAAAGCCTTTGCATGTCATGTAGGAAAAGCTATCTATTCTATAAAAATCAAAATTAAATTTAAAATCAAACCCAATGCCAAGATTATAAATCAAAATTTTCACATTCGAGTCAACATGTAGGAATTGATTCATATTCCATTAGACCAAACTCCTTACCAACCTGATGCCATAGTTTTCCCTATTCTTATTAAACTGATTCATACTTGATAAAACAAACTATTGCCAATACTTTCAAATGTAAACATAATAGTTATTACTTAATAAACCATTTTGAAGGTTTCCATATTCTTTTGAACATATGTGAGCTTGATAGCATAGAAAACTAATTTTTTTTCATTCCAATTCAACAAATGGAAAAGCTTGATATCATACTTGTAACACATAAATTGTCAAAGGAAAATAATTTTAACACATATAAACAAATTCCATGTTTCCTTAGTAACTGATTCTTGGAAATATTGGGCATAGAATATTTCTATTAAGATGAATCTATTTGAACAAAAACTAGATAACCATGGAACAGATACTAAAAAAAATGAATTATTCTATTCCAAACATTCTGTTGTTATTGGCTATCGATAGCTAGAGGAACAAATCATGTTTACATTATTTCATCCTCTGCTCTCCTTTGAACCATATCTCATTCAAATAACTCCAACCCTATTTTATAATTCTTTGAGTAGTTGCAATCTTTAACTTCCCTCTTTAATCAATTGGTTACATTGTTTCCTCAAATTCTTCAATTGCGCATTTTGCAAAATTATTAAATTTGCAAGATTGGACATTTTAAACATTTAAAATTGGTCTTACATGATCATTTACACTTGGACCATGCTTGAAATTTAATATGATAGGATTTTAATAATGTTAATGTGCTCATGCACCCATATCATTCATGCAACAAAAGGGAAAAACAAATTAGGCAACATTCACTTCTCCCTTTGCATATGATTTCCTATAGAAGTTTTCTATGTAGAATCTAAGGTAGCCAAAATTTATCTAAAGGAAGCCATATGTGTTGATTCTATCACAGAAAAAAATACAAGTGGTAAATTTGGTGCAATGCATCAACCACAACAGACAAATTGTTGTGAGCAGCCAAAAACATGGCTATGAGGGCATCTCCACCACATTTTCCCTAATAAGTGAAAAAGTGGGAGACCCTTGGTTGATAGATTAATGACTTGTGGCAATGGAGATGATATCTCTTTTGGAATTAAATACTGGAGCCCTTCCAAAAATTTATAGAATTAGATAAATAGATGGTAACAAGACAAGCTAGCAAGTATAAAATCAAATTAAAGTTTTGTCTTTATTGTATTTAGTAATTAGAACAAAGAACAACCAACAGATGTTTTCCATATGTTACAATAATTGTCATGTTGCAAAATGATAGGATTGTAGTTCACAATCATGTATTCATGTCAACAATCCTAATGTCCACCATCAATCTATTTATTTATTTCACCTAGTGATCCTCAATAAAGGAATACATATCATCCTAACTTAAATTATAAAGAAACAATTCAAACACAATAAGAATCAAGCCAACATTGTTGACTACAAGGATGAAGGTTAAAAGTTGTATGGTCTTGTTATTAAGTAATAATATATATGAATAGTTACACATTTATACTTTGATTCTAATGTCAGTAAGTGCGTAAGGAATGAGAGATTAGATTGTGAAGCTTGCAGAAGATATTGCAAGATTAGTATCTTCGATTCTTGGTGATGGAATCACACATCATAGAATACGTCCTAGATGTTCAAATTGATCTTGCTAAGGGCAAAAATAGATATTTTAGAACATAGTTATAAAAATCAAATTTGGCAACAACCTAGCAGACCCAAATTTTAAGGATTTAGGCAAACACATTAAAATAAATAAAAAATTAAAATCTATGAAATCATTCTTCAAATTCACATATATTAGAATTTTTTTAAAGCATATAGTTGATTTTCATCTTATATAGGAAAATCAACTTGTATAGGTCAAAATTGAGTTCGATAAATATCATAGAGGTCCAAAAAATGAGTTCATAATGTTGATGTTGCCTTATCTAAAGAGATTTTGGAAAATTATAATACCTAAGTTAGCACAGTCAAAATTTATATCCCAATCAAGTTCATTAGTTGATAAGTGATCCCAATAACTAATGGCAATTTAGTAGTGGAGACCTTGATGGGATTGAAGGGCAGTGCCCTTGATAGGGTTTTAAGGGTAAAGTCCTTGGCAAGGTCAAGGGACAACACCTCTCATTGCCATCAGTGGGATCAAGGGGCAATGCCCTTGTCATGATACTAGGTGGGATCGAGGGGTAAAAACCCCATGTCAAAGCCCAAATTTAGGCCTTTCAAAAGACATAAATTTTCATTACCAATTGTCATGTCACTATTAAGGAATTTAAACATTTTTTAAATTTTTTAAGCCAATCAAGACTTTCAAATCTAACTATAGGCCCGAATTTAATTTCAATAAATTTAATGATTTCTACATTTTAGAAATCCATAGACAGCTATTAGCATTGCATGCATCAACATAAAACTTTGTGGATATTATTAACTATATTATAGAAATGAGAAAACAACTTTCATGACCAACCTTGTTCAAAAAATGAGAAAACAATATCTCTAGTAAAATTAAATCTCTAGTACCATATATCAACAATTCAAAGAACTGAGAAAATGAGAAATACCACCTTACCTTGTAGGACTTTAAGTAGAAATCACTTGAGAAGATGAAGGAAATGTTGGTAAATAAGTTAATGAATTAGAACTGTCAAAAAAACTTTAAAGATCAATAAAAATAAAACGGATAATGTACAAAATCACATTGTCATGACAAAGCAGCACACATAAGCATTAACTTGGTGATGCTGGACTGTATGGACTTGATGGGGAATATCTCAGACTGCTTTGAGAATATGTTGGTGAAGTCGGACTATACTTTGTAGAGGTTGGATTATAAGTCCAAAATGTTGGGCTTTAACTTAGCAAAGTAGGACTATGCCCAGGAAATATTGGATTGTTACTTGTAACGTTGGGTTGTAACTTGGTGACACCAAAATGCAGCTTGGAAAAGTGGGGCTATATGATGGTGATGTCAGGCTGTATGAAGGGGTGATGGTCGGAAAGTCTTTGACATTTGTGAAAATCCTAAGCTTCTTAAATTCTAAGACTTTTCATATCCAAAATAATGCATTGAATAAATAGAGTAAACTAAATTTGACCAATCCTAAAATGACAGTCATGGAAACAAAAATAAATTCAAACAAAAAATACTGATGAAAAGATGATAATTTCCTTAGACAATGACAACAACCGCACAAATCCATTGCTTGGTTGTGTGATATACAAACAGGGTGTTTTGAGCATCAAAATGAAAACCCAAACCATTTACCATTTTCTATCATAGATCTGAAACATATTAAACAAATTTTATGTATATCATTTACTAAACACTTAGCAGTATTAAGTATCAACTGCCTCCGTGCACAAACATAACATCACATGCAAATTATCAGCTTCTCCCATTTTGAAAAATGCTACAAAACGACTATACAACACAAAACTTGGAGCCATAGATTGCACCTCTATTAATTTATCTAGTAATTTTGTTTGGTCAACTGGAATAAAAGTTTCCAGTTCCTTTACAATAGATGTACACCTACCATTTCAAAAAAAATGAAATCGCCATCAATCAATGAGAGCAGAAACTCAAACAAGAGAATTTTATTTTGCTTGAAGATTTACATATCAAATATTCTCCAATAATTTTGTGAATGCTAATTTATTACAATGTATATGTTCAAATGAATCTAAAGGTGAAAAAAAAAATCGAACTAAATTAAACCTAATGAAAATCATTGAACTAAAGTTTACCTAATTGAAAAATAAGGATACAGATCCAGGTTTCTATATATAATGTGCATTTCTCCCATATATGAATATTATCATGAGCCATGCCAATTACTAATATATAGTAAACCAATTAACATTTAATTCATGTTAAAGGATAGGAAAAAGTAAATTATGCAAAGAAAGAAACTCTTTTGAAACTATTAACAAAAGACCCTTCTCTCCTCCCTTAATTACAGTTGCACCATCCTTCCTCATTCAAAAGATATTCCATTTATCCAGTGAGAACGTTGAAAAAATCAGTAAATTTCAGAACCAAACATTGCATCCGTAGAAACATTGGGGTTTTACTATAGAATTGCAAACAACTGCAGTTAAACAAATTTAATGATAACAGCAACATATAGGAACAAAAATAAGAACTCTATTTTCAAACAGAGGACGCTCTGTATTGGAGCAGAAAGCCTGTCTTTTTATAACAACATATCTGTATATTGTTTTTATGATTAAATTTTGTTTGACTACTGTTGTTTACAATTCCACATTTGATATCAGAGCTGTGGGTGGCTGTGTAAAAAATATATGTTTTCTTGTGTGAAATCCGTTTCCTTGGATCAAGCAGAATAATGGTTTCTTATACAAAATTAAAGAAGTCTAGCTCAAGAAGAAAACTAGAAGTACTTGTGGGGATTTTAAAATGTTGAAATTAGCTAAATCAGAGAAGAAACTCAAACAAAGATCTATGTTCTGTTTGAAGATTTACAAATAAAAATAGTACCCAAGAATACTAGGCATTCTTCTACATTAAGGGATACAATCTAGTGGTATTATTGTAGGTAAATCTATACGAGTTTAGGACAAAAAGTAATCATAGTATATGAAAGGAGAATATTAAAAAAGTAGATTATAATTACTAAGATCTAGCATAAGAAAACCCTAGACTCTGAAAAAAACTAAATCTATTAGTTAAAAAATTATTAAACCAAGAAGTAGGAGATTTGCCTACTACACGTCGTTGGGTCTGCATTTGAGTAGGAAAATTGTAAGGAACCATGGTATTCACACTACAACTCAAATATATAACTTTGATGTTGAATCTCTTCAACCCAACTCTTCTTCCATTTAAGGCTGTCTGGGCATGATTCGTTGTTTAGGTGTGATTTGCATCCTCCACATCATAGAAAGTTATAAATCTAATGTTATCATGGTTGAGATTTTTCTCTGCCTTATTTATTGCCCCTGCTTTTATTTGCCATATAAATGAGAAAAATGACCGCCATTATATCTATTTGATATTATCTATCTCATCAGAATAATGACATCTGGAAAAATAAATCTACGTACCATATTATGGGAATTTTTCATTCAAAAGGTATTTTGATAAGGTTGTATTTCCATTGAATGGTCTCTTTGTTGATGGTCTCTCTTCTATTGATGAGGATCTGGAACGACTTAAACTGGTGATGCAGTCGAGCCATTTCAGCCTTGAGAAAGGGGGCTCCTAGGTGAGGCTAAGTGTTGTGTTCCATTTATTCTCATGAGAGATGGATTCAAGTATGAATCACTATTCATGAAACTTGGATCAATGAATTTGACTCAAAAACTACACAGTTAAATCCTAATAGCAATATCACAACTCTTGTAAATTATTCTGATATAATTTTTTCAATCCAACCAAGAAATGAAAGTCGTTACATGGTTCTTGTAAACTTTCGCATCCTGCCAAGTATAAATGTCACAGGCAAGTAAGCTCACTAAACTTGCTGGAGAGCTTCTTCAAACTAGAAGAATTTATTAATGAAATGTTTGGGAGTATCACATATTTGAAAATCTCTTCTGGTAGTTCACTTAAACTTGAACAACCATTAAAATCTATATGGGATCCCTACACACATGCCTCCAATGCTATGGGGAAGGCATGCCAGACTTTCAAACCCATATATTTACAATGAAGTTAAAGACGTTGAGTTTCCCAATCCAGGTGGGAGGCAAAGCAGACTTTCACAGTTGCTTATATCCAAAGACTGCAAGGAGGGAAGCTCTTTTAAATCGCACGGAAGCTCTTGCAAACTCAAGCAAGCTGACAGGTCAAGCATAGTAAAACTGAGCAACTCCCCAAGTCCAGCTGGCAACTGCTTCATATAACTACACCAACTCAAATCCAACTCCTCTAGACATCAGAGATTGAAAACACATTTGGGCAATTCTGTTAGGTCATTATACTATTGCAGTCTCAACCTTCGCAGATTATGTAAATCTATAAAACACTGTAAAATTCCATCTGTATTGCATCTGCTCAAGAACATCTCCAAATGAATGAAGATGCACAATTTCAGCAATACCACCTATTCCACAATTGCTAAAGTTGAGAACTTCTCAATTTGGAAGACTCTACAGTGATAATTAGGAAGGATAATTCAGAGCTCAACACTATCAAAAGGGAAAGTTGAGAATATAACATTTTTTCCATATCCAAACATTAAAGCAAGAAGTTTTTGATCACTTCCCTTGGAGGGATTAACAACGATATCCTCATTAAACCTATACATTGACAGTTTTCTCAAACGCTTCCTAACCTATGACCTATTCTTTTTAGCATGTTTTTAACACCAGTTCTCCTAGCACTAATGAAACTATCACAAACTTTAAAAGTTTTGAATGACAAGCAACGATATTCAATTGTCAATATCATCGACTGCCATACCGGCTAGGCACAAAGTCATGTACAAAACTATCTAATTTATTTAATGGCTCCAAATGTATTTGCAATTTTTGTTTTCAGTTCGTAGAATAAATAGGCTTAATACAGAAACCCTAGAGAAAGGCAACAATTGAGAAAATTTTGTACTCATTTTAGAAACTTGAAGTGATACAAATATTCAGTTTTAAATATACAAAATTAGCAAATGTGTCTAACTACCAGGTTTAAATACTCAGAAACGCTAGCAATGATTGAACAAACGCAAAGGTTTCCCAATGTCACGCCTCTTTTACCAAATTATTGGGAAATTTTAAAATTTACAGAGTGCCCCTTGATCTACTAGGGGTCAAGCCTTCTGTACAACATTGATCCAACAACATAGGGATATCAAACCGATAAAAAAATGGAATGTATCTCACTACTAATGTCATAAAGAAACTGTCGAACACAGAAAAGCTCCTAAAAATCTCTCATGGAAGCATACCTGTTAAAATGTAATCAGAAACTCCAAGGGGCGTCTCAGAATCAACTCCAGCAAACCCCTATTCAGCATGGCGACTGCTAAAACTGCCCAAGTATCAAGTACTTATTTGACACTCACAAATCTCCATTTCTTTACGCGTTCAAGGGTCATGTGCAAGGAAATTATTCCAAACTTCATCATTTTATTTGTAAACACCTAATCCATGCTGGGCACTAGGAACAAAATAGTAGAACGTGTACAGAGGCAACATTGTTCCAAACAGACCGAGCTCGCAATATGAGACTAAATTCATAGTTAGGATTTGGAGCCTTTATGATTCAAAAAACGATCAAAGGCGACTTTTGACCACTCAAAAAACTAAGCTACTGAAGTGTTACATTCTTGTAGAAGAGAACACGTCTCTCAGGGTCCATTTGGTTGCTGGCATAGGAATAGAAAATTAGAATAGAAAAATGGAATGAGAATGGAAATGGAGAATGGGAATAGAAAAGGGCAATTCCAATCGTGTTTGGTGCACTTGGAATTCGACTGAAATATGTTAATCCATTGTTTGGTTGTACAAAAATGGAATAGGAATAAGGTTAAGTTTTGTACTTTTAAAAACATTTCCCCTAATTTTTTTAAATTTATTATTTAACATTTAATTAAGAATGTGAATGGAAATGGCCTATTCCAATAATAGATATTTTTTGGCATAGACATATGCTCATTTTAGGGGCAAAATTGGAATATGTCTTTCTATTCCCAATTCCGATTGAGCTTACCAAATAGCGAATATAAAACATATTCTAATTTTCTTTTCCTATTCCACTCATATTCTAGCAACCAAACGAGGCCTAAACTTATTCGTATTTGATAAATTGCATTCAATGTACCTTGGGATATAGGGTTTACATTCGTAATAAAATCATTTTAGTGATTTATGTTACTACTTGAATCATTCTTTTTATATTCTTTATAGTCAATGTTGTTGATATACTTTTTTAAATAAATGTCATAATTTAGTCTACAATTATGAAAAGTGTATTATAGGCTATCTAATATAATAATTACAAACAAAGTTTAAGTAGTGATATAGCTATCACAATTTAACTATATAGTTTTTAGTCAAACTTATTGCCACCTCATCATCACTTTTGTGAGCATCACCTAGATCTAATTAGTGCTAAGTGTTCTATTTATTTTAATAAGAGATGGATTCATGTGAATCACTACTCAAGAAACACGAGTCAATGAATTTGACTAAAAACTACATAATTAAATCTTGATAGTGATATCGTAATTTGATTTGTTGTAGAAAAATATCTCCTACTTATCATATTTAAAGTATTTTTGGGATGATTAGTAGAGAAAAAAATCTATGTACTAATTTAAAAAAAGAAAATGTACATTTCAAAGGATATTCAATAAGATGGTTAAAAAGGTTCACATATCATGTGGGTTCCATCAATATTCATGAAACCTCACTTTGCTTGTGAAAGAGGGCTCAAGTTTGAAAATAAGGTATCTTTCAATGTTAAAAAGGTTCTAAAATTTATTTAGAGCATTTGTGATATCAAAGAACAATGAAGGGGTTTTCTTTAATATACTTATTACATTTTTTTAAGTCATATTTTTAGAAGAAATAAATAGTTTTTTTAGATTGATAGAGGTTATAAGTACACTACATTTCTCCCAAGAAAGGATTTCACATTTCAAATTTGTCGTGCTATACTTCAAGAGATATTCATGTTTGAAGGTCTTCTTTATCAACAATCAAATGATTGTTTTGAAGATCAAAATATTGTCTTATAGATAAATGACTATTCTATTAAACTTGAGTGAAATATTAATTGTTCTAAAAGAGTGATTAGCTTTTGACACACTTTTCTTCTCCAAGCTATTTGTTGCCAACTGAAGGATGGATCATTTGATGTATAGAGGAAAACCATATACTCTTTAGATACAAATTGATGGGATACACACTTTCATATTACTTTGGCCATTTTATTGAAAAATGCAATTTTATTTTGTGTTGATTTTTAATTTAAGTCCAATTTAAATTAGTTTTAGATTTAAATTTAGAATAAGTCAAATGACAATTGGATTATTTAAGATTTAAATAAATAGAAAATTTGTGAAAATATTTTGTAAATGTTTTTTCTTATGTATTAGTTTGGGTAGAGTTTGCATAAAAAAAAATATTATAGAGCTCCATCAATGTGTAAGTTTATTTAAATCAAATGCAAGAGCCTACAACACGATGGTAACTTGTGAGGCTCTTATCTGAGAGGTCTTAGGTTTGAGTCTACTCAAGCTTAATCTTTACATTGGAGTTATTTTAATTTTTCCTCAAAAAAATTAAATCTTGTCTTCTATATTGTTTTTATTTTTAAAAAATCAGGAGTCCTCCACAACCATCATTTTATTTTGCATCCCCTTGACACCTTATTTTTGTCACCCAAAACTATATGGATGTACAAAGCCTTATCTCATCATTCTATTTTAAATCATATAAGGAATGAGTTGTCGATGGAAAAAATTAAACGAGTATCAGACATACTTAACTAGATTCAACTTGGGTTTGTATTGATGTCCATGTCGATGTCAATCCTACAAATACAAAAATCATCTATCATAATTATACTTATCTAAACAAGGGAGAGAGTTTATGGAAAACATATAAAGGAACCCTACCAAAGAAAAAACCAAAATTAAGGTAAAATGTATCAATACCAATATGGTTACATAGCTCTAAATGTTTCTTTAATAAAAATAATTTTAAGTTCAAGTCTAGTTCAATATTAGCTCAGAAGACATTCTTGAGGAAGTTAAATGATAATGATGTATTGATAGAACAAAAACTTCATTGTTGATTAATAAAGTTATAAAAATGTTTAAGAATATATCAATATGATAAAAAATCAATTGATCATTCATTTATTCATTTGTTTGGGTGACTTATAATTAGTGAACAATTATTTAGTTTTGTATTTGATCATTTATTTATTCACTTATATTTGCTTAAGCTTGTGATTTTAGTTGAGGACCAAATTAGTCATTTCTTTAATCACTTACAGTTATAAATTGTAAAATATAGCTAGAATTTGATAACTTTTAGTCATGTGACTAAAATGTTTAATCTTGTGACTAAAAGTTTTAGTCACCTGGTCATTTGTTTACCAAAATTTTACTAGTGAATGCAGTTGTTGAAGTTTTTCCTTAGCGTAGAAGCTATCTAAGTTATTCTTGTACTATAGAAGAGGATTTTGTAACCCTTCTGAGGGTTGATTCTTCTCTATTTTCTTTGGTATTTTTTTGGCATGCACATTGTAAATTCCTTGTGCCTTAAAATTTATGACATTTTGTCTTGTCTCTTTATCCAATGATGTATTGTTTGAGATTCATTCACCTCTCATCAATGTATTTTGGCTATATATCATTTGCATGACTGAATCTCTTTCAACTTGTGAATGATATATAGTAAAACTTTGTAAGAATTTGGCTTAGGCCAGAATTCACCCAAGAACTAAAGAACTCAACACAAGAACACAGTAGACCAAAATAGACAGAGTATGATTAGAATGACGATATTCATTCAATAATTGGATTCTAGAGTACACTAGGAGTGCCTGAATATAAAGGCCTCGGGAGAGCTTCTAGAATGCATAGAAGTCAGCATCATGATATGTTATACAACTAGGCACATGTCCACCAGATATGGATTATCCTCCATTAAGCATGGGATTAAGTACGATGATGTGAGGATAAGCCTACAATGGTGTAGCATGCAAATCAATGGAGTAGACAACATGTGCTAAATGAGGAGTGCAAAAATCTATGTTGTCATCATGAAAACTCAATGAATGATGCATACTCCTGTGTTGTAGACACCATGTGCATAATTAGAGTTGCGTAACTCAATGAGAGTTCACAAACTCCTAAGTGTCTCACCTAAAATAATAATAAAATAATGCAAAATAATTAAATAGTACATTAACCTAAGTAAAACTTAACTAAGTGTAATAAGTAAATACTTATTTACACCAACACCCCCCCTTAAGTGCAAGTTAAGGGAATGCCCTTAAGCTTACAAAATCTAGGATGAAATGCAATATGGGTCCCGGCTACTAGGCCATGTTAGGTACCCATGTACATAATGATATGCAATCTCCCCATAAAGTGAGGAAAGAGGGAAAACTTCATGGGAAAAACCCTCCCCCAAAAAGAGAGATAAAGAAGGATGCATTGATGGATGGAGTAATCAAGACCCCCCCATTATGACATACATCCAATATATACATAAGAGAATGATGAAAAGAGGTAGAGAGACAGGATGGGCTCCCCCCCCCCCCCTCCCCCCAAAGAAGAATGTCAAACAGTGAATGCTCCAATGAAGAAGCTGATCCAAGACTACAAAATGGTGTTCCTCCCCTTAGGAAGAAACAATGCCAAGGGTACAAATGAGATGCTTTCACTATGTGTGGAAAGAATCCCATGGATGAATGATGTCACTAAAACCTGCTCAACTGTCTGAAGAACCTATCCCAAAGAACTGTCTGTCTCTACAACTGATGAAGAACCCTGCTGCAACTGCTGATCATAAGTATCCACAATCACGTCAACTTATGAAGATTGATCCTGTAGAGAATGAACAAGAGATTCTAGAACCCTCATGACAACTGAAGAAGGTAATTTTGCATCAAGAAGAAGAGGCAGATCATGAATACTATCCCCCAAATCTGTCACTGAACCTATATCTAGAAGACTAGATGTACCGTGTTGTTCTGGACCTATCACTGTGGCGATTTATGCATGCGGACTGAACTGATGAAGTGAACTCTCACTATATCTGTCAATAGAACTCCATGTATCTTAATCTATTGAAGCACTATCGCTAGAATCACTATTAGTTTCCACACTATATGATGTGCAAAGAGGAGTAGAGGAAAAGCTTGGAGAACTTTTCTCAAAATGTACATCATTCTCCACAAATATCTAATGTGTCTCAAGATCTAGAAGTCTGTATGCCTTCACACCGTCTTCATAACCAATGAAGGTACAAGGTCGAGATGATTGTGCCTTGCATCCCTTGGAAGATCTCTTTGCCCATGTAGGACAACCGAAGACTTTGAAGTGTGTCACAATAGGTTTTCTACCACACCATGCCTCAAAAGGAGTTTTTCCATCTAAGGCTGGATGAGAAGAATGATTAAGAATGTGAGTGGAACTTGAGATTGCTTCGACTTCTAATGATGGATTGAGAGACTTGGCATGAATCATGCAACTTGACATAGACTTAAGAGTTCTAATCCTCAAAGTTGCAACATTTGTCTTATGTGGACTGAATGCTAGTGGAGTCTGAAGATCAATTCCCTCATGTCTGCAAAAGTCTTTAAGTATTCTATTCACATTCATGTTTCCATTTTCCATTTGGAGTACTTTGATGGCCTTTCTGGATTTTTGTTCTACATGAGCCTTGAAGGCTAGAAAAGTGTCCAGCACTTCATTCTTGTTATGCAAAAAGTAGACCCAAGTGAACCTTGAAAAGTCATCAACTAAGGTAAGTATGTAGCAACCTTGGATGAATGCAAAAGGACCTGCTAATACCATGTGAACCATCTGAAGAACACTTGTTGCTATAGAAGACTTCCCTCTTTGTAACTTCCCCTCTGGATGCATATCCACTAAATCTATTGAACATTTACCCTTAGAAAAGTTGATTTGAGGTAGACCTTTCACCATTTGGTATGTGCAAAGTTGCTGAAGATAGCGGTAGTCAAGATGACCATACCGCTCATGCCATAATTGCATGTTTGAATTTGATTGAGTTAACAAGGCCTTTGAAGGAGTCTTGGATACAAAATGAGAGAAAGAGTACAACCTCTTGTGATCATTCACTTTCCCCACTACAACCAAGGAATCATCTTTAAGACTGTGCACCTTTACTGAGTCTGGAAGGAAATTCAACTCTATGTCCATCTCTGAAGTGAGTGATTTGGTAGATTGATAGGAGATTTGAACTTAGGTTTGGAACATAGAGAACCTCTTAAAACTCTCCATTTTCCATTTTCACGTTTCCTTTTCCTTCAACTTCCATTTTTCTATCATTCCCCATGAAGATGTGTGGTACCTTTGAGTGATTCAATGAAGAAAAATCCTCCTTTGAAGAACCCATGTGATATGAGGCACCTGAGTCAAATATCCATTCTTTTGAAGAGTTTGCATTTGCCATGAATGCTTTCCCTTTGCCCTTTGAATCTAAAGAAGATCCCTTCTCCTTGTAAGCATTAGGTAATGGAACATTATGTTTCTTCATGATGTTGGTTAATTCATCAATCTTTTTGATATAACACACATGCTCTTCATGACCCATTTTCTTGCAATAAACACACTTCTTCTTCTCCTTATTGTTGTTGTCCCCTTTCTTGTTGGAATTCAAGGACTTGACTTGTTGATTAGATTAAGGTGTTGTCTTTCCTACATCCTCAGATTTTTCTTTCTTCCACTTCTTCTTACTCTTTCCTTTATTTGAAGACTATCCAGCTGAATGATGAGAACTCTCATTTGCAACCAATGCTTTGGATTGAGGTGATTTGAGAATCCCCATTGATTTCAACTTCTTTTCTTCATCATCCAACAGTTTAGCATATTCATCAAAAGTGATTTTCTTCTAGGCAGACCCTAAGGTTGTCTTTGAGGTGTTAAAAGAAGATACAAATGTGGAATATTCGGATGGCAGCTTGTTATGGATGAGATAGATCAGTCTGTCATCTTTTATAGAACTCCCACAAGCAGTAAGCTTTGTCCTTAATTCATTCACCTTAATGATGAAGTCTTGTATTGAGTCTTACAACTTAGGATCTAAGGAAACAAGCTCATCTTCAATCTTGAACACATCCTCTTCAAACACTTCCCATAAAGGCTTTCAAGGGTATCCCAAGCTTCCTTGGATGTAGTACATTTTTTGATTTGATACATGATTTTATCATCTACCCCCAAACATTTATCACCTAGGGCTTTCCTATCCATGGCTACCCAATTAGAAATTTCACTTGTTGATACATTACTACCTACTAGTTTAGGAAGAGTACCATCTACATATTGTGAAACTCCATTATGCATTAAGTGATACACCATTTTGATTGACCACGAAGCATAGTTATGAGGAGTTAATTTAGGAAACTTAAAGTTGCCCATAATGCAAAAAATGAAAGAAAATTGCAGAAAAGAGATAACACAACACCAAGAAAACCCTCCCCCCCCCGCCCCCCTTTTCACTAAATCAAGAAAACCCCCCAAAATAGATGCTTTGGGCACTTTATCAGTAGTGCGATTACAATGGGCCACTTGCCAATTTTGATCTTTGTGGAGTTCTAATTTTTCTTGTTACAACTTCTTAATAGAGTACAAATCTAAGACTTTACAATGTGCTACAATATTGAAGCATTACAAAGCAAAGAAAGGCCCTATTTTTGAAAGTGACAATTTTGTCCACACAACACTACAATCTGATGCCAGATCTGGAAAGTAGACAAAAAAATACGCACTTTCAAAAAAATTGGAACCTATTTTCGACTCCAAATGTGCCCATACAGAGCGTTTGAAGTTGCAAAATGCAGGATTATTCAGGTATAGTCGCCAAAAAATGCAAATTTTGAATAATCTGTGCACCAAAACTAGAAAATAGCTGCACCACTAAAAAATTTAGAAAACTTTACCCAATTTTAAAAAACATTGCACCTGATTTGGAGTTCGGATGTGCGAGTTATGGCCTCTTGAAGTCGGATTACAAAAACCAAAATCAATTTGGTGAGGGGTTGCACAAACAAAAGAAAGGGTTAAATTTGATGGTCATATGGTTGTTGCAATAGTTCTAAGTTGGCCTATTTTGACATCCAGATGGGCATCAATTTTAAGCTCATAAAATGATGACATCAACAGAAATTTTGACAACTACTGATGCGGATTTTCGTATTGTACGAAATCGTATGGACTGGTACAAAAATTGCAAACGTGTCCAGTTGACTGTGCAGGTATGGATGCCTACATGGTGGGACAGTCAATGCTAACTGTGCGATGCGTGGCACTTTCCACCATGGTAGTGGCTAACATGTGGCCTGGGAGTTGGCAGGGCAAGGTCCACGTGTACTTTGTGTGGGCCAATGTGGTCCTTCGTGTGGCAAGCTCAAGGTGCACTACGTGGCAGAGGGTTTTGGTCTAGATATGGTGACATGTGGCGGCCAAAGTCGTCTGCAGCATTGTCGGGAGTTATGACAACGGGTGTCGAAACTATGCGGGAATATGCTGGTGCTGATGAAATATTCCTCTTTTGCTACTGCCGAAAATCGTAGTTGGTCACTATTTTTCGTGTGTAATATCCCACATGTATTGGGAAAGTGGGAAAGTGCAATATGCACTGTTTAAATTGAAGCTACTACAAACTATTACTTGAAGACAGTCCGCCGATGTGGAAAAGGCCCACTGGTTTTCAGTGGTTTTGGCCAGAAACTAAGTTCGTGTAATGTCCCTTTACTGATTTTTTATGATATTTCCAGCCTCAAATCAGAACATTAAAATCAAACAACCAATATTACAAAGATCTGCCAATTTCCCAATAAAACCCAAATCGGGTATGTCCAAATTAGTGCCAAAAACTTCACAACTTCACAAATTATTAATAAATTTGAAAATGGAAATTTTTACAAA
The DNA here is from genome assembly GCA_028749045.1 of Cupressus sempervirens. NCBI lineage: Eukaryota > Viridiplantae > Streptophyta > Pinopsida > Cupressales > Cupressaceae > Cupressus > Cupressus sempervirens. The sequence continues at coordinate 47,144,287 of CM053787.1, forward strand.
AATTTCAGCAGCATAACAGCCTACAAAATGACATTTCCAGATTTTTATAGCCTTTACACAACAGCTCACAAATGTAGGGCAAAACTATGCTCAATCGAGCTCCCGAAATTAACACAAAAATGCCCGGAAACACCACAAAACACTCATAAACTATCTCAGAAGTTTAATCATGACCCAATACATATATTCAGCTCTATTTTAACATCATAAAGTCTAAAATACAGCAGCAAAACAAACTGATATGAAACACTCAACTGAAAACCCAAACTCAAACCAAAAAACAACCCCGAAAACACCCAAATCGGCACTATTCAGCACAAAGGCAAACTCTGTATGAGCATGCACATGAAATGGCTTCAAAATCCTATCCTTAGCCTTCTTGGAAACATGCAAACTCCCATTCTTGGGTCTCCTTCTCCACAGGTTTGGCAGCCTCTGAAGAACAACAAGAAAATTAGCAAGAATCAAGATGTAGAATGAGCCCAGAATGCCTCCAAACCCCTTTTAAAGAGGGCATAACCCTAACTCACGTCCAAGAGGGGTTAATAAAATATAATTTAATAATAATTTTTATTTATTAGTCCATTGGTTTCCAAAGATTAGCCCCTTTTTCCGAAATTTCACCTTTTTGGAGCCTGCCTGCCTTAACAAAGTTTATTTATTTTTTAATTATTTGAATAGGGGACATGACAAGTCCTCCCCTCCCAAATATTGCTTGTCCTCAAGCAATGGAGGTTGGAATTCTCAAAAATATGTGCTCCTTCCCAAGTTGCATCCTCTAGTGGTAATCCTTTCCATTTGACCAAATGCTCTATGATGCTCCTATTTCTCAACCTTTTCTCTCTTGTATCCAAAATCTCTTCTGGTATCAAAACTAATTTCCCTTCATCATCAAGAGGTGGTAATTTTTTGGATACTATGATTTTCTGGCCTAGAACCTTCTTTAAGAAAGATACATGAAAAATATTATGTATTTTGCTGTTTGGTGGGAGCTCCAATTCATAAGCTACCTCTCCTACCTTCTTGATGATTTTATAAGGCCCATAGAACCTTGGCTTGAGTTTCTCTGCCCCACTTCTCTTCAAGGTTCTTTGCTTATATGGTTGCAACCTAACAAATACCAAATCTCCCACCTCAAAAGATCTTTCAATCCTTTTCCTGTCAGCATATATCTTTTGTTGGTTTTGTGCATGTTGTAGATTATCCTTGAGGGACCTTATTATGTCTTGGCTTTGCTTGATGAAATCACTTGCTGCAGGTACTCTGCTATCAAAAAGTATTAGATCAACAAAGGAAAGGGCATCATAACCATAAAGAGCATGAAAAGGAGGCATACCAATAGACATGTGATGAGATGTATTGTAACAATACTCCCCTAGGTGTAACCATTTCACCCAAGCATGTTGTTGATTTGAAACATAGTTCCTCAAATATCCTTCTATCCATTTATTAACTATCTCTGTTTGTCCATCTGTTTGAGGGTGATAGCTAGTACTGAGAGTGAGTTCAGTTCCTGCCAAATGAAAGAGCTCCTTCCAAAAAGAGCTGAGGAATCTACTGTCCCGGTCACTAACAATGTTTCTAGGCAAACCATGTAATCTAAAAATTTCCTTGAAGAACAATTCGGCCACTTGTGATGCCTTGAAATCAGATGTGATAGGAAAAAAATGTGCATACTTAGTTAGTCTATCTACCACCACATATATGCAATCCTTACCTTGAACCTTGGGCAACCCAGTGATGAAATCCATGGAAATACTTTCCCATTTTTGTTCGGGAATAGGAAGTGGCTGCAACAACCCTGCAGAAAAATTTTGCTCACTCTTGCTTTGTTGGCATACCATACATTCCTTAATGTGTTTAATGACATCCTCCTTCATACCCTTCCATGAAAACCGCTCTCGAATTTGCCTGTATGTCTTGAAGTATCCCTGGTGACCAACCAAAGGTGTGTCATGAAAGGCCCTCAATATCCTCTCCTTAGTTTTTGACCCTGGCACTAAGAAGATCCTGTTCTTGTAATAAATCAATTCATCAACAACCTTGTACCTGTTATCATCCACTAACTTATCCAAAATCTTGGTGGCAAATGAATCTTTAGCATACTCTAAAATTATGGAGACCTTCCAATCAACAGAGATAGATGATAAGGAGCACAAAGTGGGCTTTCTTGAGAGAGCATCAACAACCACATTATTCTTTCCTTTCATGTATTCAATATCAAAATCATAAGCTTGCAATTTGCTTACCCATTTTTGTTGACGATCATTCAAATCCCTTTGGTTCAAGAAGAACTTGAGGCTATTATGGTCTGTCTTTACAATGAATCTCCCACATACCAAATATTGTCTAAACTTATGAAGTGCATGCATGATTGCCAACATTTCCTTATCATAGATGGAGTACCCTTTCTCTGATTGATTTAATTTTTGACTCTCAAATGCTATTGGATGTCCCCTTTGAGTTAGGACAGCCCCTATACCTTCTCCAGAAGCATCACATTCAACAACAAAAGGTAAAAAGAAATCTGGAATTGCAAGCACAGGGCATGAACTCATTACCTCCTTAAGCTTATCAAATGTTTTTTGTGCCTCTTCTGTCCAAACAAAAGCTCCTTTCTTTGTCAAATTAGTCAAGGGGGAAGCAAGCTGAGAAAATCCCTTGGCAAATCTCCTATAGTAGCTATACAACCCAAAGAAACCTCTCAACTGTGTAAGATTAGTGGGTGGAGGCCAATCCAAAATTGCCTGGATTTTTTGTTGATCAACCTGTACTCCTTTAGAGCTTATAATATGTCCCAAATATAAGATCTCTGTCAAACCAAACTCACATTTAGATAGCTTAGCATAGAAGGATTACTGCTCCAAGATTCCCAAAATAGTGTCGATGTGCTTTAGATGCTCTTCCCATGTTTTACTGTATATCAAGATATCATCAAAAAATACCAAAACAAATTTTCGAAGATGCTAACTGAATACTTTATTCATACAAGATTGGAATGTTGCAGGTGCATTAGTGAGTCCAAATGGCATAAAAAGAAATTCAAAGTGCCCATAGTGACATCTGAAAGCAGTCTTTTCCACATCTTCACTCCTCATTCGGATTTGATGGTAGCCTGATCTTAAGTCAATTTTTGAGAAGTATACAGCACCATGTAACTCATCAATGAGTTCATCTATGCGTGGTATGGGATACCTATTTTTTATGGTCTTCTTGTTTAGAGCCCTGTAGTCTATACACATTCTCATTGTACCATTCTTTTTCTTGACAAGTACCACAAATGATGCAAATGGACTAGAGCTAGGCCTTATGAATCCCATGTCTAGGAGTTCTTTAATATTTTTTTCAATTTCTTCCTTATAACCTCTTGGATGGCGGTATGGGGTTGTTATAACTGGTTTGGCACCCTGTTCTAACTCTATAACATGCTCAAAACCTCTATCTGTTGGTAATCCTGGAGGCAAATCATTGAAAACTATACTATGCTTATCAAGAATATTTTGAATTTCAAAATGGAAATTACCTTGATTCTTTGGAGAGCTTGTTGGTTGGATTATGACTCCTGCTCCCCATGTTACTTGTCCTCTTCGAAAAGTCCTCTCCATCCTCTTTGCAGAGACCGCCTTAGGTGCTCCATTCGATAACCCTCTCAATATGACTTCTTTCCCATTGGAATGAAATTTAAACTCCATAGTTTGATGGTTCATGTAATAGCCTCCGATAGAGTGCAACCATTGAACACCCAATACAAGATCTATCTCCCCAATACCAACCACATAGAAGTCATCACATAACTCATAATCTCCTAAGGTCATCTTGAGTTGTTTCACCACCCGTGTGCAAGGCATAGTGAATCCATCAGCTACAGTAACATTGAATCCCTCAAAATCTTCTGCTTTAAGCCCTCTTTTCATGACAAATCCCTCATTAATAAAATTGTGAGTTGCCCCACTATCAAGAAGAATAGTCAACCTTTGCCCTGCTAGTACCCCTCGAATTCGAAAGGGATGGTATCTTGGGACTCCTGATAATGCTGCTAAAGTGCCATCCTTGCTGATTTCTTTTACTTTCTCTTCTTCTACGTCCTCCTTAGTATCATGAAATTCTTCATGCTCATCTGAATCAGATTCTAAAGCAACTTCAATATAGTGCACTTGACCTTTCCCCAAACATCTGTGTCCTGGAACCCATGGTTCTCTACAAGTAAAACAAAGCTTTTTCCTTCGTAATTCACTCCTAGTCTCTTCATCTACCTTCTTTTTTGCCACATTTGTCACATCTTTTGGTGGTAGTGTTGGGAAAGTCTTTTTCTAAAAATTTCCTTTATGTTGCCAAAGATTTGGGGGTTTTTGATTAGTGATTGATTTCATAGGCACGCAAGTTTCAAGTTGCAAGCTTCTTTTGATAGCTTCCTGTAAGGTTGAGGGTGAGAAAGCCTTAACCAAACCCTTAACAGAATCTTCTAAACCATCAAGAAAAAGATAAACAGTCCTCTTTTCACTCATATCAGGTACCATAACAGCCACTTTTTGAAATTCTTCTATATACTCATTAACTGATTTGGTTTGCTTCAACTTTGACAATTCTTTAAAGTACTATTCATCATCCTTGAGGTCAAATCTATCTATCACCCTTTGACTGAAATCTTCGAATGTAGTTACCTGATCGTGACCTTGAGTAGTCATTCCATGATACCACCAATCATAGGCTGCATCTTCCAAGTGTAGACTTGCAAATTGAATAGCATCACTCTCTGTCATGGGGTTAAGTGTGAAGAAAGTTTGTAATTTTTGTAGCCATGCTCTAGCTGAAATTTTATTTGTTCCATCAAAAGTAGGTGCTGTAAACTTGCTTATTTTATTTTTGAGCTCTCTTCCACTTGTGTCATGCTCCCTCTTGTTCTCTTTCTTGGGCATCAAAGCGTTCATCATATCCACATATTCTCTAAAAGGAACTGAACTATGAAAGTCATCATCTAAGCCATTGTAAGTAGCTCTTAATGTAATCAAATTACCTGTAACCTCTTCCACTGGATTAATGGCTGGATTTGGTACTGGTGGCTCATCTGCAGGCAAGAAAATAGATTTGGTTGATTTAGATGGTGTGGATCTCCCATTTCTTGGCTCCTCTGAAGTGCTCCCTTTCTCATTAATAGATGCAATTCCTTGTAATTTTTCTGTCAATATTTGCAAAGCCTCTCTAGTTTCCGCCAAACCATCCACTGTTTGCTTCTGAGTATTTTGGATGTCTTGGAAGAATTTCTTTGCCATCTCATCTGGATCAGCCATACCTTTTTTCTTCCTTGGATTTTGTACTTTTGCTTTCAACTGGGGGTTTGATCAAAATTTCTTTATTCTTTTCTCACTATAAATATCTTTTTTCTCTTTCACTTAGTTGCATGCAATCATAAAATATGACATGCAAGATCTGGGTAGTTATCAAAACTTGACATGCAAGATCTGGGTAGTTGTTAAAGCTGACATGCAACTTCTACAAACCCTCAGGCTGGCAAGATCACGGCTCTGATACCACTGTAATGTCCCTTTACTGATTTTTTATGATATTTCCAGCCTCAAATCAGAACATTAAAATCAAACAACCAATATTACAAAGATTTGCCAATTTCCCAATAAAACCCAAATCGGGTATGTCCAAATTAGTGCCAAAAATTTCACAACTTCACAAATTATTAATAAATCTGAAAATGGACATTTTTACATAAATTTCAGCAGCATAACAGCCTACAAAATGACATTTCCAAATTTTTATAGCCTTTACACAACAGCTCACAAATGTAGGGCAAAACTATGCTCAATCGAGCTCCCAAAATTAACACAAAAATGCCCGAAAACACCACAAAACACTCATAAACTATCTCAGAAGTTTAATCATGACCCAATACATATATTCAGCTCTATTTTAACATCATAAAGTCTGAAATACAGCAGCAAACCAAACTGATATGAAACACTCAACTGAAAACCCAAACTCAAACCAAAAAATAACCTCGAAAACACCCAAATCGGCACTATTCAGCACAAAGGCAAACTCTATATGAGCATGCACATGGAATGGCTTCAAACTCCCATCCTTAGCCTTCCTAGAAACCTGCAAACTCCCATTCTTGGGTCTCCTTCTCCACAGGTTTGGCAGCCTCTGAAGAACAACAAGAAAATTAGCAAGAATCAAGATGTAGAATGAGCCCAAAATGCTTCCAAACCCCTTTTAAAGAGGGCATAACCCTAACTCACGTCCAAGAGGGGTCAATAAAATATAATTTAATAATAATTTTTATTTATTAGTCCATTGGTTTCCAAAGATTAGCCCCTTTTTCCGAAATTTCACCTTTTTGGAGCCTGCCTGCCTTAACAAAGTTTATTTATTTTTTAATTATTTGAATAGGGAACATGACAGTTCGCATCGGTACTATCCTGTGCGGCATACGGTAGGGTTGCACTGCTATGGGTTATATGCCCTGATAAATTAAATAAAGAACCTTGTGACAAATGAAATAGTACGACCACAAAATTTGAAGGCCAAGGGTTCATAGCCTGGTTCTACCAAAAAATTTCTCTGACCACGAAAATAATTTTGAAAAATATTTCAAAAAATATTCGAAATATGGCAGAGAAAAATAATAATAATTTAGATCTGAAAAACAATCAATTAGATCTGAAAATGATCATACCCAGTTGCAAATCAGTGGCTTCGAGTGCTGGTTTGCAAAAATGTTTTGCCTCCTGATCAACTTTCACCCAATATAGGTGAGTTTATAATCAATCTTCACTGAATCGATGCTTTGGACACAATGGAGAGGTCAGATCTGGCTCTAGATGCTCTCAATTTTTGCAGATCCTCCAGATTCATGTCAAGGTGCTGAAGCATGAATGGTCTCGAATGGCTACGTGATGAGAATCCTCCTTGGCTCTCATACCATGTAAGAATTTGGCTTAAGCTAGAATTCACCCAAGAACTAAAGAACTCAACACAAGAACACAATAGACCAAAATGGATAGAGTATGATCAAAATGACGATATTCATTCAATAATTGGATTCCAGAGTACACTAGGAGTGCCTGAATATAGAGGCCTCAGGAAAGCTTCTAGAATGCATAGAAGTCAGCATCATGATATGTCATACAACCAGGCACATGTCCACTAGATATGGATTATCCTCCATTAAGCACGGGATTAAGTGTGATGATGTGAGGATAAGCCTACAATGGTGTAGCATGCAAATCAGTGGAGTAGACAACATGTGCTAAATGAGGAGTGCAAAAAATTGTGTTGTCATCATGACAACTCAGTGAATGATGCATACTGATGTGTTGTAGACACCATGTGCATAATTAGAGTTAAGTAACTCAATGAGATTTCACAAACTCCTAAGTGTCTCACCCAAAATAATAATAAAATAATGCATTAACCTAAGTAAAATTTAAGTAAGTGTAATAAGTAAATACTTATTTACACCAACAAACTTTTCTTCCTTGTGTCACTCATTTGGTTATCTGATCTACATGTGATTGCTAGATTAAAACAATTCTAAATATGTATATTTTTGATGTCATGATAGTTTAACTATGCATTTATGGGTAGAGACTAAGCTGAACACTCTATTTTGGTGCATCACCTCCTCTTAGATTAGATTAGGCAATTTTCTTTTATGCATTCCTTCTCCTTTTCCTCTCGAGAAATAGTTAGGTACATCTTGATAGAAAAGGAAATTGGCCTTCTCCAAAGACTCAACCTCAATGTTCAAGTCCCACAACTTGGAGGTTTTTTCCATGTTTCACAAGGTTGCCTATAGGTAAAAACTTTAGGCAAGAATTCAAACTTTTGTGACAACAATCACTTCTAGTGATTAGCCCTATTAGTCTAGTGCTTGCCCCTAGTTCACATTTTTGTTATCATTGTTGAAGTCTTTTAGGCCAATTTTACACTTATAATTAGTATCATTACTTTGAGTTTATCAGATATTGTCTTAGATTCAGTTGATTTTTACTCTATATTTCATATATGCATGATGATTATACAATATTTTCAGATATTGACAGTTTATTATCACATGTGTTTTCTTATGGATACTTACCCCATACTTGCATGTGTATGGTGTGCGTGTTTATTTTCTTTATGTATGGTGTTTCTGATGTAGTTAAGGAAGGGAGTCGTAGTCACTTGCTAGTCAGGATCTACATGATGAACCACTTCCTGCCATTGCCTGTTTAGCTTAGAATATTGTGTTTGTACATGCGTGAATTTTATGCAGGTTGTAAGTACTGGGTATCAACTTTCCTGAATTGCCAGGATGAGCGTACCCTATCGCATTATCTCATGGTAAGAGAGGGGAGATAAATTCTTAAGTCCAAATCCCAACCCTCTAAGCCTTTTGTCCTAATTGATAATTAGGACAAGTATATGAGTCGAGTACCCTCTGAATGCGTCGAATGACGTCAATTCGTGATTATAACCCTTTAGTTTGGTTTAGTGTATGTTTTTCTTTGATGGGTTTTCGTATGTTGCTTTATGAGTCTTTCGTGTATTTTCTATTAATTAAGTCTAATTAAAAGATTAATTAAAGATTTAATTTATTGAAAAATTATTATGACATTTTATTATTTAATTATATTTAATTAATTGAGAAATTAATTAAATAAAAAGAATTAAATTTGAAGATAAAAGTTATAAGTTTAAATTTAGAACGTGGTGATATTTATTCAAATTAATAATAATATATTTAGAGTTCATTTTTAAATAAATGATAAATATTAATATTAATTAAATTAATAAATATTTTATCAATTAAGTTTCTAAAATGAAATTAAGAAGTGGAAAAGATATTAAATTATTAAAAGATTTTAGTTCGCATGATATATACATGAGATTAAAATAAAAGGGATTAATTAAAAGATAAAATAAGTGAAAATTATAATGTTATAAAGTGCACATGGGATTAAAACTAATAAATTGATTTAAAATAGAAGTCGAGTGAATACTAAATAAAGTAATTTTATAATTCATAAATGTGCATGGAAAAGATTAATGCAAGATAAAAGCAAAGGTTAATAAAAGTTAATTTGGAGTTGTGACTTGTGAGCAAAGAGTCCTCTCAAGTGAACACACAATTAGTGCCCCGATTTGAGGAGAAAACTCCTTATCACAACTTAGAGGTTTATTTTTGAGGGGACCGCGAATTTTGGAGAAAAAAATTTTGGGAGACAAATTTTGGAAGTGAATTTCTGAAGGAGAATTCTAGAAAAGATTTATGGAGAAAAGTTATTGAAGGGGAGCGAATTCTCTCATAAGTTTTTGAGGATTTCATATTAGCATTAGGATCAGGTAGGGTCTTGTGTTTTGATCGCTGATTATTTATGCAATTTCCCTATTTCCTATCTTCTTCGCATATGTGGATTGTAGACTTGAATTCTCTATGATGAATGTTTAAAACATTTAAATATTGGAAATTATCATATGCTTGTCAATTAATTTCTGTATACATAGGATTTAAACGGGAAGGGGTTGAATTTTAGAAAAAAAAAAAAATAGAAATTAGAAATTTTGAATGGATTGAAAATATTTCTCCTATCACATAAATATTGTAAATGTTATTAAAAATAATAAATTAATAAAATATATTTATATAAATTTGTTGTATTACAAAATTGTAATAAAGTAAATTAAATTGGAAGGAGGATGTTTTATTATAAATGAATTCATTCATACAAAAAAATAATAATAATATATCTATATATTTTTAATTTTTTTTAAAAATAAAATTAATTATGAAGGGAAGGAAAAAGTTTGATTGTTTTTATTAAAACAAAATTATTTTAAAACAATTTGATTGGGGGAGGGAATAACCCCGTACCCTCCCACTTACCTCTATCGGTGTCGTTGCTGACACAAGTTGCGATAGTAGTGGTACAACGTACCGCTGCTAGCGCAGACCTGTGGCAGTAGGGTACACCTTCGACAGTCCCTTTAAGGGAAGGCCGTCGGCCCTTTTTCATTAGCTCCCATTTTAATTTTTTTTAATTTTTAAATTTTATTAAATTTAAAATTTATTTAAAGTTTTAATGTTATTTATTATAATTTACTTTTAAATATTATTTGTTTCAATTCAATTTATTAAAACTTTGTAATTTATAATAATTAATTAATAAATTTATATAATTAATTTAAAAATAATAATAATAATAATAAATAGAATTTAATGGATATTGGTTTGTTTAAACTAAAATGAAATTTAATAATTATAAGCATTAGTTAGTAGGATAGGAGATCTTTTTTGTTAAAAGATTATTTAGATTTTGATTCTAATAGAACTACAATTATTTTTATCGAGAATCAATAAGAATTTATCTTAGCAAATTTAAAACATATATTTATAATTTACCCTTAGAATATTTTAGAAAATCAATTTCGAGAATTATGGGAATAAATTCTTATTTTCATTCAACAAATATATGGGTTAACTATAGGGTAATAAGAGAATCTTCTTACTTGAAACATACTTTGAAACGCAAACTGAAACTTTACTTTTAACCCTATTATGTATTTGAAGTCAAACCCAAGATATGAACTGTATTGTTTTATTGTTCTGTCTGCGCTTTTGGGGTTTTCGGGATTGTTCTAGTGTTGACCAGTTTAGGTTGTTACCAAAGGCTCGGGGGGGTTATGAAATTGTGATGATACGATGAGTTGATCTCGATTTTTTTTTTTACCCAACCATGGTAATGTGATGCTATGCTCTATGACATGTTTGTATTTACTGTTTTTATTGCTTATTCAGTCTTCTTGTGTGAAGCTGAGGTGTGTGTTTATGAGATACCCGACTTAACCATTTTTGAGTCTCGATCAGTTATATTTGATAACTATTTTTGAGTCATCGATCAGTTATACTTGGATTTCTTTCCAGTCGCTTTGAGAGGACTGAAGTGTTTGTTATGTTCTTGATGATGTCATGTGGTGACATGTTTTGACTTGACCATTTTGGAGTCTTCGATTAGTATTGTGATTTATTGTGGGGTACTTTTCGGTTGTTTGTTGGAGAACCGATGGATATTGTAATTTATCATTGATTCCTTCATTTGCTAATATAGAACTGTTGTGATCATATGATTATTATTTGACGCTTATCAGTTGCTCATGAAGAACTGATGTAATTATTGTGGCTTATCTTTTATGATGTTTTTCAGTTGCTTCTATAGGACTGAGGTGATTTTATTATGATTCTTTGATTTGAGATTTCATGAGCTTAGGGTAGGTTATCTATGTGTAGTGTCGGGAAGTGGCTTGCAATGGGGGTTGGAGCCCTAAGAGGTTGCCTAGAGAAACCCATTGTAAGTTGTTTTTAATAAGTGATAAAATTTACGCTAAATGGGGATTAAAATGAACCTAATAAGATAATTGTATGTTCTTTCCCATGCCTTGAGTGCTAGTACAAACTAGGATGGGGTAGAGAGAACACTTGGTTACGACCTTGCATTCCGTAGTATGCCTCGTCAATATGAGAGGATACTAGTGGCTGCAGGGATCACTAGGGACCCAGGATTGCTTGGGTAACTTCTACGTGACTTTTGCGATGACACTTTTTCGCTTGCATAGTAGATTCCTACATGTCTTTGTAGTGCCTCTGGGTCTAGATGTCGATCTATGTGTTGGAACCTTTGAGTTAGTATACTTTTAGGATTTCCTAGACTTAGAGAGTACTTGTGATTATGTGATTTGATATCCTATTTGGGACTTGAAACTATCTCCTCAGTGCGGTGGGAGTGGACCATTTAGGTTCCACGTGGTCGGGTGGTAGTGCTTTTTCACTCTTACCATTGGGATCCGTCTGTAGTCACTGTGGCTGGAGCTTCTTGGTATGCTTGTTTATCATATTTAGATGTTGTTGTTTACTTATGTTTTATTCTAGTATGTTAGATTTCTTTATGCATATGTTGTAGCATGTTTAGGTGTGATATCCCTATTATGATAGTACCAATGATCTCTTCGATGGCTTGGGGTGTTACGCGTGGGGGATGGCTAGGACCCACGATGGTCTAATGATGCTATTGATGGTTGGGAGGAGCCACACACTTAGATTAGTTGTATTTTATGATGTTATGTCTTTATGATAGATAGATGTATCATGTATGCTATTAGTTTCATTTACTTTATTGTACTTTGTATCATAGATTCGAGGATGATGATGTATCTTTATATGTATATTCTTTTAGCCTTTCATACCCTGTGACATGTACAGTGGATGATTGAGCATTCTGAATTAATTTGCCAAGAGGCATTCAGAAAAAATGTATAATATGGACTTTGGATTTTCTCATTAATCTTTCAGGTGGATGTGGTAGTTGTTAGACTTAGAATTAATTAAATTTAAATGTGACTCAACGTCTTGGGGATCCTTAAGGAATGTAACCTATTATGTATGTTTACAATTGATTGTATGTTATTGCTTCCGCTACTATGTGATTGACGTGAATGATTTATCTTTCTTGTTTTTTTTTTTTTTTTTTTTTAAAAGTTCAGCAAACTTAGTAAAACTTTAGGTTAATTCTTTTGGGTCCCTTGGCAGGGCGTTACAATTAGGAGCAATAAGGACTATGAGGTCCACCTCATTAGAGGGTTTACAAAAAAACAATGAAGTATGCACTCTATTAAGTGATTTAACAAAATATTTTTAAATGTACCTTGTTAAAGGATTTGACTGATGCACCTATTAGGATGAACTAATGGCTGATCTCTGATCTACAACTCTGATTTGCTGAATGATATTCCTTTCATTACAACAATCACCTAACTGTGATAGATAAATCTATGCTTTACCTTATACTGGTTGTAGCCTTCTTCAATTTGGACTCCTTCTCATCATATTCTTATTCTTATACTTGGATACAGTTCAATGCATTACATTTATACCAATCCAAATCATAACTTATTGAAGTTGGTTACAATACCAATTTCATCATTATTCACGAAGTCAGAGAAACTATTGTACCACAGGTTTTGAAGAAAAACTCAGTGATGTTTTGATACTCAACAAACACTATCAATTCTCAACAGTTTTTGGGACTTGGTTGAACTTGAAACCCTATCCATACTAATCAGTTCCAAGTAGCTTGAACTAAGTTAGCATTGTGTGAGTCAATGAACATTGAGAAACTCGGTAGCTACTAAATCACTTGGTTGATACTGCATGACTCGGTCAACACTAAATTCATATTGTTAACACGATGAGCTTAGTAGATACTATATAACTTGGTTAACATATCATAGCTCAGTTAACACTATGTTCTTCTTCACTTTCACTAAATAGCTCAATAGCCTCTATGACACTCAGTTTACACTGTACATTGTTTATGAAGCTCAGTAAACATTGTGTAGCTCGACAAACATTGAAAACTAACATAGGTGCTCGTTAGATATAGTATTCAGAATAGTTGGTTTAGGAACAACTAAATCACTTGGTTAACACTACAAACTGAATGATAAACTTAGTAGCATCTATAGAGCTTGGTAGCAATGTAACCATTTGACTAAGTGTTGAGTCACTAATAGACAAATTGATCTTAATGTCAACAATATCCCCCTTTGGCATTAGTGGCAAAAACACTTATCAAACCAAAAATCTAAACATTCAAAACTATAATTTACAAAATTCCTTTATTATCACTCTGTGTCTTCAACTTAGTTTGACTTCCTTCTCATGTTGCTTGGTAACATACTCTATTTTATTTATTTTTCAAAATTGCTTTGGTAAATATATTTTATGCTTATCTGTAAAAGTATTTGCATACTACCATACTACTCCCCCATACATATATCTCTCCTATATACATACATCTAGAGTATAGTAATATTTTCTCCCTCTTTATACAATATACAATATCTTCTCCCCCTTTTTAACATAAATTCCAAGGTGTATAATATTTGTATGTTAATATCAAAATGTGACAAGAAATGATAATGTACCTTCAAAAGTAGTACCATTTTCTTATCCCAATTCTCTTGTAATACCTTACTTGCATGCAACGTAATCTTAAGTTCTATTGTTAATTCCATCATGTGATCAGCTATGGAGAAGTTGTTGTCATGGATGAGAGTCTTTGCATGCTTAATGTGTTTCTATAATACATCTATGCTTGGAAGAATCATGCTCTAAATTTCTACTGGTGTGGCCCTGATTCTGGCTTCTTCCTTCAATAATTCCACTTGCAGATTTGCTAGATATTTGATCTTTCTATAATGTGCAGAACTATAAATTTTATCAAGTGAAAACTAGTGTGCACTTTCCTTCATGTCTTCATATGCCTTGGACAATTTCTCCTTGATATACTTTGTGAAGATAGATGTATCACTTAGTTTGACAAATAATAACATAACATTATTTATAGTGGTTTCTAGAGTAGCAAGAATGAAAGATAGTTAAACTTGATCTATTGCATGATATTTTGTGCAACTTGCTCCAACACTCTATTTTCAAACTTTCTCTCAGCTATTTGAAGTAGCTTCTACTATGCATTCAAGTCTTCATTCAATTTGTGGATAATTTCTACTAACTGATCAATAATAGGTTGAGTACTCACAACCTCAATACTTAGAGCATCAACAAATATGATCTTTATGTCCTCTAGCACTTGGTTTTCCTTATTCCTTTCTTCTCTAATATTTTGTTGGTTAGCTCTCTTCTTCATTAATTCACTTATGGTATCCGTTTGATTAGGGATGAGGTTAGAGATATCCTAATTTAGAATAACTATTTTCTCATCTAGATTAATTACTTCCTCTTATTTACCCTTTTCCTTCAAAATAGTAGAAACACTTTGTTTTCCCTTATCAAAGGCTTCAATACTCAATTGAGATTGGTTGAGAAAAAAATGTAGAAACAACACTAACAATAGGAATACCTTGTTGCTTCTTGTTCAAGCCTAATAATGGAGGAACTTGTTGCTCAATAGATGAAGTGTTGGGCACTTTAGTCAATGTAACACTCAGTAGAATAGATTCAAAGCTTGGTTGGGTGCTTGGTATAGTAGTGGTATCCACAACCAACTTAGTAGAATATTTCTCTAAGCTTGATTGCACGAAGACTTTCCTTAGAGAGTGAGGAAATGAAGTCGTGACTACTACTACAATTTTCTCTACATCAGTTTCCTCAATGCTTTGTATCTCTGGTAGGCTTCGTCCATTAGCTTCTTGTTCTTCCTCCTCATCATCCATATTGACATCATCTAATTCATCATCTTTTATTTCTACATATTCTTCCTCATCTTCATCATTCTTGTCATCAACATGTACAAAAAAGTCATTAGATTGATGCAACTAATAGATATCTTTCCATGTAGTTGTTGCTACCTTCACCACATATTCAACGTCCTTAAGAAATATCATGCAAGTATTTTAACTTGAGAGTGAACTTCTTCTCATTTAAGTTCAAGGATTCTTTTACCTCCTTATTACTAAGACTCGGCATGAGTTGCCTCAAAGTTTGTTCAAAAATGTCCTTGGTAGTTTTCTTTACACTTTCCCATCTAAGATTTATTGCCTTCATAAGTTCATCAAGAATTTTTTGAGAAAACTCATATGGTGAGTACTTCCATTTACCTAGTTTAACCATAATAGTATCCTCAATTTTCCTTTTCTCTTTCTCATTCCTTATCTCATATTTGAGGAATTTGAAACATGTCATGCCAGTTCCTTCTTCCATCTTCTTCAATATTTCTTGAAGTGTAGGTCTAGATCTCTTGAAGATAAACTTCTTGACTTCATCTTCACCTAACTTCAACTTCTTCCTAGACTTGGTTGCCCTTCTTGTTAATATAGTAGGTGAGGACTTGGTAGGTCTAATTATAATAACCTTACCTTTCTTCCTAAGAGGCCCTTCTTCCTCAAATTTGGCTTCCTCTATTTCATCCTCTTTATCATCATCTTCTACATCATCACCTTTTCCCTTGGTAAGCATTAGAGGAGAACTTTCTTTCTTTGTACTTTTTAGTAGCTTCTCTACTCTTTTCCTTCCTTTATTCACTACTTGAGGTAGCTTGATCTCAAGCTCAATTCTTGCCTTCATCTCATCATATGTTTTGAAATAGGTGGCTTTGGGATCCATAGGCTCACTCAAAGGCTCCTCTATAATATCCTTGGTGTCATCAATTTTAACCTCATACTCTAGAGGCTTAACCCAACCACTCTAGGTCTGATTTCCAAAATGTATACTTTGTCATAGTAAACCATGAAATAGATATCATCCTTGTAATATTCTAAAAGATTCTTAGGGATCCTAAATATATTTTACATCTTTTCTTTGAATGCTTCAAAATAGTTATCAATGATGCTATCAAAATTCTCACCCATTTCTTCTATATACTCATTAATCTGATATAAAATAGGAACATCCTTCCTCCATACTACAACACCTTTTGAAGGGAGAAACTTCTGAATATAAAAGAATGGACATGTTGAAAGAGATATGAACTTACATGGGTTATTCTGTGATCCTCTAATGCTCTACATGTTCTTGTTGAATTCATTCAAAAACAACTTGGCAAGGTTGAAGGATAGATTAATCTTCACTACCATGTATGTAAGATCAATAGCTTCACATGACATATTGTTTAACTGACTAGATTTGTAGATTTTGTATGCAGTTACATGTATGTTGAACTTTAGCTCCATATATGTGATTCCATTAAGCTTTATGCCTCTTTTGTCCCACTTGGCAAGAGTCTTCTTGGTAAGTTCAACCCAACCTAGGGTTTTGGTTGTCTTGGCTTTGTTTAACATTAACAATCTAGTGATTCTGTGAATCATTTTCTTAGTATTATGGACTGGTTAATCCAACCATATTTTCCCATTGTGTAAATAGCTCAAAATAAGTCTTGTCCATTTGACTTGAAAATCCCTTGGCATATGTGAGATGTGTGTCAAACCCTTGGTTTCCAAATGTTGATGCTTGCATTTCAATGCACCATTCAAACATAATTTCTTCAATGCCTCATTCACCTCTAAGGTTCTAATTTCTTGAATAGAATAGTGGTAAAATAAATGGATATCATGTTCAAGAAATACCTTAGGTAGAATTTGAGACTGTGCACTAGTTGGGTTGAGTGCCTCTATAATCATTGGACTCAACTTGAAATTAAGTGTCTTGCAGTTGACTCCACAGGCTAACATTTATGAACCTTTATTTTCTTTGCTACTTGAATATGCCATGCTCAATATGGTTTCTAAAAAATCAAAAATTCTTCAACAAAAAATACTCAAATTTCTCAGGGGCTCTAAATTCTCTCTTCACACATAGCTCTAGAAATTCATGGTAAAATAGTTTATTTTATTTCTTCCTTTTAATGAATTTCCTCTCTTCAATTGCCATTAATGCTTCATACTAAAATATGCTTGATGGAAGACTATCCTCCACTCAGTTTATCTTATAATGCTTGGGAGACATTCACAGCTTGGTAGAGTCATCATCACTTGATATTTGCATCCAATGCTTTTGGAGTATCCAGAACTTGCTTGGTAAGGCCTTGAATTTACATCATTACCTAGTTATCCTTGTGTATCTTGAATTTTTATTTGGATCCTTCTACTTGCTTGCTAGAAATGATGTTAGATGATTTCTTCTGAATCACAGTTCCAGTGATCTCCATAGAGAACTAAGTCGAAATGATTGAGCCACCCAACTCATTGACTTGGGAGTCATTCACTTCATGAATTTTATTTTCATTCTTTGGAGATTTTGGTATCCATTGTTTCCTCATTTGTTTTCTGATATTGTCAACTTTGGCTTTCTTTTCATCTTCAATTCTACTTGTGTCCATACAATTCTTGGCAAGGTGTTTGGGTTTTGTATAAATGAAACATCTTTTTGTAGTATCTATTTTCCTCATGTTATGTTTCACACAATTTTCTCCAATGTGCCCAAATTCACCATAGCAGTGACACCTACACCATGTATCGTAATCCCATCCAAATATTACTTTCACAATTTGTTCTATTGGATTCCACTTCTTAGTTTTGCATTTTGAAGATTTGTGTACTTGTTTCTTACACTTGTGACATTTACCTTCAAACTTTGGTTTCTCTTTACATTCACTTGGTCTATGATCATGCTTGTTGCAACTATAACACTTTCCAATAAATTTTTCTTTTCCATTACTCCAACATTTGTTTGATGTATGACCTATCTTACCAAAATGATTGTAAGTAGGTCTTTTATTCTTTTGATCTCCTTGCTAAGATGATTCACCTTCTTCTATATATCCTATTCCATCTTTGCCTTTGTATATGTACCGAATTTTCCCATTCAATTAATTCATGATTTCCTAAGATTTCATCATTCTTTCATAGGTTTTCTTTTCAATAATGAGTTCATCTTGTAGTCTTTTATTCTTTGATTTTACATTCATAAGCTATTTATTTGCATTGGTGAGTTGGTCAATAAAGTCTTCTTGTTGAAGGGATAGATGCTAAATTTCATTACTCTTGTCTTCTATCTCTTCTTTGGCTTTGTCTTTTTCTTCCATGACTTCACATAATCTGACTGATTGAATTTCTTGCTCTTTTTTCATCTTTATGACTTCTTCTTAAAGATTGGAATTCTTTTCTAATAGGTCTTTGATTGCTTCATCAGCTTCATTGGAATTTTTTCTAAACATATGTCTTCAATTCTTTCTTCAATGTAGAGATTGTCATTCATTTGTACTGAAAGATCTTTCCCTTTTTTCAATAATTGAGAGATTTTCTCCTTTTCTTTCTTGATTTGTCCAATGGCCAATTTCATATCCAAATTTTTATTTCCAATAGCCTTATCTAGCTTCTATACCTCCATTCCCTCTGATCTTTTCTTAATCTCTTAAACTTTTGATGCGAGAACCAAAAGAGCTCTAATACCAATTGTTGGAAATATAAGGTAGGAAAGGTTGCTAAGAGGGGAGGGGTGAATTAGGAAGCAATAAAACTTTTATTTTACTTCACCAATTAATCCTTCATATAAAATTATAATCTAATTACATATATGAAAGAATGGAAGAAATAAAACATTCATAACACTTCGACACAAGATATGGTTACCCAAAAACCTTCCAAATAGAAAGTAAAACTAGAGTGGTTATGATACCTATTGACATTCTAATCATGTTTGTTATTAATGACATACACTTATTCAGATTGTTAGTTCATATCGAGCATATTGTATAGTTAATAATGTAAATCAAGCTTTCCAGATGTTACTGAGTCCTACAGTTGCTATTGAGTCCTATGGATAGATTTCAGTTTGAACCAAGTAGTTACTACAGAGTTGATAAATAATAGTGTAAACCAAGCATTTCAATGTATGCTATGTTTAATAGTGTAAAGCAAGTTGTTCAGTGTTTACCAAGTTTGCAGTTGATGTGATGTGAGTCTAGTGTTGACCGAGCTACTCAGTGTTAACTAAGAAATTTTTTTTATACTAAGCTTCAGGTGATAGTGTTTACTGAGCTATGTAGTGTGCATCAAGTGATTCAATTTATATGCCAATTTTCATAGTATTCACTGAGTCACCAGTGCAGATTGAATTCAAGATTACTTGGAACTAATCAATATAGATTGTGCTTCTACATCTACTGAGTGCATGATGATGTTGAGCATTGATAGTGGATGTTGAATATTAGAACCTCACCAAATCTGTTGGCACTCAAAATTGTAGCCCAAATTTTGAGCAACATTGAAGAAATTGAGCCTTATAAATGCTTTTAAGTGAGATTCTACCTAGTTGTACCTTTGAGGCCCCTAAGGTGTTTAATGTTTCTAACACCCTGCATTCAGCCTATCCACATGTTCCTTGAAGTTAAATTACCATTCCGAATTGTTTCGTGAAGTCTCGTTTCAAGCATATTTCAAATATGCATTTTCACCTGTGTCAAATAGCAACATGAGGCCTTGTTTGCATTTGAATATCTCATACCAAGAAATGTGTCATGACCTGCCACTTTGCGAAATATCTAGTGTCCATACCCAAGAACCTATGTTTTAGATTTTGAGTCGTTTCGAGTTCATTTGACTAGGTTTTGAATCCCTCAAAGTTGGCAGTTTACTGCTTTCACACATTTGCAAATTGCACACATTTCTGAGAAGCCGTGTTTGACGAGTTTTAACTTTTGACCAGTTGACCAAAATGTTAAAATTCTTTTTGTGTTGTATTTTAGACATCAGAGACTTGTTATTTTTCAAGTTTTAGCTTATGATGAATTCGTTTGATCAGTTTTCAAATGCGATTCCAAATGCAATTTGTATCTTTTTAGTGGTGTTAGCATTTGCAGATTTGTCAAGACCCCTATTCATGATGTTATAACTCCTAACCTGTGATTGGTAAGATTGAATAGATTGTACCATTGTGTTGTCCACTAAAAATACTCTAAGTGTGCTAGTTTGCAAGTCATGACAAATCCATTTACACACTTTTCTAGGTCAATTCCATTCGCAAAAAATTGATTTCTTGTCATTCTTTGCAGTCAACAAATCCAAGTAGCCTACTTTGACTATTTTCCAAATGCATCCTGTTATTCATCATGATCCCAAATCACAGATCCATATTGTCCTCATGACAGTGAACCAATGCCCCAATTTTTGTTCTCCCGAGTGTCTATTTGCCTAGTTTTCAAAGCCAAATCCGAACCTAGTTTGTTGTTTTTTGACATTTTTTTTGCAGGAAAGTCTGAGAAGGCAACTTTGATGATCAATATCTTTTGACCCTAAATTCATCATGAGATGAGATTTGAAAGGGTAAAAGGTTATGGAACAAAGAATCAGTGTACCAATTTTCAAAGCTCGATCAGGTGTTCTAGTCAATTTTTAAGGCCAGTCAACAGACCTCCTAGCCCAAAGTCGACAAGTTGCAGATTAATAGTAAAATGATTTTTAATTGATGGTTCGGTGATCGAACTTGTTTCTAATCAGTATAAGATGGTTAAGGGATTAGTTCTATAGTTTAGTTGTTTGGAAACAAAATTATTTTTTAGTCAGACCCACTTGGGGCCCAACTGAATGGTTATCAGATTACTGAACCATGGGTGAAATAGTTGAGTGGGTGATGGTAAAAATCCACCACACTTCTCTATCCAAATATGATTGGGTTAGAATTTTCTCTCTAGTTAAATTTAATGGGTTAGTCTACTTAGATAATGCTCCAAAAAAAGAGTGGTCCAAATCATGAAGATTCAATTCATAAGCTCAAGCAATGCTTAAAAGGTGTTCCTTTAGAAATGAGCTGGAGAAAGGCACTAGCAAGAAAAAAAAAAAGCAACAACTGATTCTATTAAGTTACAAAAGCTCGATGATGCTCCCATAAGTAACTTGATTCGAGACAGGCCAATAATCTTATTAGATAATAAAGGTTTTCCAATATAATATTCTTTTCACACAAATGGATCCCATGCAGAGCATTATGTAGCTATAGAAAAATGTGATGTACCTGGACTCACAAATTACATTATCACATGGCCTTTGGTACACCATACTCTCATGCACCTCATATCAGAAATGAGCAAAGGATAACCTATTCAACCACTAATTAGAATGATTTGCATTCAACAAATTGGAACCATTCCAATAATAGTGAAGCTGGAGAGATTTATAATACACATGACTAAAGTAAACCTTCTGAAAGACTTGCATCTCTTGGTGTTGCAACTTTCTTCTCTAAGTGTTGCATCTGTTCGACCAAGTATGATGGAATCTAAAGAGCACTTAGATGTTGAAGCTTCTTGTAGAGATGATTGTAGGCCTGTAAGTGATTAAAGAATGAAGACCAAGAAAGGGAAAAACACAAATTAATCAATAAAGAAAATGTATGTAGTGTTGGTGTTTGAAAATGCTAGAGGGTTTTCAATTATCCCCATGAGAATATGACACATCTAGGGGTAGCTAACTCCCATTATCAACATATCATTTCAGACACAGGGCAAACTATAAGGCATGACCCTTCTTCTACTTCAGGCTCTGCAAAACCTAGGTGGGTGAACCTATTTAGATCTGACATATGGAACCAGTGTAATAAACATAATCAAGATCTATGAAGTAGATGAAACCCTTATGTCTCTTGATAACTCATGAAATAACATCAATCTATAGTAGCTAAATGCAGATCTAGGAATCTCACAAGTTGAGTGAGGGCATTCTATTATAGCTCTTCAACATGAAAGGGGAAAAGCATTTGATTTATATTGAGAAAAGACAACATGTCCAATATGCAACAAAAACTTAATGATCCTACAAATGACCAGTGCCTTATCCATTAGGGAAATCTTGTACTTTAGAATTACACATCGTTGAACATTAATCAACATATGGCATATGTTGAGACATTCATTGTTCAGTCCGTTCACTTTATGAATTAGACAACAATATCCAATATAATTCCATATTTTCACACATCCTTCTTAATGAATCTGCAACCTTGTCTGAAACCACAAGCAATTATATGACTCCTTAAGTCAAAGGTAAGAAAACCTCAAACATACAAATGGACAATTGCAAATAGGTTCAAGCTCTTTGTTCTTGAACATATAAAATTACAAATTCAACAAGAAAGGAGACAGAATTATATTGAAATTCAAAACCTTCTGCACATTGTATTTATCTCCTTGAAATAAGTACATTAGGAATGCATAAAACATGGTGCAAGATCACACTACTATATCAGAACTATCTATAAAATTCATATGCTATTCATACAAGATATGTTGGGTGTGTGGCTTTCACAACCTGAGTAGAGCTCTAAGAACTAGAAATTGAAAACCAACCAACAACCCTTTCTCTAGCCTTAGGATCTCACTTAAATACTATGAGATGCAACAAGCTTCAGGCGTAGAGAACTGACAAGTGTCCCTTACAAAAGATATCACAAGTTTATAATAGAAAAAGAAGAAGAATGATTAACAAAACATCACGTAGATCAAATATTCTCCTGTAGGCTCCTTTCTGTTACAAACTTTTGCTGACTCGGTTCTACCACTAATTTGTTGTGTGCTCAACTGCTAAGACCGCCCCATAAATGACAAAATGAACTCTAAAAAATACACACCAACCTAGGCCCGTGGGTTTTATCAAGATGACTACTGAATGAGAATCATCTTTACTTCCCACTCTTTACTGGTCATGCCAGGCTTCAGAAATAATAGAATCATTACTTATCATGTAGTATAGAAGCCGAAAAACAATGTGGCTATTAAAAATAATAAAATAGGGATCTTTTGATCCCCAACCATGTTTGCTTCCTTAACGAACCTCCTGCCAAAATTTTCCATCCACTGACACAAAAAGGGGGGATGTACACAAAAAATGAAAAAGACTATACCCAAGGGTATAAAATCTTCCTCACCCTCTTCCAAAACTATACACAGGGTCTCAAATATTTCTACTACCCTGGCATCAAACTAAGATGCTTTAAAAATTTGTTTAAAAGATGATGTTACTACTGAATAGGTTGTTAGCTTACCAAGTCTAATCCTTGTCCTTCTTACCACCCTGGTGACTTGACTACGACACCTGATTACTAGCTTTCCTCTATCAAAAAACCATACATAGGCATATGAAGCTAACCATTTTCCTTTTGTGAACCATCCTTTGAAAATAAATAAATTATTTTTCAAACTATCAGTGCCCCAGAACCAATTACTCTTAACAAGCAATCCTTCCGCTATCCACACCCTCAGATTTAGTGAAATCTTTAGAATCATCTTTCGAATAAATCACAAAAGACTGAAAATTGCAAAGAATATGGTATATAAACTTACCTAAAGCCTTTTCTTTTTATCTTTATAACTCTGCATTTTATCCTTGAGCCAACTACTTGACACTCGTGCCAAATTTATCTCAATCCGAGTAGTAATTGTTTCCATTCAGAGGTGACTCATGAATTTCTACTCGCACAAGTTGAAATTGGGAAATTCTTACCTATTACATTCTATTCTTCACTTTCACACACAAAGGGTTTCAAGTCTCATTAATGTGCAAAATGACACCACCTTCAATAGTAAAATATGCGTCGTCGATCTTGAAGATCTTACAAGTCGAAGCTGTGAACATGATGACTTCAAAATCCACTAGACAAGCTAGTCCGAAATAACCCAATCATAATTAGCCATGTGTGCAATTCCTCTTTTAGTTGGCACTCCTTACTTTTAAGAAATGTAAATGTGCAAGAGATGTAGATCTAAATTGAATCAATGACCTAAGTCTGTCCCACGTGTCAGGCTTGCGCATTCTCGCATTTCTTATCTTGCGAGCATCTTCATAAAGCGAAAATGTGTCAATCATTAATTTGACTAAGATCAACAGCCAAGAAAGATCTGCATAGGCTCATAAGGCAAGACTTGATATCATTGGGTACACATGTCTTTACGGCACATTCTTGCTTTCCTTAATCTCCCTACATGTTGATAAAGCAGGCCAGCGCCCTTCATCAATCTAAAGAAGATCAATGGTTGATGGAAAACTCTTCAATAACCTTTGCACTGTTCCTTTATCACAAAACACGTGGCATTTCAAAATGGTGTGACTTGGTCAATTGCGATACATGTCCACAACCTATTTACCCACATTATTAAAAACATATTGAGATTAAACAATGCGGGCAAACGCTAGCCCTTGATGCTGGCTTATATCAATGGTGATTCAAAATTTCAATATTTGGTGGCCCACTAAAATGATCCTGACCAATGAGAAATCACCTCTTAATGCACGTGCTCTGACAAACCTGATTGTGACATTCAAAACTTCCACACCCATGACATCGTCACTTCCATGCTTGGTCCCACTGTGCCATGCATCGCAAGGTGGCATTCTCACAATATTTATCTGCCTCGCATCTTAAAAATGTGGGTATGCCTCATCCGTCGATCTCTCATAGATCGACGATGTTCATAACTTGTCCTCTTCACTCGTATGAATACCCCCTTGTGTCTTCACAAGGGATAGATGTCACTTATGTGCTTGCCCGCTTTGTTTAAACCATGCTCATCTTCATCTTGCGAGCAAGTGGCATCCGTTGATCTATCCAAGATCAATGGTGAGTCAACCTTTGAATTATCTTGGACCCACGTAATCAAACTATGCTACGTGCCCTCTTTGCACTTCCCTGCATTTTGTAATGGCCTCGCATCTTGAAAATGTGGGAATGCAGGGTCCGTCGATCTGAACAAGACTGTCATGATAAGTTTGAAATGAAATTCTTTTAGATTTAAAACCATGTAAACCATGATTACCTTAAACTTAAAATAGATTTAATCAAAACATTATTTCATACTTTCCTAAGGTTTAAAAGGCATGCCCTAAGCAAGAATTTGAGAAGGGGCTAAAGGATTTTACAAGATGTGGCAAATTTGCATAAAGTAATAGGTTCTTGACTAGATTCTGCATATTAATTGGGGTAGAAAATAGATTTAGGATTGGTTCAAAATAAGACTTTGTCAGATAACTCAGAATGACAAATTATCATCATGGAATGTTTAGGCAAATTGAATGAAAGGTATCAAAAACATTGAACACCTTAATGGCTTTAAAGGTACAATCGATTACACAAGCATTTATGGGGCTTGATTTATCAAATTATTTGAAATGGGACTAAAAATCAAGCATTTTTCGTCCGAACATGTAGGAGGCCAGATAGGACAAACCATTGGAGGACCACATCAAAAGAGAGGCTCCACACATAGCAAGACCACATGAGCACTTGTGACAAGGAAAGAAGAGGCACATGCAGAGGATACCATGTGGATAAGATAGATTCATGCCAAGAAGGGAGCCCATGGCTTAGAAGCCCCCATGCCATAAAAGATGTTTTACATTAGATAGGGGAAAGACTACGAAGGATTTTTCTTCTTCCACTGGAATTTCCATCAATTCAAGATAAGCAACATTACATATTTAGAGGAAAATGGACTATAACCATAGCTCCAATGTTGAACAAATTAGAGATACTAAATCAAACATGGAGATTGTAGTGGTTGAAGAATCTGGAAGGGATGGAAGATATAACTTTAGTGAAAATGCTTATGACGATGAATGTGAAAAGTCAATATTTGAAGATGGCAGAAAGTCATATTTGGAGTGCCCTCCAATAGATGTGGAGATAGAAGAAATGATTGATGAATTTTTACTTCTTGAAAGCAAGGTTGTGGATGCTCAAGAAGAACTAGAGGCATAATCACTTTTGTGTGTTGAAACTGAAGTCAAATTGGAGTTATATCAGTCATTAACTATGATGGATTTAGAAGGTGTTGTTAGGAATGAAATGAAAGTTTTCAAGAAATAATGGGAGCACATTCTTGATTGCTTGGAGGATAAAATTGTAGTTTTTCTGGAACATCTTGATTATGGTGGTATCAAATTGCCTACATTATACAAATGGATAGAAAAATAGGCTCCTGAAGGTTGTAGTACAGAGGCTTGGAAAAAATGTACCCATTGGGCTGGTTTTCAACCCACATCAGAAGTAACAGATTTTATCAATAAAGATGAATGTGACTTACAAACCTGTCAGCCAGTAAGAAGCTCCATGCTGAAGGTAGGAGCATGATGCAAAGTGTTAAGATGAGAGAAACTCATGCAAGACAGGGGAGTGGAAATTGCGTTTATAAGGTTGATCTTGTAAAAGAAGATATCACGCATATAGAAATGACAATCCACGACATAGAGCAGTTAATGTAAGGGAAATATTCAAAAAGGAGAAGCCGATTGAAGAATCCACTAGCAATCAAAGGTTAAAGATGCCTGGCATCAAAGGAGAGCAGTATGTTAAAAAGCCAACAAAAAATAAAAGGCAGTGGCAAAAATAAAAAGGCCGCCCTCTTTAAAAGAGGAGCTCATGCATTAAATAGAAAACTCATAGCCATGGAATGGGAGTCGACTTCAAAAGAGAATGGTGCCAAAACAAAGTTTTTGAAGGAATGAATAGAAGAAGGCACAGATCAACATAGGAGCAATCAACCCATGACAAAGGAAAGTTAATGGAGCCTCAGTGATGGAAGTATGTAGGGGAAACACATTAAAAAAGACATGCAGGCTAAAGAGTGAAGGACATTTGCATATAAAGGGAAGCCTGCAGCTAGAGCAATAGTAACAATTTTAGTTCCATATTGCCCACGTGGCAGAGTTTTAAACTATTTAAATATAGCTCATCACATATTGTATTGTGTCTCAAGAAAAGAAGGCTTTTAGAAGCCAATTTTTCATAAGGGCCCCACCGATGACATCAGCCAGATCTAACTAAAGAATAATTTTGAATGAACCAATGTGCACGCTGATGTGGTGCCCAAACTAGATATGCAAAAAAATTTTGACACATGGCTAGAATCTACAATGGGCGCAAGCTTGCATTATAAAGTTGCAAGGAGGATAAATATTGCGAGAAAGAGGGCACGCAACAAGTGGCAGCAAGTCTCACATGTGTGATGAAGTGGTAGTTCAGAATGTAATCCAAGACCA
Organism: Cupressus sempervirens; assembly: GCA_028749045.1. Taxonomy (NCBI): domain Eukaryota; kingdom Viridiplantae; phylum Streptophyta; class Pinopsida; order Cupressales; family Cupressaceae; genus Cupressus; species Cupressus sempervirens. The sequence goes on from CM053787.1 coordinate 47,171,755, forward strand.
AATGCTTTAGATGCCAACATGTGGTACATTGAATGAATGGTGCACACCTACACAAATAAGTTACAGGGAAGATAAGTGATGTAGGAATGTGCCTAGGCGCCATGTGGCAGTGGACCTGGGACACATTGTGAGTTGGAAAAAAGGTTGGGGCTAGGGGTGAGTATGTTGCACCTTGTTGGGTAGGTATGTGGTATAGGTTAGCCAATCAGGGGCCACCACATGGCAGCCCGAGTGGCACTTGATGGGCCTAGTAAGGAAGAAGATAAAAATTTGATGAATATAAAAAATATTTTTAAATTATTTTTGCAGAAAAGGGATGTGTGTAGGTTTTTAAATTGTGAAAAGGAATTTTCTAATGTTTATACATTAGAATGTCTTAAATTTTTTTGAAATTTTAGATTTCAAATAATTGCAGACCTGAGCACTTATACCAAGGAACTATTTTTCAAATTGAGATTTAATGGATTTCTGAGAGGCAAAATATGTGATGTTATATATCGCCAAAATCATGAGAAGATGAACTTCCCGATTCTGAGGTCAATTTTTGTACAGAATGCCACTAGTTCAAGCTACATGAGGTTTTCTCCCATATTTCTCGATTTCAACCAAATTTAGGTATCAAAGTTCAGTTGTGATTTCCAGTGAGGTAATGACTTGAATGTGGGTAAAATATGGTGAAAATGCAATTTGAGGTGAACTTAACCATTTCCAAGTCAATAAAAACTCAAAATTTCACCAGATTTTCATAAGGTAAACTAGATATTTTGGATGCAAAAAGAATTTTCATCATTGAACAGAGGATATTTTCAAGTTTGTTACAAGAAATGATGAAAACAAAATCAGATCAAATGGTAGAGAGAAGAGAGAGGGTTTTCAATTGTAGGAGATTGAATTTCAAGTGGACACGTGTCAAGCACATATCAAATCCAAGAATTCTTTCTTGTCTATATCTTTCTTTCTTTCATCCATTGAAGGGGTTCTAGTTCTTTGAAGAAAATTTTGCACATTACTGTGAGACCATATTTTAGTTCCAATTTTGATGTATTCCCAATACTGAGCCACCATATTTTTCAGCAGAATTCTCTCATGTGAATAGCAGTCGGAAGGAATATACAAATAGTTCAAATCTGTTAGGTGTTTTCATGTTTTCATTTCATGCATTTGGTTGTATTGTTTCAAGGAAATTAATACAAAGAACAGAAAAATTTCATTAGTTTCATTCTGATTATCGTCTCCAGTCTCAGTGAATTGTCAATATTTTATGATCTTTAAACAAAGAGCTTAGGTCATAGTTGCAGTCCCTTAAGGCTGTATGTTGTTTTCTTGTTGCTTATGACTCAAGAAGTTATGTAAATGCTTCAGGGAATCAATAGGGTTGCAGGTTCATTGAGAAGGATATCATGTAAGAATGAGGTTTGGATTGATCGCTAATGTTTATTTACAAGGTAAATAGATAGATCGTATATCTAAATATATACATGAGTATCAGATATCCATATGTATGCATTTGATTCATGGATTTTCCTAATCGATTAGGCATGGGTTAGCTATAGGATCATTAAAGTCTTACTACTGCATAGCTGAGAGTTTGTTGAATTCAACATTATTAGTCAAACATTCTTTCCCTTTCATGTTGAAGGACCTAAATTTTTAACCCTCACTCAGCTTATGAGATTCATAGCTTTGCATTTAGCTACTATAGATCTATGTCATTTCATGAGTCATTAGGAGAAATAAGGGTAAATTTTGCTTAATAGATTTAGGGATATGTTTTTGCACTAGTACGGTATCATTTGAAGTTGAGGTCTACCTACCTAGGTTTAGTAGAGCTTGAAGTAGAAGAAGGGTCATGCCTTATAGTTGGCCTATTGTAAAAAATGGCATGTTAAAAATGGGAGTTAGTTGCCCCTAGATATGTTAGTTTCTTACTGGGATAATTGAAAACCCTCAAGCATTTTCAAACACCAATAGAGTCAGTCTTTAGAGCTTGAGTCTCTACACTTTGACCAACTTTGTAATATTTGTGTAAACTTTTATCATGGGTGACTTTTTAATTATGTAATTCGATTGATATATATATGTAATGTATTGTATCACATTAAAATCATGTAAGGAAGTAATGTAATCATCAAGAAAGAATTGAAGATTGAATTACAAATGCTACAAGAGTATAAGGAACAACAAAGATTCATCTATCATAGAAGGTGATTTGTACACTCAAATGATTCTCATTCAGCAAACCTAGTTGAAAATATGAGATTAGCTACTATTTCATCCTAATAGACGAACCAATCAAATCCTTGTCTTATGTAAATCTCTTTACCGAGTGCATACTTAATTGTATGTTTGTAAATCCTTTTGCAAGGTGAACCTAGCAGTCCTTATTGCTCCTAATAGGGTAGATTGTCAAAAGTGATCATTATAAGCCTTAACATGCCAACTTTATACTATAGCACTAAAGCTTCTGGGTATCATCCCCACCCTAGTTTTACTTTCTATTTGGAAGGTTTCTAGGTCACCAAATCTTGTGTTAAAGTGTTATGTATGCTTTCATTATTTTTATTTTCTCATGCATGAAGTTAGATTAGAATTTATATAAAGGTTTAATTACTAATTGGAATAAAAGTTTTAAAAATTATTGATTCACCCTTCCCCTCTCAGTAACTTAGCTTGTCTGAATATTTTCAACAAATGGTATCAGAGCATTTTGGTCCTCTGAGGAAATGTTAAAAACTTAAGAAAGAAAAAGAACAACTCTCCCAATCCTTGAAAAGAAGAAAAGATCTTGCAATCTAGACGAATGACTCACTCTAAATTGAAGAAATAATTGAAGACATCATCCCAAACAATTCAGATGAAGCTAATGAAGCAATCAAAGAACTATTGGAAAAGAATAGTACTCTTCATGAAGAAGTAAGGAAACTAAGAAAAGAGCAATAAATTTAGTTAGTGAGATTGTGTGAAGTCATTAAAGAGAAAAACAAGATAAGAGAAGAGATAGAAGGAAAGAGAAATAAAATTCAGCACCTTTCCCTTTAGCAAATAGACTTCATTGATCAGCTTGCCAATGCAAATAAAGAAATCATGAATTTGAGATTTGGGAATGAAAGATTGTAGAATGATCTAAGCACTAAAAGGAAAACCAATGAAAGAATATTGAAATCCCAAGTAGACATGAATCAATGGAATGAACAAAGTCACTTTAGACAAAAAGGAAAAGAAGGAATTGGATATACAGAAGAAGGTGAAACATCTAAGCAAGGAGCTCAAAGGAACCAAAAACCTACTTGTAGTCACTATTGTAAGATAGGTCACACTTCAAATAAATGTTGGAGCAATAGGAAAGAAAGATTCCATGGAAAGTGCTACAATTGTAATCAACATGGTCATAAAGAAAATGAATGCAAAGAGAAACCAAAAATTGAAGGGAAATGCACAAACACAAGAAGTATGGGTACAAGTCATCAAAATGCAAAACCAAGATATTGAATCCAATAGAATAAATTGTGAAAGCTATATTTGGTTGGGACTACAACACTCAGTGCCGATGTCATTATTGTGGAGAATTTGGACACATTGGAATGAATTGTGTAAAGCATCACAGGAGGAAAAGAGATACTACCAAAAGATGTTTCATTTGTATAGAACTTGCCAAGAACTATATGAAGACTAAAAGAATAGAAGATGAAAAGAAGGAAAAGGTTGATAACATTAGAAAATAAGTGAGACAAAAATGGGTTCCAAAGTCTATCAAGAATGCAAGTCTGAGCAATGATGATCAAGTCACTCAAGAATTGGGTGACTCCACCATTTCCACTTGATTTCTCAATGGAGGACTGGAACTAGGTTACTAATGAAGACATCTAAATCATTTCTAGTTGATAGAACAAAAGATCCATATCACCATTCAAGATGCAAAGGGATCATTAAGAAGTACTACTTACTACTGAGTGAGGTTAGGTCATAGACTCCACCTAGTAAGGTTGAGAGTAAAAAAGTTTTATATAGTTACCAAATGATGGAAGCCTCTATCAAGTAATTAATGGAAGAGAAGTGGATGATAGTCTATCAATTTGATCTAACATTTGTACCAAGCATTTTTGGAGAAATTTCATAAAAGGAAAGAAATTGAAGTCATTTTTACCTTGAATTTTTGAGAGCAAACTGTGCAGAAAAATCTTCAAGAGCATTCAAGTGATTTGAGTGAATTGTTATCAAAGTTCTCAAATTCTCTCAAACCCTACCAAGTAAAGATGATAGCTCCTAGTAGGCAAGAAAAATGAGGATCAGACATCTTGATTCATGGTGTAGAATGGGAGGCACCCAATTTTAAGCTCACTCTTGCAGTCGCTAAAGCCCTAGATTCGAGTGGAGTGTAGTCACAAATCCCTCCCAAGGTACTATTGATCAACGATATCCATTCTCATTTTAAATGTGCAATTCAAGATATTGGTACTCTAGAAATGGATGAATTTTTAAAGGAGTTATGTGTTGATGGTGTTTTGAAACCTAAGCATCAACATCTCAAGGAAAAAGGTTTAACCCATATTCCTCACATGCCCCATAATTTCCAAGTGAAATGGATTAGCTTTATCCTCAGGCATGTGCACAATGGAAAATTTTGGTTGGAGCAACCAATTTTGATCATCAAGAAAATGATCCATAAGATCACTGGTATCCCAATGTTGGCTAAAGCAAAAATGACTAAAACCCTAGGTTAGGTTAAACTAGAGAAGAAAACCCTAGTCAAGTGGGATGGTAGGGGAATGAAAATAAGTAGTATTTTTGACATGGAGTTAAACTTTGGTATTCATAGCATTGCACACAAGATCCATAGTTTGAGTAGATTGAACAGTGTGTCATGTGAAGCTTTGGACCTAGCATACAAGGTAGTGAAGAATAACCTTTCTCTTGACCTTGTCAAGCTATTGTTGAATCAATTCAATAAGAACATGGAGAACATCAGGACATAAAAAAAAAAATTATGTAATTTTTGCTCTCTATTGACATGTTTATTCTTTTATGTTCAAAAATTATTTCCATCCAAGGGTACTGTCATTTGGAGGAAAGATGTGCTAGTACTCTATTAGATTAATGAATATATTGTTGAGATGGGAGAAAATTACACTAGTATCATGGATAATTATTTTGATGCATTTAATGAGAAAATGAATAATAGATATTGGATCCCCAAGAAACTAGTTGAAGATTATAAGGATGATGTATGTTTTATGGTGGATAGTGATAAGGTATACATTTAGGTAGTTAGCCCTAGAATCGCATGGTTGAAACCTCTAGGATATGAGGTGAACATTGATGAAACAAAAGATATAATTGAGGCACTGATTAATGAACCAATTGACCCCAAGGCTACATATTTTAGCACATGTGATGAGGCTAAGGCCATAATAGAACTAGAGATTAAGCTCCCTTAGGAGGTTAACAAAGGCAAGAAAAGGATTGCCAAGTTGAAAAAAAGTTCTAGTCTCTTGTTAACTGAGGGAAAAGGTGGAGATGAAGAAGTAGAGGATGAAGAATTAGAGAAAGAGGAGCCACTAAAGAAAAAGGGCAAATTAATCATTACTAAGCCTACAAAGACAACTACTATAGTATTCACCAAGAGATCCTCCAAAAGAAAGCCAAACATCAGAGGCTAAGAGAGGAAAGAGACAAAGAATTTAAAATCATTGAGGACACTAAGAATATTTTGGCAGGGGCTTTAGGTGTAGAGGTTGATTCCTCTCAACTAGTTTTATATCAGTTGGTATAAGTAGTCTAGAAGTATAATGAAGATTTAGATGGACAAGACAAGTTATTGTAGAAAGTAGAGAAAAAGTTTCAGAATAAGGTGTTAGAACTTATTGCTCAAAAAATTGCCATTTGCCAAGTAGGGTTATCTACTATTTTGAGTTCTCTAGAAACCTCATGCACTAATGTAACTTTACTTTTTGGTAAATTATGTTATATTTCAAGTTTTACAAAGGAAATAAAAGACAAATTGTCTAAAAGTGATGAAGATCTAAAGGCAAGGGCACAACAACTACAACTTGACCTAAGTTCTAGCTCTGCGCACTTTAGTAGGATCAAATTTTTGATAGATATGCAGGTAGAACTACTCAGAGAAGAAGCCAGAATTAGATCTACCTTGGTAGATATCCAAAATATGATTATCCCTAACATGGATGCACTATAGAAGCACATTGCATATTCAAAAACTCTCATCCATGATAATAATTTCTCTATTGCAGACCATATGATTGAACTATCAGTAGAAGTGCAAGTTCCATTACACATATGTAGGGTCTTGCAAGAGAACTAGGACAATACTTTGGCACTGATACTAATTATACATTCAAAATTCTTGTCTCATTTTGGCATTACTATGTACATACATATAGCATAAATCTTTGGCATTAATGTTAAAAAGGGGGAGAAGATATTAGATGATATAAAGGGGAAGAAACTATAAAATTTATAAGGAGAAGCTATCAGAAAGATGTAAAAAGATACGGGGAGAAAATTGTAAGAAGATCGTAAAGCAAATGTGTATTGTATATAGTATATTGTACATTATCTATGTAGGAGCATTACCATGTACAAAAATGTATCCTTTACAAAACCAACTTTGAAAAATCTTAAAAATAGTATACTCTACAAAGTTGGAGATATAAGGTGATGGATAATTCAGTTTTGACTAATAAGTGTTTTTGTCACTAATGCCAAAGGGGGAAATTGTTGACATTCCAATCATGTTTGTTATTAGTGACATACACTTATTCAGATTGTGGGCTCATACCAAGAATATTGTACAGTTAACAATGTAAACCAAGCATTCTAGATGTTACCAAGTCCTATAGTTACCACCAAGTCCTATGGATAGATTTTAGTTTGAATCGAGTAGTTACTATAGAGTTGATAAATAAAAGTGTAAACTAAGCATTTCAGTGTATGTCAAGTTTACTAGTATAAACCAAGTTTTGTAGTGTTTACCGAGTTTGTAGTTGATGTGATGTGAGTCAATTGTTTATTGATCTACTCAGTGTTAACCAAGAGACTTAGTTTATATTGAGCTTGAGGTGAAAGTGTTTATTGAGCTATGCAACATGAATCAAGTGATTCAGTTTATATGCTGAGTTTCACAGTATTTAATGAGTCACTAGCACAGACCAAGTTCAAGACTACTTGGAAGTGATCAGTATGGACTAAAGTTCTATGTCTAGTGAGTGCATGATGATGTCGAGCATTGATAGTGGATGTTGAGTATCAGAACCTCACTGAGTTAGTCTTTAAAGCTTGGGTTATATATATATATATATATATATGTATGTATGTATGTATGTAATGTATTGTATCACATCAAAATCATGTAAGGAAGTAATGTAATCATTAGGAAAGAACAAAAGAGTGAATTATAAAGGCTACAATAGTATAAGGAGCATCAAAGATTTATCTATCACAGAAGGTGATTTGTACACTCAAATGAATCTCATTCAGCAAACCTAGTTGTAGATCAAAGATCAACTACTATTTCATCCTAACAGGTGGATTAGTCAAATCCTTGAACAAGGTAGACCTAACAGTCTAATATAAATCTCTTTACAAAGTGCATACTTAATTGTATCTTTGTAAATCCTTTTGCAAGGTGGATCTAGTAGTCCTTATTGCTCCTAATAGGGTAGATCATCAGAAGTGATCATTGTAAGCCTTAATAGGCCAACTTTATACTGTAGTACTGAAGCTTGTGGGTATCATTCCCACCCCAGTTTTACTTTCTATTTGGAAGGTTTTTGGGTCACCAAATCTTATGTTAAATTGTTGTGTATGCTTTCATTATTTTTAATTTCTCATGCATGAAGTTAGATCAGAATTCATATAAAGGTTTAATTGCTAATTGGAATAAAAGTTTTAAAAGTTATTGATTCACCTCTCCCTTCTTAGTAACTTAGCTTGTCTTAATATTTCCAATAGATACCCATAAGCTTTAGTATTGTAGTATAAAGTTAACCTATTAAGGCTTATAATTGATCACTGTAGCCACCTAAATCTGATTACACTGCTTTGGTAATCCTATTTAGCTATCTCTAAAGGCATAATTAATTAAATTCTTATTTAATTAATCCTTTTTCATCCCCTAGCTGATTAATTTAATTAATCATCTATAGTCCAATTGATAAAATCAAATGATCACCCAAAATCAATTTATCAATTAAATCGCTCTTCCCCTATTAAATTGAATAAATCATTAAATCTATTCAATTTAATTACATACTCCCCATTTTATTATATAAAACATTTAATAAAATATCTAAAATCCAAAATCCTTCCTAAACCTTATCCTAACCCCTAATCCACCCCATCCACCCATACTAACTAAGCTTAGCTACTAACTTACCCACCCTCATAAATGTCATCCACTTGCACATCTCTAACATCCCTAATCTAATCCTAATCCATCCCTAATCCAAGCCTTAATCATTTGCACATTCCTAAACAAGCTTAAGACTTTCCTAATCCAAACCAAAGCCTCCCCTCAAAATATCCCACCCACCCAGTCATAAAGGAAGCCCACTATCCCTTAAATGCCCTTAGATGCTCTTACAAGCACTTATGAGGGCCATTTAAAGCCTTGAGCCTCCTTTGTTAACTCATCCATGCCCTTTCCTCCACCCACTCTCCCTGTGACATGTGTCACTCTCTGATTGACTATAAGGAAGCACAATCCATGTGCTCTCCTCTCATTCAATCTGAGCCCTCCTTAACCATTTCCCCATCCTTGCATCTTAGCCCTCCATCCCTCAAGCCTCTTGCTTATAAATTGAACCTCCTCCCTTCACAAAAAGGATCCATCCTCCATGAAAAGTTATAATGCTATTTTGAGAGCTCATAAACTACCAAAATACCATTATAATGTTAGAATCACTCCATGAATCCCTTATTGAAACCTTATCTCACTCACCCCATCCATCCATTTGAAGCTTGAGCTATACTTGTGAGCACACATATCTTAAATCGGGGACAAATCCATTGCATCATTGTGTTATACCATTTGGAGCTTAATATTCTTGGTTTGCCTCCATTTGTGGTGATAACAAATTAGTCCTATCTTAAGTGTTTACTCATTTTAGTATTGTTAATGCTTTCCTTAATAGCTAGTATTCATGTTACACTACTAAACTAGGTGATACAATCACTTCTAGTGATCTACCCTATTACAAGCAATAAGGACTATGAGGTGCACCTTGTTAGAGGATTTACAAACATACAATGAAGTATGTGCTCGGTTAAGAGGTTTGGCAAAAAACTATTAAGTTTACCCTATTAAATGATTTGACTAATGCACCTATTAGGATGAACCAGTGGCTAATCTTTGATCTCCAACTTTGATTTTCTAAATGAGATTCCTTGTATTATAGTGATCACTTGACTATGATAGATAAATCTATGTTGTCCCTTATACTACTTGTAACCTTCTTCAATTCACACTCATGCTCATCATATTTTTCTTCTTATACTTACTTGGATATGGTACAATGCATTACATTTATACCAATTCAAATCATAACTTACTAGAGTCAGCTATAATACCAGTTTCATCATAATTCCCAAAGTTAGACCAACTATTGTAACTCATGATCTAAAGATAAACTCGGTGATGTTCTAATACTTGGAAAATACTATCAACACTTGGCAATCTTTGGCACTTGGTTGAACTTGAAGTTGGGTCCATACTAATCAATTCCAAGTAGCTTGAACTCAGTCAACACTGTGTGACTCAATGGATGTTGAGAAACTTAGTAGCTACTAAATCACTCAATTTAAAATTGCAAAGACATTAGAGGAAGAATCATGGTTTAATTATGCACAAGATCTTAGTTTTCTTTATGATTCCATAGCCCAGTAGATTCTTAAGGTCACTAGTCATATACATAGTAGGATAGTATCCCCTCTAAGTTGCCAAAATTGTTAGCCATATTTACCCTCCCACCAAAAAATTAAGTTTTTAACCATCAAGTATGGCCAATGGTCATGTCTATTGAAATATTGAAATCATCAAAGGTTATAAATGATACATTGAAAAATTTGGCTTATCCTTTATTTTCCTAAGTTCAAGACTTTTAATGCTTTATACCTTTATAGACTCAAGTCATGATCATGTTACTATCCTTCATTGCCTAGTCGTTGTAGTCTAAGGCCTAACTATTAAAGAAGTGAATGTGTGACATAGTCTCTTTGGTAGTTAGCATGGCTTTGCAGTTTAAAAAGATAATATCCAGTTTTGAGTGGTGATATTGTGATCTCCCTTTATCACTCAATCATCGAGGTATAATCTTAAATCTAGGTTTAAACTATAATGTTGTGACCCTTCTTCATTTGAATGATCACAGAGAGTTTAGTGTTAAATGTTGTCAGGATGGTGAAGTCATGAATCAACTTATGTGCATGGTCATTCGGGTCAGTGATGGGTTAAAGAATTAGGCCTGGAAGTAGTGATAGCATGAAATGAGAAAAGTAGATGGTCATCATAGTTTCACTAGGGTTATGGTTTAAGCTATAGTTAGTGTTACAATGTCTCAATCCTTCCTCATTTTGCATGGTCATAAGAATTTCATATAAAGTCAGGGTTCAAGATGCAATGGCACAAATGGTTGATTGGAAGTTTGGTTCATGATTCTACATAGTTCCAACTCTCTACTACTAAGTTGGATATCAAATGGTGATAATGCAAGATGCCAATTTTACATTGTCACCTAATTGCACTAGTTAATGGAAGCTGATAAGGATTAGCTACGAAGTAGTGATATGGTTTGTTCGCAGCTTTGTAAGAAATAATAGCTAATGAATAAAGGTGGTCATGCAGCTCTGATCATATGTGGTCAAATATAAGTTGAATACTGGCAGGATGGTAGAATGATAAAGTATGATTGATATACATGGAAACCCCTAAGGATTGACTCTAGTTGACTGATGATATGGTTGACTTGGCAAGTTAATAAAAGAGGAAGCAACTCTTGGATGGAAAATTTGATCATCATTCATCATTCCCCATATCTGATAAATATAAAGAGACACTCCATCATTCCCTATTAGTCCATCTAACCAGTCAAAATAATTATGGTCATTGTTTCTATCTTCTTAAGGGGTCTATTTGGTGAATAAGTGGTTTTCCTACATCTGGATGTGTCCATGATCAGATCTTTCCCAAAATTATAGTGGTTGTTTTCTACCATCCTGAATGTAGTTGTTGAAGTTTTTCCTTAGGGTAGAAGCTATCTAAGTTATGCTTGTACTATAAAAGAGGATTTTGTAACCCTTCTCAGGGTTGATTCTTCATTATTTTCTTTGGTATTTATCTGGCATGCACATTATAAATTCCCTGTGCCTTAAAATTTATGGCATTCTACCTTATCTCTTTATCCATTTATATATTGTGTGAGATTCATTCACCTCTCATCAATGTATTGTGTCTATCTATCATTTTCATGACCACATCTATTTCAATCTATGACTAATATATAGTAAAACTCTTCTTCCTTGTGTCACTCATTTGGTTATTTGATCTACATGTAATTGCTAGATTAAAACAAGTTCGAATTTATATATTTTTGATGTTATGATAGTTTAACTATGCATTTATGGGTAGAGACTAAGTTGAACACTCTATTTTGGTGCATCACCTCCTTTTAGATTAGATTAGCTAGTTTTCTTTTGATGCCTTCCTTCCCCTTTTCCTCTCAAGAAATAGTTAGGTGCATCCTGATAGCAAAAGAAATTGACCTTCTTTGGAGACTCAACCTCATTGTTCAAGTCCCACAACTTGGATGTTGTTTCCATGTTTGACAAGGGTGCCTATAGGTAAAAACTTTAGGAAAGAATGCAAAATTTTGCGATAACAATCACTCTTGGTGATCTACCCTATTAGGAGAAATAAGGACTATGAGGTCCACCTTGTTAAAGGGTTTACAAACATACAATAAAGTATGCACTCAGTTAAGAGATTTAACAAAATACTATTAAGTCTACACTATTAAAATATTCATCTAATGTACCTTTTAGGATGAACTAGTGGCTAATCTCTAATCTACAACTCTTATTTGTTGAATGATATTCCTTGTATTACAAAAATAACCTTACTATGATAGATAAATGTATGCTTTCCCTTTTACTTCTTTTAGCCTTCTTCAATTTGCACTCTTGATCATCATATTCTTCTTCTTATACTTACTTGGATATTATACAATGCATTAAATTTATACCAATCCAAATCACAACTTACTAGAGTAAGCTACAATACCAATTTCAACATAATTCACAAAGTTAGACCAACTACTTTAACTTGATTAAGTTAGAACAACTATTGTAACTTGATTTTTGAAGACAAACTTAGTGATGTTTTGATACTTAGTAAACATTGTCAATTCTCAAAAATCTTTGGCACTTCATTGAACTTTAAGCTCATTCCATACTAAATAGTTCTAAGTAGCCTAAACTCAATCAGCACTATGTGACTTAATGAACACTAAGAAACCAAGTAGCGGCTGAATCACTCGGTTGACATTGCATGACTCAATCAATGCTAGATTCATATTGTTAACACTATGAACTTAGTAGATACTATATAACTTGGTTAACATAACATGTTTGAGTTAACACTACAATCTTCTTCACTTCTACTAAATAGCTTGGTAGCCTCTGCTACCCTTAGTTTGTACTGTACATTATTTATGAAGCTTGGTAAACATTGTGTAGCTCGTCAAACATTGCAAATTGACTCAAGTGCTTGGTAGTTACAATATTTTGACTACTTGGCTCAAGAACAACTGAATCACTTGGTTGATACTTAAAACTAAATGATAATCTCGGTAGCGACTACAGAGCTCAGTAGCAATACAACCATTTGTCTAAGTGTTGAGTCATTGATAGAAAAATTGACCTTAATGTCAATAGACTTCTATTGAGAAACTAATAATGGTGATAGGATTTGAGCCTAGATTGGTAAAAGTGTTAACCCAAACATATATTATTGCCATCCAAACTTGAATTTTTGTTTTATGGTAAAAGAGTTTCTATGGATTTTGTTCTAATTTTCTCTAAATTGAGACCTTTAACAACATAAGATAACAAAAAGTTTTTTTTTAAGATAATAAAAACTTTGAATAGCACCAAAATACAAATTGGATAGTATAAAATACTACTTGGGTAGGGTAGCCTAGAATAATTAATAAGAAATTTCTACCCTATGTGTATTGATCTATAGGAAAAAAATGTACTAATAAGTTTTTCAACCCAATGAATTTATAGACCTCAAATTATCTGATCAAATCTATAATTTCAATTAGAAGATGAAGTATACAATATACTCTAAGTTATCTATTTTAGTTCCTTTAACAAAAAAACAAAGCTTCAATATAATGTACTGAATGAGCCACCATAGAAGAACCAAAAATGACCCTCGTATTGTTTAAAGTCTTTTGTTTGAAAATAGAAAAAACAAGTGAACCTTACAAAAGATTGTAGCACTTAGTAAAAATATAAAGTAAATTATAAGTGAGTCATAGCTACCTGACTTTGTTGAATGTCACTAAGCTCCTTCAAAAATCAGTAAGAGCCCACAAATATTTGATAAAAGAAAAAAAATCTCCCTAGAACTAACTATAAATATAACATCAAGGTAGATTCCCATCAAATATGAGATCTTGCTGGAATTTATTTCAAATTTCTCCATGTATCTCAAATGAAAAGTCTAAAGAATGCAGTGATGACAATGAAGGGACTCCACCAAGTTTGGGCTTATAAATAAAACAAAGATAAATATGTGTATCTAAAATATTTAAAACAATAATTATAAAGAACAAATGGAACACATAAAACAACCATATACTTTAAATTTCTACAACACTAAACCTCTCTCATTGTAAATGATATTTGTGTAAGATACATTCTCCCAACATATTACAAAACAATATCGATGTGAAAACTTTAAAAATTACACTAGGCAATCTTCATATCATCTTAGAGAATAGTAACCCATCCACATTTTTTAATTTTTGAAAATAGAAAATAGAAATGACCATTGAGAAAATGAGTGATTTCTAATTAGAAGGTAGATTATTAAAATTAAAAAATTATATTTAATGAAGTAATTTATAATAACTATAGTTTAAATGCAATATTTTGGAAACTGCACAATATAAATTAATTTAAAATAAGGAGATGAAAACTATAGTCCTCACCATAGAGGTGAGGACTAAAAAATAAAATAGGATTCACAAGCCCGAAAATAGTCAAGATATGAGCAAGACATTTCAATTTAATATCCTATATATTTTCTCTAAAAATACATGGGAAAGTGCTAACCAATTAGAGTGTTTCATCTATTACCTCGCATATCAAATGAATGATATGTTCCTTTATAAGGTCTAGTCACATAATGAGTCAATTTCATTGATTAATGGTCATCCCATGCCATATTTTCGTAGATTTTTCCTTTGGATTTTATGATATAATCATTCTTAGCCTAGTTTATCCATAATTTATATGGTAAACAACAATCACATAGTATTCTTATTTTCCCTACAAATTGCACTCACCCAAACCATGATGTTTTAAACCATGTTTAGGGTTAGACTAAAGAATTTACCTTGAGCTTCTTCAATGCACTTGGATTCTCACTGATAAAAATTACAAAAAATTCTATAGATGAGGAAAAAGCCTCAGAATTAGCAAAGAAAAAGAAAAGTATTTTATCGAGAACCATCTAATCTATATAATTATTCCCTATCCAAAGATTGGTTAGGAAGTCATTACATTTCATCCATGGGTGACTTCTCCACTCCATATCTTTTTTGAGAATTGTTTTGGCCTATAAATCATGTTTTTTGGTCATAAATGCATCTAAACTTTAATATAGCTTATCCATAAAACTGTTCAAGATGGAAATTAAAAGAGTCATTTCAACCCTTCTTTATATAAGGACTTTATAATGCCTACAGAAAATAACTTCGGTAATTGGATGTGGAAGCATTAAGTTTAGGATTAAATTTTTTTTCTTTATTAATTAAAAATTTTGGACTAGAATTTTTTTGATTGAAAAGAAAGAATTTAAAGTATTCATTTTGTTAAATTAATGACGTATTCAATCTGAAACTCATGTAAATTTTTTTACTAAGAGTTAAAGTTTGAAGTATAAATTCTACCTAATTTATTAAAAAATTTGATCCATAATGTGAAGACTTTAGCCTTTATTAAAAACTAACATTTTGGTAGACATGTTCAAAATCATTTAAGCTTTTTAAAACATTATAGAAAAATTCAGAACTTTTTAAATACCCCCAACACTATTTTACAATGATAGCAAAATTCCTCTTTAGTAAAAGATTTCAAGAATTTTGAGAAGCAACTATAAAATTGCTTTTGTAAAATTATGAAATGCCTTATATATAGTTTTCATCACTAAACCACTAACATTAGACTAGGAGAGGTGTATATAGATGATTGCACTCATCGGATGTTAGAACCAACGATTTCTTTTAGTCAATCTATTTCATATATGGTAATTTCTCCTCATAGTATATTAACTCTTTGAAGGCTATGCATGCAAATGCTATTTTTTATAATAGCCATGATGAATACTATCTCCACCATTTGCTCTAGTTAAAGTAGCAGTTGGAAATATTTTAATATTAGTCTTCTTCAAATAACATGCCCCATGTTTAATTTGATATCTAGAAAACTTGTAATTGTTTGAATTGCTTATAATGGAGTGAATATCCATGTGCATGGAGTTTGAAGATTAGTTTAGATGATAAAATTAACATGAATAATATGAAATCCTCTATAATATAAAGAGGTGATGTAATCATATATTTTGTGTGGAATAAATAAAAATTAGCCTTTGAACTTGCAAAGGAAAATATTGTGCAAGAATGATGTGCTAAAAAAAAGAGAAATTATTTGATATAGGATTTTTGTGAATAAACAAGTAAGATCACATGGTAGAACATTTCCTTGGCCACGATGCAAGTAGGCTTGATTTTGGTGTTTGCAAGGTGAAGGAAATAAGTTTTAGATTTGAAGAAAAATGAAAAACATTTGTTAAGGAAAAATAAAAAGGGAGGATACATTTCTTAGAGGAAGTTGCCAGTAGAAATGAATTGTTTCCATTAAATAGAATATGTGAAGAATAAAGAACCACTACATAAAGTGTCCAAAAAAAAATTGATTATAACTAAACCACCTAACAATAGGCCAAGGGAGTTGTAAAAGAAAAAGAAAAATCTCATTTGGTTCCTGCCCTTTCTTTATGGGTAATCCAAACACTTGTACAATATTAATTATCACCCTATGATGTAAGCTCTAAGATGAGTGCTCCACATAGTCTCTCTAGTAAAGGAACCTAAGTAATCTAATAAAGAAATTTGTAGAATATAGTAGGGAACTTTGAGTTATATAACATGTACATGACCTATCAAAGTTTGAATACTTTTGATGCACCTTAATGAATTCCCACTTCCATTGCAGGATATCTAAAACAATTTCTATTAACATCAAAATAGTTTCACCTGCACCCATACATATTAATCATGTTGCAGGTACATATATAGAGTTGCTAGGGAATTCAAAATGAAGACAAATAAATTACATTCTAATTTGAGAGTGTCAAAAACATTACCATCCTTCAGAGTAAATGGGTTTTTCTTTTTTTCCTCCTTCAAGTGCTTATTTTTCCTCTAGGTGAGAAAATTAGACACAATAACATCTTTTTTGTCTTCAGTTCTTCCTCATGCATGCATGAAATTTTCATGAATATTTCCTCACAAAACCAAATAATCTCTAAAAATATAATAAGACAGGGAGATTTCATTGGGCATTAGTTAGTGACACTTGGTGTACTGGGAAAATGTGTCATGATACTTGTTGTTTACAAGAAGGTGGACAAAAAAATGTACTATGTTTGTCATGACACTTTTTTTAACATTAAAATGAATGGAACATGGTCCAAAATATTAAAGGCATGTGGGTTGGTGCTATATGTGTTCCACATTTATAAATGATATATGTCACCTAGTCTAATTTGTTCTTCTTCTTTTTTTAAATATAGAAAAGATTACTAGGGAAAAGGAACTCAACCAATAAGAATAAATAAATAAAAATATTAAATTCATTTTAATAGGAAAGTAGAAAAAAACTTTAGGTTATTTTTTATGCACAACTCCCAAGACCTAAATTAATACGTAAATACTAGCAGAAAACTTAAGTTTTCTACCTTATGGAATGGACTAGAAAGCAATAAACATAGGGATCTTAGGTGGCTTGTATTTTCTATTTATGTTTTATGATGTAGTGAAGTGCCCCTCATATTTGGCCAAGTATCACTTTTATTTGGTTAGTGAGAAATACATCATAGTCTTCCAGTTGAGCTTGTTGGATCTTCCATTGTTTTGATTTTGTTTTCCTTTGTCTAGTATGGCTAGAGTACACAATGAGTATTTTAGGATGAATGAAAAGTTTTTGAAAAAAATTGTGATTGGGTATTCTCAGTTATTTGGAGCTAGAAATAGTTGTGAATTTTATTTAGTCCTTAGGTATTTTTTATTGGATATTTTGGGTATACTATACTATTTTATTATGTTTTGGAACAGATGTGATAGTAAACTTTATTAATTAATTACATACATATTTTACAATGATAATGGGAGGTGAAGTCTAATAATATATATTAAGATAAAAAAATGTTTATTTTGAATAATTTTATGTTAAGTTAGATCAAAATATATTAGCTTAAAAATAGAATTACATTATAGATTTAAAAATATGTTGGAGGAAAATTTAGTCCATGTTAGTTATACAAGCCAAAAGACAATGTTTAGAGAGACTAGGCCTAAAGTCCTAAAACAAAATCACAATAAAATCAGTATGAGGTTTGGGGTTTGGTAGAGTCCACTCATTTTTATTACCTTCCTCTATCTCCTTCTCTTTACATCATGGAAAAAGCCCAAGGTCAACCAAGAATAGCTTTTGGAAGTAGAAGGTTGGTGGGTAGTGTCTAGCATTAAGAGCTACTCTATAGTTATGATGTAGGAGCACCCTAGGTTGTCTTGATATCTTGCTCATCTTTGTTCATCTTGTTATTTTTTGTCAAGTTTTATTTATTTTTGAGTTGTAATTATTGTCAATCTCCAATATCAACCAAGTTCCTATGTTGGTTGAGCTCCTATGATTATCGAGTTCCTTCATGTGCCAAGTTGGCCTAGTGGTTTCTTCTGATACTCAGTTCCTTCTTTGATCAATTTTTCCTATGATGAAAGGTGACTGATCTATTTAGTATTTTTTGTGAATTTAATGTAAGGATCATGCATTGGGATATGTGTAGAGTATTATGAGGTCCTCCTTCTCCTATGTAGAGATCTACAATCTTTTGTAAGCCATTTTGGAAAGTATAAGTAACACGTCTAATTTAGGTTTAGAGGAATGGGATCAAGTAGAAGAATAGTATAATTAGTGAGATGGGGTCTAGATATATGATTATAGATGTATCATGTTGGATGCATTTTGATTTATATTTTAACATTGTATTGGTTGAAAACTAGAAGGCCTCATAGTTGATCATGTTTGTTGATACTATGATGAAATAATAAAGATATTATTGTATCTCTATCTCCTTGGTGTTGTTCTTTGCATTTCCTTTTGTTGTATTAAACTGGAAAGGTGGTTGGATAGTTAGGTGTACCTTTGGCCATAATACTCCATCCATCCTTGCATCAAGTGCTATCAGAGCAAGGTTGTTCCTGGGATTCAATTATGTAGAATGCTAGATCTTGGTTGTAGGGTGACAGATTTGAGGATTTGACCTATAGCTTGTAGAGGGTTATGATCTTGAAGAAACTTGTTTGTCAAGATCATTTGAGGAAGAGGAAATTTTGATAATTTCAAGATGGGCATGTTGAGACATATTGCAAATAGATTATATGTTGTGTAATGCCCTATCCAAAGATCCTTGGAACACAAGGACAAAACATGCACTAAATAATTTTTTTCTTAAGATAAGTTACTTAACAACACAAAAAATAACCAAGTGTAATAATGAAACTCTAAGACAAGGCAATGAGAATAGGGAATGTGGGAAGACTCACATGTTCACCTACATTGGCATAAGTCTTACAACTACGTCCAAAGATCTCCAAGCTCAAAACTATAACTCACAAACCAAGATCACATGAATCATGAGAATATACCAAGGGATACTCTCATTCAATCCCAAGGAAAAAGCTCCTAGCATGATTAAACATACAAGTTCATATCCACAAATCAAATAATAATCACAATTCACAAGTAGAGACCAACAATGGTTAAGCAGAAGATGAGGGCTCAAAGTTACCACCACTCATCTACCAAATAGCATGCTAAAATATAAATGTTGTTTCTTGAAATTTGGCTAAGTCTAAAATCTTGAAGCCTTGAAAATTTGCTAAGTCTAAATTTCTAAAGCCCTGAAATTTCCTAAAATCTACATCTTAACTCGGAAAGATCTAGAACTTATACTTAAGCAATATATTTTAAACCCCATAAAGACATCTGTTAAACAAGGAAGGAGTAAAACCCTAAATAGTACTCCCAACATCAAACAACTTTCAACCAAGAAGTCTAAAGATACCTCCTATCAAGTAGGTTTTTGCAAGAAAACCAAGTGATACTTTAATACAGCCAGGGAACATTTCTCACTATAGCCAAGTGATACTTTTTTCCAAGGCAATACTTTTCACTATAGCCAGGTGATAGTTCTCAACATGTCCATGCAATACTTCACTAGTATTATATGATATTTTGCACTACTATAGTGTGATATTTTCTAGTATCACACAAGATTTCTCCTTAAGGCATGCAATACTCTTCCAATATTGCTCAATGTTTAACCATTATTGCCTAGGATTGAAAAGAAAAAACTTGACAAGCAATCAAAAGGGAAAAAGAGTTAGAACCTCCACACCAAGAAGTACCAGATCTACTATAATTGAGGCTTAGACACTTGAACATGTGAAATACAAATCACCATGCAACACAAAGTAGAATACAACTATCCATCTAATCCATAACAACAATATGAAGGAACATGCAAAAAGCAACGTCACAATATACATACACGGTTCATAAACCAAACATCATATGAAGGAAAACATAAAGAACAAAGCACCAACACAACTAAAACTCATGTGTAGTTCCTCCCAACTATAATAGCATCATGAGACCTTAAAGGTCCTAACCATTCCTCATACATAACATCCCAAACTGCCAACTAGATAGTTAAAGCTTTCTTACAAGGCTATCACTATTAGAAATAATAGTCCACCAAGATAACTAAGAGGGGGGGTGAATTGACTATCCAATTAAACATTTATCAACCTTAATTAATCTTAACCATTCAACCAAAGTAAACAACAACCATAACAAGATGCACATACACAACTACACTAGATTCATTAACTATGGAAACAATTGATCAGAGAGTAAACCCAAGTGGGAATGACACCCATAAAAAAAGACACTCATAATATATATATATATATATATATATATATATATATATATATATATATATATATATATATATATATATATATATATATATATATATATTCCTTATTAGACAATGGATCCTGATAGGAGTATATAAAAAAATTTAGTAAATAAGAGTCCCTACTAGGAGACTTTGAATCCCTATTAGGAGATTCCAAACCTATTGGGAGTTGTGCCAACCCTATTAGGAGTTGTAGAAGGCAAAAGGACCCACTATCCAAATAACTTCTAGGGTAAGGCCAGGGTGAATGCACAAAGCTGGGTCACAATTTCGCAGAAGTCAAATCCGCAAAATGAAACTTCTTAGAAACGGGTACCCGATTTTAAAAAATGGGCACCTATTTTTGGTTCGGGTGCTCGACCCTAAATTTAAAAAACGAGCACCCATTATTTTTAAAAATCGGGTACCCATTTTTTATTTTCAAAAAATGGGTACCTGTTTCTCAAAAAAAGAAAAATTTAAATTTTTAAGAAATGGGCACCAGTTTTGTAAAAATAAAAAATAGGTACCCATTTTTTAAAAGTAAAAAACGGGTACTCGTTTCTTAAAAATTCAATTTTTTAAGTTTTCGGCAGATTTTACATGCCGCTTTTAGCTTTTCAAAACGGGTACCCATTTTTTGAAATTCAAATAACGGGTGCCCATTTCTTACAACATGAGGTGGGATTTTTTTTTCCTGCCTCAGATTTTGGTTTGAGACAGGGTTGGTGACACCAAGCCTATGCCTTGGCCTCTTAAGATTTGGCTAAGGCATTGAACTGACAAACTCATGCCTTGCCATAATTTTTAGAGGGTCTTCCCGATCAAATTTTTTTACAAAACAAAAACTCATTAGAGCTCTCACTATCTTGATTTCAGAAATATAAATTTTATAGAGTTATGTTTTTATTTACTATTTTTTTATTATTTTTTAATCAAAGGTGGTACCTAAATGTAAAATAGCAACATTCACTAAAACTTTAATAACTTTTTTATTTTATATTTTTTCTTAAATTAATTTATATTTCATCAATCTATATTCAATTCTTTTGAAGTTAAAAAAAAAAAAAAAATTGAAAAAAGTGAAATTTTGATCAAATTATGGTGTCCGTACACGAGAGGTTTTAAAATTTTCTTTTATAGCCAATTAAAAATTAATTAAAAAAAAAATTCATTAAAAAATTCAAGAAAAATATTCTCATCAATCTTTGGTGTGTTAGGTAACTCCATTTAAAAGGATTCACAAAAATTCATTCATTTGTGTCAAATTATGGTGTCCATAGACAGGCGTGGTATGGTCCTGAAACAGGCATTTTGAAAAAGTGGTTTTTAAAGATCCATACCAAAAAAATAATCTATCATATGGGTATACAAATAAATTACATATTCAAAAAGAAGATTCTAGGCACTACAATTTTTATTTCTGAAGTTTTTTTATATTTAATCTCTAAATGGCTCAAATTTTGGCATCAATTGACAAAATATTTCAAAAACAAGAAAAATACTTCCACTTTTTGCCCAAAAGTGAGACCCAACTTCTTGCACTGGCCCACCACTAAAGTCATTGTCCAATTGATCTTCAACTATTCCTTACAAAATAATTGTTCCTACTATGCTATATCCTCTTTCCTCTATCCTATCAACTACACCAATCATTGTCAAACCTTGTAGACTAAGTCATAAACATCATATCCAAGTATCAAACTTCAGATAACTAAATAAAACTTTGGAAATGAAGTTCTCTCCAACTTCGCTATGCTCTACTTATCTTCGCATATCAACTATTTCTCTTCTATTTTTCTCTTTGTGATTCTTGCAATCATCCATTCATTCATAAACAATCAAAGGAAAATGTCCTTCCTTTATACCAAATCCATAAAAAAATTCCCTGAGTTAGTTATTACACCTTCTCAATTAATTATTGTAGGACCTTATTAAAAACATATTAGACTTAGCAATAACATTAATCAGTGTCCTTGTAACTTGAATAAATTTCTACACATGCAATATTATGATGAGTGAGCTTAACCATATCATCTCTAGATTATCTTCTACATGTCTTTATTCTCAATTCTCAGAATAATAATATTGCTAAGAGATATAACAAGTTTACTAGAACATGCCTCTATAAAATTTATCTCTAGACTATCATTACCAAATCTTCCATAACTTCTTCTAGACTTAATAGCTTCTTCTTCTGAGGTTAGTTGCATATGCTAGATACTTAGAAGTATCTCCCTTTAACCTCGCTAGTGAAAGTACTTAATGATCAGTCCATACCAACTTGATCTTTTCGATGTTCTTTGGTCAAATACCATAGAAAACTATTGTGTTGATGTCAATGACAAACATAGTCATGAATGTAACATATCATCATGATAATAATCTAATCATGTATCTACAATACTCCCCCATAGAAGTATCATCAGTATTCATGCTTCCAACAATCTCCCCCTTTGGAATTGATAGCAACATAGATGAAAAACATTTAGTTCCAAAAAATACCAACTGTAAAAGACTATTATCCTTTCTTTTCAAATCATCTTCATCAATCATACATGATTCTCTCCATTGATATATCCCAATGTACTCTATATCAAATGGTTCTTCATGTTGTAATCTCTCCCTTCAATGTACTCTATATCAAACTATTTTTCATGTTGTAATCTCTACCTTTAATGTGCTCTATGTCAAACTATTTTTCATGTTGTAATCTCTCCCCCATTGACATCAATGTCAAAGGTTTCAGCAACCATATGTCTTTGCAACAACTGTCTCTAACATTCTCAAGTGTCCAAGAAACTGTTCAAAAAAAATCCATCGAGTCCTAGATGACTATGTCCATCACAAATACTCCCCCATACAAGAAGCATCAACATTCAGTCCAAATAAACAATAGTGCTTTGTAACATTGGACTAATGCACTCTTGTGTCATCTACTCTAATGTAGGTAAGGGCATAACCCCTAGCATACCTCACAAATACTAATAAGTCTCTTTGGGAAGAGGCTTAGTGAAAATATCTTCAATCTACTCTTTGGTGCTTATATATTCCAATTTGATTTCCTTTTCTACAACTTTCTCTCTCAACATGTGATACTTGATAGAAATGTCTTTATTCTTACAATGCAATACTGGATTCTTAGACATATTCACTATTCTTGTGTTATCACAACATATGAAAATAGGTTTACTGAATTTTATCCTAATACGCTTTAGCATCCGCTTCATCCAAACAACTTGATTACAATTGTTTGTTGTTGTCATATATTTTTCCTCTGCTTTATTCTATGAGATATAATCCTACTTCTTTCTTAACAAAGAAAGTAATCTTCCTCCAAGAAAGAATGCTCCACCACTGGTGCTCTTTTTGTCAACCACACTACCTACCCAATCAGCATAAGCATAAGCATATAAAGTGAAATCATTAGATCTACCATACCACAATCTGAACTCTAGAGTTCCCTTTAGATATCTAAATATCCTTTTAACTGCTCTATAATGTGCTTCTCTAGGATCAACTTGTAATCTTGCAACAATTCCAACTATATTTTCTATATTTGGCCTTGTGTGAGTCAAATATTGCAATCCTTCAATCATAGATATATACTTCTTCTACTCAACAATAGGTGTTTCAATTGGTTTACATATTTCCAAACCAAACCTTTTTAATAGATATTTCTGTGAGGCCTCGCCCCAACCCTTCATAGCCTTAGTTGTTGCATTATCATTTTTCTACTCACGACTCGAGATGTCGAGACATTATTTGATGCTTAGAACATACTATATTATTTCATGTTGTGTGATGTTATTTTTAGATGTTTGATGTTTGTCATTTAATGTTTTATGTATATGTATGTTGATGAATTAAGAAAAAGGTAGGATAAACATTTTGGTTTAAGATATTTTAAATGGTTAAAAATTGAATAGGATGAGAGGAACCCTGATTTTTTTTATAGATGGATGTGTTAATTTATGTGATTCCTGATACGTATATATACATATGTACATGTGATTTTTGGGACTACTGATGTGTGCAATGAGTGTGCAAATATTTTAGCTGAGGAAACTGACGGAGGAACAGAAATGATCCCTATGTGCTAATTTTGGAAACCTTGTTGTTCGTAATTCAAGTATAGTATTGTGAGATGTATGTATGTATCCTTCTGTGTTTAGTGAATGTTAATGTTCGTAACTATGTTCTTTTAGTGTCGCTTGACACTCGTGAATTGTTTATGTTCTTCCACGTGCTTGTTAGGGTTAGCTATGTAACCTTTGGACCTAGGTTAGATTTAAGTTAGTGTCAGTTTGCTAATTGGGTTCTTAATCAAGTTTAGTCACCCTTAATCCAGATTAGTGCTTAATCTATTTTTTTTGAGTTGTTAGTTGGTTTTAATTAATTCCTAGCTTTTGTTTGGCTCTAAACCTTTTTCTAAGGCTTAAAATATGAAATAATTATACCCAAAGGGTATGGGTATGGGTTGGGGATCTTTTCCAACCTCCAAGCCCCTTTTATTGACTTTTGAGGCCACTCAAAAAGTCTCTTTTTTCTTTTGTGCGAAAATTGACTATGGCTACCATGAGTTGTCTTACCCCACCTCCACTTAGTGTTTAACCATAGTGTGGGTTGAGTTAGGAGTTTCTAGAATTGTAAGTGGGTGGGAGAATTTATTGATCCCTTTGGTGGTTGAGTTGGAGGCTTATTTAGAGGCCCTTCTTGGACTAGTTGAGGTTGTTACCCAATCTCTACATTTAGAGAGGAGTCTTGGAAGATTGGAGGAAGGAAGGGAAAAGCTCTACTCAAACTTGTTCATTGCCATTACCTCTTTGTGAAGGTAGGAAATTCCATCTCCCTTGTATAGATTTTCATGTTTGTTTCATGCTTATGCTACCTTGTTGTCGGTTGAATGCTTGTATGATTGTGGGTATGTTGGGAAGATTAGAAAACCATGTTATTTTGAATGATTTCCTTCCATGTTTATGTTTGAATTTTGAGATGTTCTTGCATGGGTATTTTGGCATTACTCACCCTTGGAGAGAGCAGAAGTGGCCAATTTTGAGAAAGGGAATTTTAGTTGGACTCCAATAGTGTAGAGTCTCTTCTCAAGATGAGAAGAGGGAGAGAGGGTAGGGTGTTATGGGCCTCTACCTATCAGCACAAACCACATATGAGTTTTGGCATGTAAGAATGGAAGAATGAAAGTTTTTGATTTATAGCTTGGATTGGGCACTTGGTTTGGTGTTGTGTTTGACATCTCCTGTTGGAAAAATCCACCTTTCCCTAGTTTTGATTCATTTTGAATCCTATTGTGAAAGCCTTGTATGAATATGCATGGTTGATTTGTGCTTGGTCATGCTTGTGGTCACCTGATTAGATTATGTTCCCTCCTCGGTTCGTAGAAATTTGTTGCGGAATTTGTTATGAATCCCTTGATGAGGGTCATGAAGGAAATTCAATAAAATCGTTGTAATTTTGGGATTGGAAATCCTATGTAATTGTATTTCTAAATTTTGTTGTAATGGCAACAAAGCTGGGTTTTCTTCCTGGTTCTTTTCCAGCTGAGCCTTTGAATCAGGTTTCCCAATAAAATTGGTGATTGAGTATAATTTTTTATCATGTAATTTAATTGTAATTTTAAATTAGATGGATGCACATCAAAAATAGGATGGAAATGATGGTTGATTCAATTAGGCAAATTTCAATTTTTCTTATATGTTGGAAACAAAAATTCTATTATGAATGAAAGATTAGTTTTTGTGATTAATGGAGTTAAATCAATTCTTGCTTTATAGTTAAAATGGATCATTCAAATCCTTGGTATATTTAATTTGAAATGGGTCCTATTAGATTTATTGAAAAAAAAAAAAAAAAACCCCTCTTAGTAAATCAATCAGCTTCAAAAAGTATACTTAGAAAAATAAAGGCAAAACAAAAATGTGTTTCAAGAGAGTAAAAACTCTCTGCCTTTTGTATGGGAGATCAAATTAAATCCTTTTGGTAACAGAGAATCAAAAGATTCTCTAAAAAGATCCTTTTTGCTTTGTTGAAAAATTAGATTTAAAATTAAAAACAATAATAAAATAAACATCAAGTAAATAAAAATATCATAGTTATATTATATATCCTAAATATCTCTTTTAATATCCTTTCTACCTATAAAAATTTAGGAGTTTAATGCATATGCATCTCCTCTTGGGCGTTAGCTTTGGATTGCTTGTAATTTAAGTCAGCAGGATGAACATGGGGGGGTGACATCACCCTGCCCCCATGTCCCATCCCCAACTTTCTCACCCAATGTGAGGGCTCATCTATCAAAGGGAGGGAAAGGCAATTATATTTGTTTTTAACAAAATGCATTGACCTTGTAACTTATGTCCTCCTATATCACTTGGCCGCAGGTTTTGAGGTGGGGAGCGGCTCTACTAACATTCCCTCAAGCAGAGCACTGTCCCAAGGACAGTGCTTGGGAAGTACTTGCCCAAGGGTTAGTAGGGCATAGGGGGGTGTAGGGGGGAGTTAGGGTAGAGTAGAGTGTAGGGATGGTTGGTAGGTAGGTTTAGTTAGTTAGTTAGTTAGGTTAGTATATATTGATAGTTAGTTTTTTTGATAAAGTTATTTATTAATAGTTTTATTTTGTAAGTTGTTTTTGGTAGTTAGTTCAATAATAGTTTTTAATAGTTTTATTTTGTAAGTTTAAGTGTAGTTCAGTAATAGTTTTTAAAATTAAGTTTTAAACCTGTTATTAATTTTGTTATTTGTTTAAGCTATTTGTTAAAAATTTATTATATAATTAGTAGTGTTAGTTTATTAACATATTTTAATTAGTTGGTTTTAAATGGCATGATGTTATGGGTATATTTTGATTATTAACTATTAGTTATTTTATATCAAATTTAGTTAGTTTTAGAATTAAGTTAGTTTAGTATCAAATTTACATTAAATGTAATATAGTTTAGAATTTAGATTTAGTTAGTTATTAGTAAAGGAAATTTAAATTTAGTAAGATTAGATAGTTAATTTTTATGTTAAGATAGTCGAAATGTTTTAAGTTAATAAATTTTAGACATATAAATTCAGTTTTAATTTTTCGTTAATTGTTTTTCTTAAAAGTGACTTTAGAATATCAGTTAGATTGTCAATCGATAATTGTCTAAGAGATTTATAGTTGCTTTTGATTAAATATTTTCAATTAATCTAAACCTGAATACATTTACATTGTTATTTAAATAATTGTTTCATATTGTTGTAAGTTAATAAAACAACATATCTTATGATCGATATCAATCTAATAACGAAAGCTTCAAAATCTTAGCAATGTAATCATCCTCTAGATTTTTTAACTTAGGATGTATTGTAGTGAACCTTCACTTCTCTTGCAAGAGATCAGATTAAAACTTAGAGCATTTTAATTATTATTTAGAAAAAACAAAATTGTGTGTTTTTGCCCTCATAGTTTGGGCATGACACTTTCAAATACTTATTCTGGGAAATAAAGATTCATTCTTTATCCTGCACAATTTGTAATCCTAGGAAATATTTCATCTCTCCTATCATACTCATTTCAAATTCCTTCGTCATTTCTTCTACAAACTTGTCACTTTCATTGTCATCTCCTCCAAATATGATATCATCAAAAAATATTACCAAAATCATCAATCCATCATCTATTTATTTCTAATATAGATTACATTCTGTCATACCTTTTCTAAAACCAAGCTTTGTCAAATGTGTGTCGAACCTTGCATACCAAGTTTTGGGTGCTTACTTTAAGCCATACAATACTTTCTTCAATTTGTATACCATGTCCTTCTAATATATTATATGAAAACCTTTAAGTTGTTCAATGTATACCATTTCTTCAAGTTCTCCATTCACAAATACTGACTTGACATCCATCTGATATACTTTGAATTTCTTATGTGTTGCATAAGCTAAGAATAACCTTACTACTTCAATTCTTACCACAAGAGCATAGGTTTTTTCATAGTCTATTCCTTCTTGTTGTGAGTAACCTTTATATACCACTATTTCTTTGTTCCTTACAACTTCACCTTGTTCATTCATCTTGTGCTTGAATACCCATTTTGTTCCTATCACATTCTTGTCTGGTAGTCTAGGGACTAATTCCCATGTCCCATTCTTTATTATCTAATCTAATTCTTCTTTCATAGCTTGCTTCCAATAGTCATCTTTACATGCCTCATCTTCATTCTTTGGTTCTATTTGAGATATGAGACATAGTTCTTCATTAATTCTACTTCTTTTCATCACACCTTGATCTTTTTTGCCGATGATTTTCTCTGGCGGGTGATTCTTTGTCATATTCTTAACAAAAGTAGGAGTTGTGATATCAACTCTTAGCTATGTTCTAGGTTATGAACTTTGTTCCTACAATAGTTCTCTCCTTCATTTTGCAAATCACTGTTAGTCTCAAAGAATACTTCATGATTCCTTTTAGTAACAACAACATCATCATTAGAACTGTAGTCAACTATTCTTTCTCATATCCTAAATTTCTCATCAACTCTTACATTTTCACTTTCAACAATAGTTTTATTTCTTAGATTATAACATCTATAAGCTCTAATTTTTAATGAATAACCGAGAAACATACCTTCATTAGTTGTAGCATCAAATTTACCAACATCATCATCTCTTTTGATATAACATTTGCTACCAAAAATTATAAAATACTTAACTGTAGGTGAGTAACCAAAACATATTTCATAAGGGGTCTTGTTTGTGTCTTTTTTGACTTGCACTCTATTCATAGTGTAGATTGTTGTATTCATAGCTTCTCTCCAAAATGTATTGGATACATCATTCTCAGCTAGCATAGCTCTTGTTGTTTCTGCTACTGATCTATTTCTTCTTTCTGCAATGTCATTTTGTTCAGGGGTTCTAGGAGCTAAAAATTGTCTTTTGATTCCATTATCTTCACAAAAGATGTTAAACTTATTTGAAGTAAATTCTCCTCCTTTATCTGATCTTAAATATTTAATCTTCATGCCTGATTCATTCTTAACTCTATTCTTGAGTATCTTGAACTTGTCAAATGCCTCATATTTTTCCTTAATAAATTCAATGCACATCATTCTAGAAAATTCATCAACAATAATCATGAAATACCTTTTACCATAGAATCCTTTATTCTTTGTAGGACCACTAAGATCTATGTGTACAATCTCCAACTTTTTTTTAGTAGTAAACTTCTTGCTAGGAAAAGAAGTTATTTTATGCTTTTCCAATACACACTCCTTGAAAACTGTGTTAGTAGGATTTGCAATCTTTGGAAAATATCTAACTGTAAACATATTAATATATTTCACAATGTTGTGAAAGTTTATATGAAAAAATGTTTTATGTCATAACCCATTGTCATCTACCTTTGTAACCAAACATGTCATTTTAGTGGGATTCAACTGAAATACATTACCTCTAGATCTAGTTCCTATTCCAATTATTTTTCCATCTTTGTCTCTGATCATGCATGTCTTCTTTGTGAACTGTAATTGATAACCTTTAACCACTAGTTTTTCAACACTCAAAAGATTGTGCTTCAAACCATCAACAAAATATACACCCTCAATGTTAGTCTTACCATCAAGATTTATAGATCCAATACCTTTAACATGGAAAGTTGCATTGTTTCCAACTCTAACAATGCCTCCATCATAACTTTTGAAGTCAAAAAACTAGTTCATATCACCAATCATATGATGTGAACAACCAGTATTAATTATGTAATTAGATTTCTTTACAACTTGTGATACCAAAGCCATTTTCTTTGGACTTTCTTCTTTAATAGCTACAAATCCTATTTCATCATCACTAGCACTTAATTCTTGTTCATCAAAATTATCTTCTTCATTAGCACAAAAACAATCTCTATCTCTTCTAGGTTTGAACTTTCCTCTATACTTTTTCTCTCTTTTAGGATACTTAGATGCATAATGACCAAACTCATTACAAGTCCAATATTTAAAGATTTTCTTACCATCTTTTTCTCTTCTTACAAGAAGGGCTACTCCTCCTTCTATCATTCTAATACAGGAGCATCCAGAGGTATAAGGGCAATCCTGTGTTACCCAAAAAAATGTACTTAGACTTAGTTTTTGTTTCATGTCTTTACATTTTTGGATACCCATTTGGGTCAAATAAAGGTTCCAACTCTCATAGTTCCACTATCAGTGCATTTGAAAATCCTGAAAAAATAGGAGCATGTATTTGGGCCATCATCTTGGTAAACTAGAAGGTGTGAATTGGACAGATGAATGTAATCATGATTTAGAGCATTCCAGAAAAAGAATCAGGT
Organism: Cupressus sempervirens; assembly: GCA_028749045.1. Classification (NCBI taxonomy): domain Eukaryota; kingdom Viridiplantae; phylum Streptophyta; class Pinopsida; order Cupressales; family Cupressaceae; genus Cupressus; species Cupressus sempervirens. Next base: position 47,202,621 of record CM053787.1, read on the forward strand.
CAATAGGCCCCACGGTTTGAAAGTTATTGCATTTTTTTTGAGTTTTGGAGACCTCCTAAGAATGCTTCAAAGTTAGGTTTGGGGCATTAAATGACCTCGAAAAGGGTCAAAAAATGGAGGACGAGCAAAGCTTGTCCATAGGGCTATAGAGAACTTCGAGAGCTTTTCGAAAATGTAAACAGTTCGTCAATCAGAGCTACGGTTCAAAAGTTATGCCTCCCAAAAGTTCGGTTACTGTTTCTAGATTCTTCTAGATTTTCACCGACTTCTGACGTAGCTTCTAGAACCTTCTATTTTGTCAGTGGATGCCTATTAGCACTTTCTAGAATGTACTCCTAGTCCTTAACCCTTCGGGGTCTATTTAAGGAGATTTCTGGCATTGTAAAAGGCAGTTCGGAGTGGAGTTTGAGAGGAGGTACTGAATGGAGAAATTATTTCCAGATTTATGCTATTGTAAGCCCTTAGGGCATGTTTTGAAGTTGATTTTCTCTATACTATTTGTACTAGCTTATTTTTCTCAGTTAATATCATTTTCCCTTTCTGTTGTGTCTATTTTGTTCTTGGGTTGTGTCCCCATCACATTCTATCCTCATCAAATTTGTTACTGCTAGAAAAATCTCCTCTAGCACTTGTGCTCCTTGATATATTAGGGTGAATGTTTAGGGCACTAAAATTGTCTTTGTTTTAGACAATTCTCCAAACTATCTAAGCTCATTCTCAACTACTTCAAGTCTCCCAAGTAATGCTTCCTTGGTAAAATCTTTGGTACAAGAGGTCAACAACTATATCATTTGGATGGTGTTAAACTCCTTAATATCTTCTAGATTACTTCATCATCTTCCTTGGTTCCTCCTTGAGATCTTTTACCTACAACAATTTCTGATATTCTACCTACATATGTTCTTATAGATTCACCTTCCATCATTTTAGCCTCTTGAAATGAACAAATCCAAATTTGTAGCCTTAATTTCCTAGAATGTTTATCACTTTCAAAACTATTTTCCAAAGCTTTCCAAATCTTATGAGAAGTATGAAGTTTTTTAACCTAGTTGTACTCAATTTTAGGAAGTGCAGACAATAGTGCTTCTCTAGCTCTCATGCTAAATATGAAAAGTTCTCTCTCATCCTTGGTACAAGACTCCAATGCACTTTCAGCAATAATTGTCTTATCTAATTTTGTCAAGATCTAATATCCTAGACCCATACACAATAGATGTGTCTTCATTTTATCTTTAGGCTTGTCATAATTTTATCCATCCAACTTCAAACTATCCTTTTGGAATCTATTCATCATGGATCTCCCAAAGTTGTTAAACTTTATCTTCAAGGACATGATGCTCTGATAGCAATTGCTAGAAATCATAGTTCACCAAGATAACTAAGAGGGGAGGTGACTAATTTATCCAATTAAAACATTTATCAACCTTAATTAATCTTAATCATTCAACCAAAGTAAACAACAACCATACCAAGATGCACATACATAATTACACTAGATTTATGAACTAGGGAAACCCTTGATCAGAGGGAAAACCCTAGTGGGAAAGATGCCCACAAAGATATATATTCCTTTGTAGAGGGTGTACCATGTTAGGAGTCTATTAACAGATTTAGTACATAAGAGTCCCTATTAGGAGACTTTGAATCCCTATTAGGAGATTCCAACCTTGTAAGGAGTTGTGCCAGCCCTATTAGGAGTTGTAGAAGGAAAAAGGACCCACTATCCAAATAGCTTTTGTGGTAAGACCACTAAACTCACTATCCAATTGATCTTCAACTATTCATTGTAGAATAATTGTTAGCATTGTGCTTTATCCTCTTTCCTCTATCCTATCAACTGGACTAATCATTATCAAACCTTGTAGACTAGCTCACAAACCTTGGATCCAAGTATCAAAATAAAACCTTAGCAATGAAGTTCTCAATAACTTCGCTTTGCTTTGCTTATCTTCACATATCGACTATTTCTCTTCTATTCCACTCTTCATGCTTCTTACAATCATTCATTCATTCATATACAATTAAAGGAAAAATTTCTTCTTTTATACGAAATCCATAAAACAATTCCCTAAGTCAGCTATTACACATTCTAAATTAATTATTGTAGGATCTCATTAAGAACATGTTACACTTAGTGATAACATTAATCAGTTTCCTTGTATCTTGAATAATTTTCCACACATGTAATATTATAATGAGTGAGCTTAACCACATCATCTCTAGAATGCCTTCTATATGCATTTGTTCTCAATTCTAAAAATAATAATTATGCTAAGAGATATAAAAAGTTTACCAAGACATGCCTCTATAAATTCTATCTCTGGATTGTCTTTACCAAATCTTCCATAGCTTCTAGACTTAATATCTTCTTCTTCTGAGGTTAGCTACATATGGTAGACATATTGTAGTATCTCCCTTTAACCTCACTAGTGAAAGTACTTGACAGTCTATCTGTACCAACTTGATCTTTTTGTTGATCTTCTATCAAATACCACAAAAAATTACTATGTTGACATCAATGAAAAACACAGTCATGAATGTAACATATCATCATGATAATGATCTCATCATGTATCTACAATACTCCCCCATATAAGTATCAGTAGCATTCATGCTTCCAATAGTCACTACTAAAACATAATAATATCATAAGCACAAGGAAATCTAACATACTAATCAATTAAAGCAATGGATACCCAATTAAGAAAATAACATCATCTAATCATATGCTGAACATCATCATAAGGGAATGTGTCAAATGAACTAACATCATATAAAAATTATATCCAAGCATTCCAATGAAAGCATAAATCACAATAAATCATGCTTTGGAACCCAAAGTATCAAGTGAAAACATCCAACAACAGTCACACTGGGACAATAGACCATCTCTCTACACTAGTTTCCAATGCTAGTATAGGTAGCTATGCCTCCCAACCACATTAAACCTATAGGTCCACTCCTTCCATATTGATGGAGATAATGGCCCAACCACAAACACACATAAATAAAATGTCCTTGGCTAACACTCACACTAGACAGTAATGATGACTGAAACCAAGATCATGAGATGATGCAAATACAATAGGGATTGGTTAGACACCCAATGGGGAACTATGTAGGGGTTGACATTATGGAGAGTCACTTGGCATCAGAAAGCCCAAGCTAGTATTGGCATCTCTCACTTCCCAATGAAAGGAACAAAATATAGAAACCTTTTATTAGCTTAAGTTTTATTACCACTCACACATTTTATTTAGTTATCACTTGATTAAAACTTTAGCATGCCAACCCATGGGAAATAGTCACCGAGCTATGGAGATAGAATCCCCCTCCATATGCTACCCTACCCTATCCATTCTCATCCAACAATGAGTGCCCATAGGCATGTACATTCCCAACACAACCCCAAATGATCATAACTCCATCGAAGTACCAATGGGAGATCGGGCCTCATAAGTCACCCAACAATTTACATGCACGTACTAATGTGTAAAGCACCACCATCATGAATATCATAACATAAGGATTGGATGAGAACACAAGAAAAATATCACTCAACCAAAAATAAGCTTGGGAGGATGGATTTTACATGAATCCCAATACATAATAAAACCATACATCATGAACTCACTCGACTGGCCTCAATCTGACAGTATGGATTCTAATCAAATCCCAATGATGCAACAAGACCAAACATTATGAACTCACTCAACTGGTCTCAATCCGAGAGTATCAATTCTACATGAATCCTAATGTCCGTAAAATAATAAGGGTCTAAAAGAAACCATAACACTAGGTATAAAATCTCTCTACCTAACACAATGTTAGGAGTATGGATGTGGCACACTTCCCAATGGAAACATAAAAGTGCAATAGTGGTTTGACTGACATCCTATGAATAATTCAAGTCTATGACCAACATCATGCTAACAAAACTTGAGAAAATTGGGTGACACAAAGATCACGGTGAAAAACCTCAAAAATTAAAAATTTTGAAATTAAAACCCATTTGGTCTTAAGGCACAAAAGCCCCAAATATCAAATAAAATCTAGGTTTGGATTCTGTATGCAAAAATGACCAGCATAATGGTGCAAAACCCCCAAACCCTTGTTGGATTTTTCAAGTGGGAAGATTTACTTTTGAGAGGAGGCGAGAATCAGAAGTAACTAATTTTAACCTTCTTGAAACCTTTTAACTGAAATCATTCACATGCATCTAATACATCTAATAAACATGAAAGTAAAAGACATGCATGAAAATAGATAACACAAGAATTTGGCAACCCAGAAACCCTCCAAAATAAGAAGGTAAAACTGGGGTGGGGATGACACCCACAAAGTATCACTACAACAATATGTAACTATTCAAGGTTACAATGTTTGACCACTTCCAATGGTCTGCCCTATGAAAGGTATGTCCTATTAAAGACTTTACACCCTATTAAAGGTGACCTTGTTAAAGGATTTAACTATCCTACTAAAAGTAGGAATGGTTAAAGGACTTTAGTACATTCACTTGGAATGTCACCCTGTTAAAGGATTTACAAATGGCTGCTAAGCCAACCTAAGTTCATAAGATTTTCATTCCTAATACAATTGCTACAGAGTGTTAGAAAGTCTTCACCTGATGACTTGCAATCCTCAATTTCTGATTCCAGATCCTTATTCTACTCTAACTACACTGATCCTTGCTTGATCTAATATGTCACTCTTCGTAACTCTAATACTCTATTCTTGATCAATTGGATTCTGCAATGCTACTCTATTCTTCACTAAGTCTTTAAACTCTTCTATGAATTTCACTATAGTTCACCCATACACTTCTCACTCTCTCATATACAATAGGGTATTGTCCTCCTTATAAAGATTTTGTAGACTTAGGGTTAGGTATGAATCTATGATCCATATTCATTCTTCATTTCCTACTCAATTTATGCACTTTTCCTATTGGTTGCATACCTTCTCCATTTTTCTTATTGGTTGCATGTTGATTACATAGGTAATGCAAAAGATTCAATCTTATCTTCAAGATCCTTCAAGATTCATCCTATGTCAGCTCCAAAAATGGTTTACATCTAAGTTTGTGAAGATACAAACTCATATGTTGATTCTATGTTACTTGGTACTTGCTAGTTGCTGATGCTAACCACATATAGAAATTTTGTTTCACTCAGCTCCTATAGTAATCTTGTTTCACTCAGCATCTATACTCTACTTGGCACCTATAGTGACTCGACACTTGAACTTTTCTCAACACCTAAAGATCACTCGACACATAAAGTTCACTCAGCACCTATTGAATTCTCTGGCTCAACACACACTATAGCTTGGCTTCTATATTATACTTGGCATCACCTTGAGAATTGGTTAAGTTTGTTGACACTCAATTTTCAAAACCAATCTGAGACCAACAATCTCCCCCTTTGACATGAGAGGAAAAAACACTTAACTATTATAAATCTGATCTCTATAAGCATAATACATATTATGTTTGGCATATATCCAAAACTTTAAAAAACTTGTTCAAAATTATATATACTTCAAAATCTTGTAACTCCCCTTGAGCTAATGTGCCAATTCTATAACCAAAAATCTTATGCTGAATTTGTCTCATGCTGATGCATCTGATACTCTTTGCCTTGTCATTCCTTTTTCTTTGTTTTTGTGTACCCTATTTCTGCTTCCCTTTTCACACACTTTCTTGTAGTTTTTACATCTTTTTGGTTGTATCTTCTTATTTCACCTCAAAATTTAATATCTCCCCCTTTGCATATTCTTTATTATCTTCAAAGAATGTAGTATTTGTATCTCCCTCATTTTTATTATATGCATAATATTCATATGTATATCTCCCCCTTTTTGACACTTATGTCAAAGGGTCCTAAGGGTGAATAAAATATTTAGCCAAAAAAGTTTTATTTACCTCCATGATCATCTTCAAAGAAGCATCAGGCAATTGTTCAATGCTATTTCTAGTAATTTGTGTTGGATGGTTGTCTCTAATACAAGATGTACAAGGCCTTCTAGTGTAGAAAGATTGTGGTCTTTTTTCAAAATGTTTTTTGCATAGGCCTATTCCTTATGTATGACTTCTAGATGTGGAGTAATGGAGGATTGAATCTACATTAATTTTTCCTTAATATTGGCCTCTTTTCTTTTCCATACAACAAACTCCTTTTGTGTGTGAACTGTAGTTGTAAAATGCTTCCCACTCTGAGCTGGATCTTTGGGTAGCTATGTGCTAGAAATCTTGAGATTTTGTTCCAAGCTTAGTATCCTTTGACTAGATTCTTGTGCCAAATATGATGAATCACACAATTTGGTGTACAATGAGAATACATTCCCAAGTACTATTTTCACTTTTTCAATTTTCTTAGCCAATTCAACTATTGAAAGTGTTATTTCACTAGATATCTTTTCATTGACCTTCATCTGAAACTTCTTTTCTGGCCATTCTAATAACTTAACATTAGTTTTAAGGTCTTCATCCTATACCTGGTCAACTATGTTGGATAATTGCTCCATGATGGGTTGGGTTTCATCAATTACATACAAGCTAAATACATCAAGGAATATATCTTTTATTTCCACAAGTGTTTTCTTCTATCTATACTCATTTTTAAGTATCTCTTATTTCTCCCTTCTCTCTAGTGCCTCTTGCACTTCATTTATCTATGCTAGGTTCATAGTTCTAGATTCATAACTAGGTATGACTATCTCCTCATCAAATGTAGGGTCTTCATAATGAAGTACCCTTGCAACCTTGGTTGAGCTCAAGCTTGGTGCTAAAATCTAAAATGGTACTTCATCAGTGCTCAACTTTTTGGTAGGAGTCCCTAAGGTAGGCAAGTTTACTAATGTTTGTATTGCTTCCTGCTCCTTAGGGGTTTTTTACTCTTCTTTGTCCTCTTCTCTACTACCTTGATCAATAATGATGATATGAGGAAGTGCACCTTGGATTTGTGCTATAGGAACATCTTGTCTTGCTTGTTCCTTTCGTAGGAGTTGATGAAAGCCAACTCTACATCTCACCAAGATCACCTGCATGCAAATAACTTGTTGAAGGGAAACCAAGAAGGAAGAGGTGGAACTTGGAAAACCCCTAAATGGACTTGAGAGAGAAAATATTGCAAAAAAAAGAAAATGTATTTACAATGAGTTGAGAAAATACAATGAGAAAGCCTAAATATAAAAGGCCTCATGGAAGCTTGTAGAACAAGCTAGAAAGTGGTAGAAGATAAGGTTGACAACTAAGCACACTTCCAAAAAAAGGTGGAACATGCTAGAAGGGAACAAGCTCTCGTGTTGTCAACAACTCATCACTAAAACAATTAACTACATCCATTAACCTAAGTAAGCTTAAGTAAATAGAATAAATAATTTATTATTAATTATTTACTCTAACACTCCCCCTTAAGTGTAACTTTGGAGAATGCCTTAAGCTCACAAAAAATAAGATGAAATGCAGAATGGGTTCTGACAACAAGGCCTTGTTAGGTACCCATGTACAATGCAAATAAATGCAACCTCTAAAAATAGGGAAAGAGAGAAAACCACATGGGAAAAACCCTTCCCCAAAAAGAGGTAAGAACCTAGTGAAGGACTAAAGAAGCCTCTAACTAGAGGAATGTCTCATAAAATAGGAACAAGGAGTGATCATGAAGAGCATCACTGAAGCATGAAGAAGCCATAAATTTTTCCATTAGAAAGAAACTACTGATCTAAAGAACCTCCATGGAAGAAGAAAGCATGAACTGAGCGTGTCTATATGGTAGATGATACATCTCACCGAAATGCTTAGGTAGCTAGCCACTACAATCACCTAGTATATAGGATCAACCACTAAATACATAGCTCACACTATTGAGACATCAAACCAAGGATGCATTAGAACAACAACATAAACCCTCTTAATGCAGATGGGGTGAGGTGATAGGCAACTAAGAAGCTGAGCCAAAATCCTCTGCAGACAGAACCAAGAATGACAAGAGAGGGGAAGAGGTAAAAACACCTATAAAGACAAGGTCATGCTGATGTTGCATGGGAAAACAAAAGGATGAAGGCCAAAAATAGCAAACAACTATCCCTCCATGGTGCTTTATAAAAATAGTGCAAGTACAACTGTCTCAAAACAATATTTATGAACCTAAAATGAAAGAGTGGCACTTTATCTCAGTGTGTTTATATAAAAGTTCTTATAAATGATGTCTATAATGATTAGAATAGAAAAAATCTAATATAAAAACATATTACAGCCCAAAACAAAAGATCCCATGCTAGGAAAATGATCCTCAGACTTAAAACACCCAAGATATCCACCACAGAGCAAAAATGCCAAAAATATGATAGAAAGAGCATGGGGTAGAATCTAAGGAAAAAATACCACATTTCTAAAAAGGTGACAAAACCAAATTTCTAAAAATATATAAAATTTTCAAAAAAACTGACATGGGATGCAAAAGATATGCTTGCCAGAGTCAAAAATAGAACTTTGGAATTCAACTACCAAAATGAGCAACAAAACTACACCAAAACCTAAAAATACCTACACCAATGTCTCTATCTTGGAACCATCTTTCTAAAGCTTCTTTTGGATTGGATAAATACCTCTATATTCTCGAGATATGACCAAAAAATTGCAAGTAGGTCAAAAAGGACCCTAAAGAGCCTGGCAGGGGTGTTGATGCAGTGCTGACATCAAGATTTTACTAGAAAAAATTTGATGGCCTAGGGGTCGTTGTGGCAAAAAAGGGCCATGTGGCATGCCACATGGTAGTACCACATGGATGCCATGTGGTAGGTGGGTGACATGGTGGGTGATGTGGCAGGGCAAAAGTGGAAAAGTGCCATCGTAGCACCCATGCCATGTGTCACCCCTAGAAACTACAAAGTGGCACTAACTATGCAAATGTCTCTATGCTGGTCGGTGACTATGCAGGAGTAGAGGAAAGGCTAGTGACACCAAAGGAGTGGCCCAGAGATGGAGTAGATAGGAGGCACCATAGCAGAAATAGGTGGAGCAGGTAGTGGCGCCACTAGGAAATTGGTACAAGGGCTATGACCAGGGCAAGGGAGGCACCATAGGCATTGGTGAGGTGTCAGTGGTGTGCAAGAAGCCCTGTAGTGGCCACTGGGTAGTGTCATGGTGTCGTGGCCTTGCAATATTTTAAAAAAAAAAATTCTCAAATCTATCTGTATGATCGTACAGTCGCTTGTAGGGGCCTAAAAAATTTCCCCTAATGCCCTATAGCTAAAAATGAAAATTTTTATATGAATCCTAACAATAAATGGACTTTCAGATTCAATGGTAGCATTCATTTGAGCCTAAAGTACTCTGAAAAATGTTCTTCCCCTAGATTGAAGAAAAATGCACAAACAAACTAGGGTTTGTGTCTCCAAATCATGGCTTCAAAAATCCTTCAAACAAGAAGTAACAGGGAGGCTCTGATACCATGTAGGAGTTGATGAAAGCCAACTCCACAACTCACAAGCATCACCTGCATGTAAATAACTTGTCGAAGGTAAACCAAGAAGGAAGAGGTGGAGCTTGGAAAAACCCTAAATAGACTTGAGAGAGAAAATATTGCAAAATGAAGAAAATTTATCTACAATGAGTTGAGAAAATACAATGAGAGAGCCTGAACATAAAAACCTCATGGAAGCTTGTAGAACGAGCTAGAAAGTGGTAAAAGATAAGGTTGACAACTAAGCACACTTTCACAAAAAGGTGGAACATGATAGAAGGGAACAAACTCTCGTGTTGTCAAAAAATCATCACTACAAAAATTAACTACATACATTAACCTAAGTAAGCTTCAGTAAATAGAATAAATAATTAATAATTAATTATTTACTCTAACACCTTTATTGGCTCCTCGATAATTGTTATCACTTTTACTATAGAATCAACTTTAGCAATTGTATCCTATGCTTCTTGCTCTTTAGGTTGATCTGTTGTAGCTATGGGAGGTTGTGAAGGTGGTTCTTGTGTGTTCACCTTCTCCCTTGTAATTTTTGCTATAGCCTTTTTTAATTCATCCACACTTACCAAAATTGGATTTGTACATAGTTGCGATTGCAATGTAGTTTGGTGAAGGATCTTTTTCAGATCCTTTGTAGTAAGTGGATTGATGTTCTAACCTAATTTTTTAGGAACATTATTTACTATTACTATCTCTATAGGTGTTGTATGTGGAGGACTTGGTGGTGGCATTTAGGTATCTTGGAAACTCTGTTCTGACTACTGCTCCTCAGTTGTTGCCTCTTCACCTTGTGTTTTCCCCATTGTTTCATTTTCTTTTTCTTTATCTACTTCCTCATCTTTCATATTTTATTCTTCTTCATCATCATTTCTCCCCTCAAATGGATCTTCCTACTCTTCTTTAATAGTTGTCAATCCATAAATTAGTTTCCACATTTGTGTGGACTTTTGCACAACATCTTCTATTTGGTTCTGCAAAAATTCCAAAGGCTCTATATTTGGGTGCAAATTTTCTCCCATGCTTTTTGTTGGCCTTAATTATTTGACCTTTAGTAAGGTCTAGCATTACATTATCCAATGTATACTCCCTTATTTCATTCTCCATTTTGAGATAGTAATGCCATTTATTTTCAACTAATGAGCTTAGCTCCTTAGACATTGAGTTGTCTAGTTCAAGTGAGGTGGTCTTGAAATTAGCCATCATAGTGTAGATGGATTCTTCCACTATTTTTTTTTGTTACTTTGACAACTTATTGAACTCAATGGTCTTTAGACTAGTTAAATTTGCATTGTCTCTAATATTATTGGAAACACTTTCCAATTTAGATGTGGTAGAATGGCTTACCAATATGAATTGATCTTCATCAGACTCAGTCCTTTCTTCATCTAATTCAAGAGGTGCAACATACTTTCTTCTCTTCTTTTGCTCTATAGGCCCTCCTTATTCTATAGCCTTTTTCTTCTCCTATTCTTTTGTCACTTGAGTTGTAGCCCTGGTATCTACCCTTGTAGTTGGTTTGGCTAGGCTTGGCTTTGTAGGTTTCTTCTTCCCCTTTAGTTGTGAAACTGGTAGTTTTTGAGTTTTTCTTTTCTTTGGTTGAGCCTTGGGTGCTTCTTTCTTAGCAGCTTCCTACTGTTCAGCATCCTCCCCCATACATTGGGTTAATCCAAGTGGTCTCTAACCTTGTTCATCTTCATCATCCTTAGCTTCCTCACCTTCTTCTTCTGCTTCTTCATTAGTACCCTCACCAAATTTGACTTTTAACTTCTTGACAAGTTTATCCTTCTTTTTTAATGTAGAGGTAGTCTTCAACTCCATATCCACTTTTAATCTCACCACATCATAGGTTCTAAAATGTGGTGCATCCTTGTCTATTTCTCCTACAAGTAATGCATTTATTGCTACTAATGCTTCATCTATGTCTATTTCATAACCAAGAGGTCTTAACCATCTCACTCCTTGTATGGTTGCTTGAATGCATGTATAATCAATATCTACAAAAAACATACGTCATTTACATGTTTCTCTACTAAGGAAACTAGTATTCTTAGCCTTTGTTTCATTGTCTTCTTGAAGTCTTCAAAATAGCTACTCATTAAGGTCATATTCATTAACTAGAGCTATAATAAACCTATTTGTTTTCCATGCCACTTTACCAAAAGAAGGAAACTCATTCTGAACATAAAAGAATATACAAATCAAAATAGCACCAAATTTGCATTGGACTACCTTGGTTCTCCTGATTGCTACTAGATTTTCATTAATATATTGTAGTTACAGTTCTACAAGATCATAAATGTGATCCTTTTTCACCAATTTGCAGCCTATTGTTGGGACTAAAAATTGCATGCTTAATTTTCAGTCACATCTCAAAAATTTTGAGAAAATCAGGCCTATAAATGCTTTGTGAAGCCCATGTATCCCATTGTTGAGTTAGTGCATAAATGGTGTTTAATGTTTCTAACACCCTACATTCAGCCTGTCTAAGCATTCCATGAAGTTAAACTAACATTTTGAGCCATTCCTTGAAGTCTCATTTTGAGAAAATTCCAATCTGCATTTTACCCTAAGTGTCAAACAGCGACAGAATGACTAGGTAATGATGTGGCAAGCGAATGTCAAGAGCGCACTAGATTGCGCCATGTGGTGAATCCAATAGTTGTCGTTTACTCGCTATGGGAGAGTTGCAAGGAAGTTAGTATAGCAAGGTAGCGACGATGACATGGCATGAGTTACTGGGCAATGACTGTTCACTAAAGGAGTGAATCAATGAGTGACACGTGTCACTTGGTCAAACTTAGTTTGAACCCAAATTTGGAGGGTGGAAAAATATTTATTTTTTACTATAAAGATTTGTTTAAAAAATGATTTTAATCATTTGAACTGGACATGCAAACTCATTTTAAATTTTAAAAAGGCTTAAATCTAAAGTTTTAACTTTAGAAGGTTTTAAAAAATTTCAAAATTTTAAATCAAATAAGAGTTGTAGACCTAAAGTTTCTAGCAAAGGAGGACGTTTTTCAAATCGAGATTTTGGGTGTTTCTTGAAGACAAAATATGCCTTATCATATACCACCGGAATCAACAAAAGATGAACTTTTCAATTTTGAAGTTGGTTTTTTACACAGGAAACAGTGTGTTCGAGCAATAGGAGGTTTTCTACTAGGTACTCAAACTACAACTGTATTTAGGTAATCAAAGTTCAAAACTAATTTTTAATATAGTAATCACCTGAATATCAATAAAGGGTAGTAAAAACTTAATTTGGGCCAAAATTTTATCAGATTCACTCAGTAAAAACAAAGATTTCACTAGCATTTCAGTGGGCAAATCAGATATTTTGATGACTCAACAAGTTTTCATCATTTTACAGAGATATTTCTTAGATCAAATAATAGTAATGATAAAACTAGATCAAATCAAGATGGAAGAGAGAAGAAAGAGGTTATTCAGATGCCAGAGATTGAATTTCAAGTGGATAGTTGGTAGTTACATATTAGATCTGAGAATTCACTTCTTGCTATATCTTTCTATTTTTCATTCTTTGTAGAGGTTCTAGTTTTTTGTGACTGAGAAACTAGAGGGTTCTAATTCTTTGGAGAAAATTGGCACATTACTGTGATACCAAGGTTTTGGATCCATTTCTTGATGCATTCCCATGACTGTGACCACATTCTTTAGTAAATGTTTCTTGTATAAATAGCATTAGGGAGGTTAATATAGATAGTTCAAATCTATTAGGTGTTTTCTGTGTTTTCATTTCATGCATATGATTGTATAATTTCAAGGAAATAATACAAAGAGCAGCAGATGATTGAGTTTTAATTGAATCTTGTCTCCACTCTCACTGAGTTGTAATGTTTTATGACCTTTGAACAAAGAGCCTAGGTCATAGTTGAAGTCCCTTAAGGTTGTATGTTATTTCATTGCTGCTGATAATTCAAGGAATTGTGTAAATGCTTCATAGAAATCAATAGGGTTACATATTTATTGAGGAGGATATTAGGTAAGAATGAGCTTTAAACTGAATATAGATGTCTATTTACAAGTTGAATAGATAGATCAGATATCTGAAGATACACATATGTCTCAGATATTCATATGTATGTTTGTGATTCATGGATTTGCCCAATGGTTAAGGCACTGATCAATTTCAAGATCACTAGGTCTTACTGCTGCATATCTGAGGTTTTTTTGAATTCAACATTATTAATCAAACATGTTTTCCCCTTTTATGTTGAAGGACCTAAATGTTTAACCCTCACTTAGCTTGTGAATACTCTAGACTTGCATTTAGCTACTGTAGATCTATGTCATTTCATGAGTTACTAGGAGATATAAGGGTCTCATTTGCTTAATAGATTCAGGGATATGTTTTGCACTGGTATGATATCAATTGAATTTGAGGTATACTCGCCTAGGTTTTGTAGAGCCTGAAGTGTAGAAGGAGTCATGCCTTATAGTTGGCCTGTTGTCAGAAATGGCATGTTGAAAATGAGAGTTAGCTGCCCCTAGATGTGTCAATTTCTCAATGGGATAATTGAAAACCCTCTAGCATTTTCAAACACCAACACCTACATCTTCTACAATGCAGGGAACACTATTGAGTCTGCTAGATTGGTAGAATTTTTGTGCAATAACTTTGATAGAAAAATCAACAAGAGGGTCTTGAATGGTATCAATTGTTATCCCTCTCTTATTCCACTTGGCACCCATATTTTTCTCAATTGCTTCCTTTGAATCACTCCTAAGTGTCTTTGGCTAATCTAGGGTTGGGTACCCTATCACTCTATACACAATTCTCTTTGTGATTTTCACGGGGCCATCCTCCAACCATAAGCTTCCATTATGTATTCTACTAAGCACTAGCCTAATCCATTTAGTCTTGAACACTATAGGGAATTCTAGGGCATGCATTAAACCCTTGTTTTCAACAATTTTGTACTCTTCTTTCAACACTCCATTGTCACACAATTTGTCATATGCTTCCCTCATCTCCATATCACCTATGGCTCCAATCTTGCAATTGTAACATCTTCTTACATCTTTAATCATAACTACCTTAGGGGGTATGACAGATAGGACTCTAGTTGGGTTGTTTTTATATGCTACTTTTGGTATTGCACAAAAATCAGGTTGTTTCACCTCATTGGACACTAGTTGGACTTTGAAAGGTTCCTTCTCCTGAGTTTTCCTAGAGCTAGAAGCCATTTTTGTAATCTAGGGTTTGTATGCAAATAAAATTTGAAACTGCATAGCTCAACACAAACGTAAATTCCTCAAATTTGATGAAATTGTGCTAAAATGTTGTTGAAATCTGCTTAGACATTAGATTCTCTACTTTGGAGTTGTTTTGTGCTCTTTCTTGTCTTTGCTCTTCGTTCGTGATGAAAAAAAATGATTGAAAATGTGATAATATACCCTTTTTCATTCCATTTAATGCTTAGTGCATTTACAGTTGTCCACTTAGCTTCTAAAGGATTCTACATTACTTGGCTTCCATTAGCTTTTCAACACTCATTTTCAACTAAATTTTCTTCTTTACTCAGCTTTCACTACCAACTCGGCTCCAATTAATTGTTTGGCTCCTACTATTTTGACAATCAACTCGGCTTGTACTAGAATTTTACTCAGCATCTGAGTGCAACTCAGCAACACTTATGAAATCTTAAAATTTCGACTTTGCATCTTTGATCACACTAATCTCTTCTTTTTAGTACTTTCTTGTTTTAGGAATTAATATATGATAAAACTTTGTAAATTAGTCCCTCATGCCTTCTTTTTTGCTTAGTTTGATGAAGTGTGACCACTTGACTTGTAAGGTGAAGTGATCCCTTCATTTGATGTGATACACCCATCTTTCTTCTTCCATGTCTTGTTCATTTCTCCTTTGATGTGTTCAACATCTACCTTCTCTCTATCCTTTTTGTTCTTTGAGTTGGGTTCCTTTGACCTTGTTGGGAAATTTTTGCTAATATGACCAATTTTCAAGCAACTAAAACATGTGGCGGTGACTCAACCATCTACTGTAATTTCCTCTAAAATATGTCCGTATGCAATTTTCAAGAATGTGTCTATATTCTTGATAGTAATGATAGTTATATCTAGTGTTATAGTCCCAATTATAGTGATGTCTATGGTCATTTCCCCTTGCTAGATAATTTGGTGTCCACATAGGCTTTCATCCGCACTCAAAAGCTCTATGTCCATACTTCTTGCAATCATAGCAGTGACCTTCAAATCTTGGTGTTCTGATAGTCCTAGTCTTGTAGTCATGTGCTTGATGTCCTTTCTTTTTGCACTTATGATAGTAACCCACATTCTTAGGTTTGTCATGTTCATGGGCAATCTTGCTCATACATACATTAGAGGTATGTCCCTTTTTACCATAGAAATGACAAGTAGGTTTAGTGTTCTTACCTTTGCTACCTCTTTCTTTTGCAGTCTTGGATTACTCTCTATATTTAGTGCTAGTGTAACCAAGTCCTAAAGTATCATTGCTAGCCCTTAGTGATTTCAGTAGCTACTCAAAGTACTTGATGGCCTCATTAGGTTTTTTGAAGCTCTCTACAATTTCTTTCTTTCTTTTTAGATCATTTTGTAGTTGTTCATTTTGCATCTTCAATGTAGAGATCTCAATATCCTTGATATTTAGTTCATGATGTGCATTCATCATCTAGCTTAGGGTTTCTAATTGCATGTTTGAAATTCTTGCAAGCTCAATTGACTTCTCTTCTAGTTTTTTGGCAAGGTTTCTCTTGTCTTCTTCTAGCATAGCCTTATCTTCAATGGCTCTTTTCTTCTATTTAGTCACCTCACAAAGCATCATGGCTTGTGACTCTTTTTCAAGCTTGAGTGTTCTAATTTCTTCTACTTGAGCTCTATTCTTCTCCATTAGGTCTGCTATTACTGCATCAAACTCTTTGGAATCTCCATTTGAAAATAGTTTTGAGGTGTCAATCTCCTTGTATTGTGTATCATTCTCTGCTATGGCAATGTCTCTTCTTCTCTTTAAGGATTTTCTCAATTCTTCTCTGGCTTCTTCAAAGGCATGTAAAGCAAGTTGTATATCAATTGCCTAATTCTCTATGATCTTTCCAAGTTTGTAGACTTCCATTTCCATATCTTTTCTCCAAGCTATAAGGCTCCTCCTTGTGAGAACATGGCTCTAATAGCAATTTTTAGATTTTACAAGTGGGTAAAAGTACAAACCTCCGTCACCTTTTATAAAGAAACGTGATATTAGAATGTGACAGTTCAACATTAATCACAAAAAAAATGGTATTTGTGTTTAAAATATGAAGATGATGAAAACTATTGAAATGTGTAGAATTGGATGAATTTTAGGCCTATAATTTTTATTATGTTTTTGAGCAAGAATCTATTCTTTTAATTTTATTTTAAAGTCCCTTTTTTAACCATAAAAAATATAGGGTGTAGTTCCCATCAAACAAGCATATGCAAATCATCTTTTTTTGTTCTGATTTGAAAATATCTTATAGATGACATGTATAGCTAGTGAACAAAAAAAGAAATAATTATTTTTTATGTATATTTTTTTAATTATAATTACCCAAGTCTAACCTTATCAGAATCCAATAGTTTTTTTCCTCCTGTCAAAACTTCCCTATCAAATCTATATCTTCTTGAAAAAAAATTACATATTCATGAAGAGGATTCTCTTCTCTAGAGATAAATCTTTTATTTTTATTTTTTTGATATGATTTACTATTTTTTTTCCTTTTTTGAGGGAGCATCTTCTAAAATGTTAAAATATTGACTTATAATATTTTGACATTATAACATATTATAACTAATCAAAACACTCAAAAAATTATATAATGATGATACTGAATCTAAGATCTATAAAAGGGTATTTTTAGTTTTTGAAAAAAATTGAGTTTTAATAAAGAAATGAGATTTGACCAAAATAGGTTTTGGTATCATAAACAATGACTCAAATCTATGCTTTTACCCAAGTTAACCTCTTTAAAACCTTTTAACTAAAATTATTTGCATGCATCTAATCCATCTAATAAACATGAAATAAAAGACATGCATGAAAATAGATAATACAAGAATTTGGTAACGCAGAAACCCTCCAAAATAAGAAGGTAAAACTAGGGTGGGGATGACACCCACAAAATATCACTGTAGCATAATATAGTTGTTCAAGGTTACAATGTTTGACCACTTCCAATGGTCTGCCCTGTGAAAGGCCTATCCTGTTAAAGACTTTACACCTTGTTAAGAGTGACCTGGTTAAAGGATTTAACTACCCTACTAAAAGTAGGCCTAGTTAAAGGACTTTAGTACATTCACTTGGAATGCCACCTTGCTAAAGGATTTACAAATGGCTGCTAAGCCAACCTAAGTTCATAGGATTTTCATTCCTAATATAATTGCTAGAGAGTATTAGAAATTCTTGACTTGATGACTTGAAATCCTCAATTTCTAAATCTAGATCCTTGTTCTACTCTAATACTTTAATCCTTGCTTGATCTAATATGTCACTTTTCATAACTCTCATGCTCTATTCTTGATCAATTGGATTATGCAATGCTACTCTATTCTTTACTAAGTCTTTAAACTCTTCTTTGAATTTTTCTATAGTTCACCCATACACTTCTCACTCTCTCATATACAATGGGGTATTGTCCTCCTTATAAATATTTCAAAGACTTAGGGTTAGGTATGAATCTACGATCCATATTCATTCTTTATTTCTCACTCAATTCATGCACTTTTCCTATTGGTTGCATGCCTTCTCCATTTTTCTTATTGGTTGCATGTTGATTACATAGGTAATGCAAAAGATTCAATCTTATCTTCAAGATCCTTCGAGATTCATCCTATGTCAGCTCCAAAAGTGGTTTACATCTGAGTTTGTGAAGATACAAACTCATATGTTGATTTTGTGTTACTCGACACTTGCTAGTTATTGATGCTTGACACATATAGAAATTTTTTTTCACTTGGTTCCTATAGTAATCTTGTTTCACTCGGCATCAATACTCTACATGACACCTATAGTGACTCAGCACTTGAACTTTGCTCAGCATCTAAAGATCACTTGGCACCTATTGAATTCTCTAGCTTGGCACACACTGTAGCTCAACTTTTGTATTATACTCAGCATCATCTTGAGAATTGGTTAAGTGTGTTGACACTAAATTGTCAAAACCAATCTGAGATGAACAACCCTCATCCTGGAACATAGGGAAATACTCATACCTTCCCAAATGGGTAGAGCTAGCATATAGAAATAGATAGGAACACTAGTTCTCAACCTCCTTAAAAATGATTTCCAAAACTAGAAGCTGAAATGGAGTTGAAACAATAAAATGGAAGATCCCTATCTCACAGCCAAAAGGAGTAAAATGGGAATCTAAACCATAAAATAAAAATCCTGTAGAGTTAGTCAAAATTTGCAAAAATCCAAAGTCTCCTCAAGCTGGATCAAACAAAATTGATCTCGTGATGATCCCACACCTATAGCTCCCACAAAAAATAGAATAGTAATTCCTCATGAAGAGGATTTTTGGTTTTACTCAAAAAAAAACTTTCTAATTCAAAAGTAAGAAGTGAGGAATTAAATTCCTTTTTGGATACTTATTCACTTTTTGAGTGAATAATGGATTAGGGTAACTAACCAAGTAACCTAGTTAAACCCTGAATCTAAAACAAGCTATTCCAAGTAATTTGAATTCATTTATGGAAAAGGTGCCAAAAATTAAAATTAATTAAAATAAAGCCTAAAAACCAAAAGATCAAAATCACAAAATCCTTAACAATTTCATGACAATGTGAACCTCTAAAAGCACAAACACATTCATAGGTCTAATCACATAATGCAAATGAGTTTGGATTTATTAAATCACTGAAAGGTTTAATTCAAATATTTAAATAAGATACGTCAAGCATATAGGGATGACATTGGTAGATATGAATAGCTAAATAACTAACTCCCTGTGCCACTACTAGGGATATAAATCCTATACACTAAAACACATGATCAAGTGTAATTGCATATAATAGCATAGCTGAAGCAATAAATACATTAAATAGATAATTTAACCATTTATTAAATTATACTAAAATAATCCAATACATCACTCACATTTGCATAAAACATAATGAAGCAAGAATGAAGTAAATAACTATAGAATTAATTCCAATACATAACATAATCTGAGATATGTCCACATACTAGATAACTAGATATCATCATAAAACATATTGTCATATCAACATGGCATCATCATGAAAATATGATCAATTGAACAACATAGTATTCTAATATGTATGATACTAAAATCAAAGTATAATACCTAACCCTTAGGTCATCTCACATGTAAAACATAACATGAGTAACAAATATCTCTTAGACCAAAATATAACAAGGTAAATATTTGTAGCACATAACCAATGAATCCAACATGGACAATCCATTTCTAATTATTTAAATATTTAATAATGGATGTTTAAACAACATTAAAAAGGCACTTAAAATGCATATGTGAAAGTGGTCAAACACACCACTGGTATAGGAACCTAGTCTAGTGTAGAAAGATAATAATACATAGTGCCATCTTTGCACATATCTCTAGGTAATCATGGGACAACATCGATCCTAGTAACCATTGGCACAAACCTTAATGAACCATCTAACACATTGTAATCAAATAAACTACTATAGTAACATAAATCAAATCACCTCATGGGTGTAGACTACTCATGGTCCCAATCATGATATCTTCACAACAAAAGATCAACTAGGTTGCATCCATTAGGATGACTTACAAAATTCAAATGGGAGAGGCACTAAATATCATGGAGATAGCCTAGATGATAGGAGCACATCTTGATGATGTGAGTGGTGATGAAGTAGTGGCACTAAACCCTAATCCCAAGCCTAAGGAAGATTGGGACAAGGAAATATTGTTGAGATTTTTTTCAACTAAATATTCGAAGCCTATTGTTGAAGTTGATCATTATGATGGAAGATTGGATACCAATGTTGTGTTGGATTGGATTTCTAATATGGAGAAATCTTTTGAGTATGAAAGTACTCCTGATAATAGGAAGGTAAAAATTGCAATCTCTAGGTTGAAAGGTCATGCATCACTATGCTGGTACCATTTACAAACTAAGACATAGAAGAGGAAAACAAAATATCATAGCTTGGGTTAAAATGGTGAACGAGGTGAAGAATAATATCCTTCCCACTAATTACTAAGTTATCTTGTTGAGAAAAATCCAAAATTTGAGACAAAAGGACATGCTTGTGGAGGAGTACACTAAGGAATTCTATAGATTTGACATCATATCTAGACATGTTGATGATGAGGTTGAGAAAGTTGCAAGGTACCTGAATGGATAGAGATTTGGAATTCGAGATGAAATAATTTTGTGAAATTGGATAGAGTGGAAGAAACATATCAATATGCCTTGAAAACTGAGGACATCTTGACAAAGAAGCATGAATAGAGACAAAGAGGTAGAGGTGGGACATTTCATAGAGGTAGAGGTAGATCTTATGGAGAAAGTGACATATTAGACAATACATTACCACATAAAAGGAAAATATGAAAGGAAAAGTGATGAGAAAGGCAAGACTGAGTGGAAATGTAGTAGTTCTTATCAAAGAAGTGGCAGTTCTTACAAATGTAGTTATGGAAAGGGAGGATTTAGTGGTAACTTATTTAAATGTGGTGAAGAAGTACATCAATCCTTTGAATCTAAACATTTTGGAAGGAAGAATGAAGGTGGTAGTAGCTTAAATATTGTGGTTCAAGGAGATTGTGAGGGTTCACTGAGTGGACCTAAGGTTAGAGAAAAATTTATGGTAAGGAGAAATTTGTGCAGTGAAAGAGTTAATGAAGAACCTATCCTGAGGAGAATTATTTTCAAAACTAGATGCAAGATGGCAAAATCATATTGCAAAGTAATTGTAGATAGTGGAAGTTCAACTAATTTGGTATTTTGTGGAGTTGATTATAAAGTTATAGTTATAGAGGTTGAGATGCCCTAAACCCTACCATTTTTCATCGATTGAGAATGAGAATTGTTATAATGATTTAGAATAATTGAAAGGGGGGTGAATCAGTTATCCTCAAGTCTAGATGTACCAATTCAATTTTTAATCACTTCAAATACTTTAGATCTAATCATTAAGTATCTCGGTCTCTATAGAAAATAAATACTAACATAAAACATGCAATCCTCGATCCTAATAGTAACAAACTTGCAAAATGTAAAACATTAATAGTACAACATCTCAAATAACCTCCACAGAAGTATGGCACCAAGATTTAACAAAGTAACCCAATTTGGGATAAACCACCATAACATGCTACCAATTTTCACTAGTCTAAAGTTAGCCTTGTGAGGAGCCAACCTTTTTAAAGGTTACAATACACATTCAAGGATTTAATCACCCTATTAGGAGTGGCCTAGTTAGATGGATTTAGAATATTCCATTAGAATGTCACCTTGATTAAAAGATTTATATATAACCATTAGGTCAACCTTGATTAAAGGATTTCAAATTGATACAGTGGTTAGAAAGTAAAAGTAGGTTTATTTGAATAAATACAACTCACTTTGGAAATATAGATCACAATGTAGCTCATATGTTGATCCACTAACTAACCTCCATCATCATCTCAATCTCTAATCTTCTTGGAAATCCTTTAAAAAATCAAACTCCACCTCTTCATAACTCTTCTCAGCCTCATATCTATGTTTGACGGTAAATAGCATCAACAACCATCTACCTTTCTAAGTTCTCCACCATCTTTTCTAAACTCTCTCATATTAGCCCTTATGCTTTCTTAAATAGGAAATTTTGATCTTTTATCAGTAAAACATCACCATAAATCTTAGCATTTCGATTAGATTCAACACATATAATGAATCTATCCATCTTCGTATTCATCTTCTTATTTTCTATAAACTTCTCTTTAAATCAATCTATTGATTGCTCACCTAACCCTTTCCTTGCATTAAATAATCTAGCTCATCATTCCTTATCTTCAAAAAACTTTCCATATTCCAATTCAATTGTGTTAGCTTGAAATCAATATTTATTCATAAACTATCAAATGATGACATTCAGACATCACTGAATTAATTGATCAATACTAATTGTTTTGTTTGGCACACTTTCTAAAACTCAATAAGTATGGATGCTCTATCAACATTGTATTCTTCTTAGCTTATAATGTTACTTAGTCAACACTAGCATCACTGGACACATACTTCTAGTTCCTTAATCTTCTTCTCTTTTTCTCGATCAAGCATATGCATTTGGTCTTCCTTTGATCATTCCTTCTAGACTTCAATATAACTTGTCTTCTCCACTTAGGTTATGATTAGACAAACACATTATCTTGTCAAGGTTGATGCAGAGCCACACCTTGGAAAACTCAGGAGGAATTAGTCACTCAACTAAGTTGCTTCAAGGGGCATCTACAACCTTCAGGATCACACACTAAAATCAGATTCAAAACAAAACTTTGAAAATAAAATCCCCTAAAATATCTTCTTGCTTCCTTCGGATAGACCCACACTCAGACATCAATAAATTCTAACCCAGATAAGATTTACTCAATCCAACCATTGATATTTTGCATAACTATATTTTAAACAACATATAAAAATTTGAGAAAAATCCAACGATTCAAACTTGAGATATTGACCCTGCATCAGAGTACATATTTCTGCAAAACATTGCTTCTTGCTGTCTCTAGATAGACCCGGGAATAGACATGTATAACTTTTGAACCAGACAATATTTTCTCAATCCAACCATTTATATTTGGTATAACTAAGTTTCAAACAACCTACGAAAAATTTGAGAGAAATCCAACAGTTCAAACTTGAGATATTGACCCCGCATCAGAGTACATTTTTTTGCAAAACATTGCTTCTTGTTGTCTCTAGATAGACCCGTGAATAGACATGTATAACTTTTGAAAGAGAAATTATTTTCTCAATCCAACCGTTGATATTTTGCATAACTAAATTTCAAACAACATATAAAAATTTGAGAGAAATCCAACAGTGCATTTGGGAAATATTACCCACACACTGAGATTAATTTTCTGCAAACATACCGAATTTGACCCAAAACTAAAACTTTGTAATCTTCTGCAAACTATCAACTTGTTTCCAGTGAGAAGATAAGAAAAATCCGTTCAAAACTCAGACCATCGAAAACTTGCACAAAGACAAAATAAAAAAACATTCCATATCTCTCCAAATTCGATTCGTGTCTTACATAGCCGACTGGCTTTTTATTTAAAACTGACTCTCTTTTTCTGATTAAAGGATGTGAAACGTTTTCTTCTTATTTAAAAAAGAAGAACGTCTTCTATCCAAAAAAAAGGATAAGAATCTGCAAAGTTTTTTCTACCAATATTAGACAGTCGTTTTCTAAGTCAAGAATATTCTAAAAACTGCCTACTACCTATTATTGGATTCTAAAAATCATTAAACACTCCACCTACGAATTAAAAAAAACTATTCTAATTTAAGATCCACACACCTAGTCCTAGGTGGCTATATCTGGAGAGCTTATTGAACTGCTACTCTAGGTATGCCACCACATGTAGGACGTTATTACAAACTTCAAAAACTAAAAGCATTTAAAACATAACATTAAATTCCCTATTACATTTTCAATAATGTTGCCTCCTATAGCGTTTCTCTTCTCTGCCACTGCAGCATACTCCCCTGTAGAATGAATCTCAAGTCCTCTTGATATGATGTGTTGTAGAAATGAATCTCATTCTTCTTTCGAACTTTCCAATTTCTTTGAACTAGGATGAGCATATCTACAAGAAAAATAAAAATAATATCCAACTTCTCCACCTTGTAGCTTTGATTCTTTAATGCTGTAAATGTCACAGAAAATTCTCCAGCATGATTCACTATACATGAAATCTGCAGCCCTACATAAACATTATTAGAAGAAAACATATCATCACCATTAAGATTATTTGAGTTCTCTTTTTGAATATGAGCTTCCTTATACACCATGTAATGTGCATCATATCTATCTTCATCAATAGTAACCATAAACTTATCTGCTTCTTGACTATCAATCAGTTTCACATCTTGAATCTTAAGAATCATATTTATCTCTTCTTCCTTTATTAGACATTTATCATCATCTTGATCTTCTGTAGTAATCTCACTTTCGAATATCTCTTTCTTATTACAACTTTTCTCAATAACAATAACGGTATTGCACTCTTTTCTTTCTTCTTCAAGCTGAGTTTTCGTACTACTGCCATGCCTTTTCCATTCTCCCACAATGGCTGCAAATTTTTTCCATAAATCAGATTCTTCTTCAGAACTTGTTGTTACACATTCCTTAGCTTCATCTTCATGCCATTCCTCTTGACATTTTTCTTCATTATGCATATTTAAGGCTTCATTAGTTGCCTCCAAAATCTTTTCCATAGGAGTACCTTCCAACATTGTACTCTTCTCTATTTTCAAAGGACATGTTACTATTCCAACCACAGATTGTTTGCATTCAAATCCAATAGGGCTTGTCTTGTTACTGCTCTCGTCAAGAGATACTTGCTGCACTTCTTTCAACTTAGCTTTATTCTCTTTCAACTTAGCATCATTCTCCTCAAGTCTCCTTCTCAAATTGTTTATCTCCTCTTCTATCTTGCTTAGCTCTTCTCTTTGTTTTCTCATTTCTTCTTTCTCTCTTTTCTTCTTTTCCTCTATCTCCTTCTGTTTAGAATCCTTTCTCTGTTGATACCTTCTAAAAAGATACAATAAAGCTGCTTCTTCTTGTCCCATCATTCCTTAGCTAGGTTATTTTCTTCTTATCTAGTCTCCTAGACTTCTTCTCAGGCTCTTCTCTCAATCTTTCACAAACAACAATTTTCTTTACCCAGATCTTATACTATGCTTTGATACCAAAAATGATGCAGAGCCAGACCTTGGAAAACTCAGGAGGAATCAGTCACTCAACTAAGTTTCTTCAAGGGGCATCTACAACCTTCAGGATCACACACTAAAATTAGATTCAAAACAAAACTTTGAAAATAAAATCCTCTAAAATATCTTCTTGCTTCCTTCGGATAGACCCACACTCAGACATCAATAACTTCTAAACCCGATAATATTTACTCAATCCAACCATTGATATTTTTAATAACTATATGTTAAACAACATATAAAAATTTGAGAGAAATCCAACGGTTCAAACTTTAGATATTGACCCCGCATCAGAGTACATTTTTCTGCAAAACATTGCTTCTTGTTGTCTCTAGATTGACTCGGGAATAGACATGTATAACTTTTGAAGAAGACAATATTTTCTCAATCCAACCATTAATATTTGGGATAACTAAGTTTCAAACAACCTATGAAAATTTGAGAGAAATCCAATGGTTCAAACTTGAGATATTGACCCCGCATCAGAGTACATTTTTTTGCAAAACATTGCTTCTTGCTGTCTCTAGATAGACCCATGAACAGACATGTATAACTTTTGAACCAGACAATATTTTCTCAATCCAACCGTTGATATTTTGCATAACTAAGTTTCAAACAACATATAAAAATTTGAGATAAATCCAACAGGGCATTTGGAAAATATTACCCACACACTGAGATTAATTTTCTGCAAACATACCGAATTCGACCCAAAACTAAAACTTTTTAATCTTCTGCAAACTATCAACTTGTTTCCAGTGAGAAGATAAGAAAAATCCGTTCAAAACTCAGACCATTGAATACTTGCACAAAGACAAAATAAAAAAACATTCCATATCTCTCCAAATTCGATTCGTGTCTTACATAGCCGACTGGCTTTTTATTTAAAACTGACTCTCTTTTTCTAATTAAAGGATGTGAAACGTTTTCTTCTTATTTAGAAAAGAAGAACATCTTCTATCCAAAAAAAGGATAAGAATCTGAAACATTTTTTCTACCAATATTAGACAGTCGTTTTCTAAGTCAAGAATATTCTAAAAATTGCCTACTACCTATGATTGGATTCTAAAAATCATTAAACACTCCACCTATGAACTAAAAAACACTATTCTAATTTAAGATCCACACACCTGGTCCTAGGTGGCAATATCTGGAGAGCTTATTGAACTGCTACTCTAGGTATGCCACCACATGTAGGACGTTATTACAAACTTCAAAAACTAAAAGCATTTAAAACATAACATTAAATTCTCTATTACATTTTCAACAATGTTGCCTCCTATAGCGTTTCTCTTCTCTACCACTGCAGCATACTCCCCTGTAGAATGAATCTCAAGTCCTCTTAAGATGATGTGTTGTAGAAATGAATCTCATTCTTCTTTCGAACTTTCCAATTTATTTCAACTAAGATGAGCATATCTACAAGAAAAATAAAAATAATATCCAACTTCTCCACCTTGTAGCTTTGATTCTTTAATGCTGTAAATGTCACAGAAAATTCTCTAGCATGATTCACTATACATGAAATCTGCATCCCTACATAAACATTATTAGAAGAAAACATATCATCACCATTAAGATTATTTGAGTTCTCTTTTTGAATATGAGCTTCCTTATACACCATGTAATGTGCATCATATCTATCTTCATCAATAGTAACCATAAACTTATCTGCTTCTTGACTATCAATCAGTTTCACATCTTGAATCTTAAGAATCATATTTATCTCTTCTTCCTTTATTAAACATTTATCATCATCTTGATCTTCTGTAGTAATCTCACTTTCGAATATCTCTTTCTTATTACAACTTTTCTCAATAACAATAACAGTATTGCACTCTTTCCTTTCTTCTTCAAGCTGAGTTTCCGTACTACTGCCATGCCTTTCCATTCTCCCACAATGGCTACAAATTTTTCCCATAAATCAGATTCTTCTTCAGAACTTGCTGTTACACATTCCTTAGCTTCATCTTCATGCCATTCCTCTTGACATTTTTCTTCATTATGCATATTTAAGGCTTCATTAGTTGCCTCCAAAATCTTTTCCATAGGAGTACCTTCCAACATTGTACTCTTCTCTATTTTCAAAGGAAATGTTACTGTTCCAACCACAGATTGTTTGCATTCAAATCCAATAGGGCTTGTCTTGTTACTACTCTCGTCAAGAGATACTTGCTGCACTTCTTTCAACTTAGCTTTATTCTCTTTCAACTTAGCATCATTCTCCTCAAGTCTCCTTCTCAAATTGTTTATCTCCTCTTCTATCTTGCTTAGCTCTTCTCTTTGTTTTCTCCTTTCTTCTTTCTCTCTTTTCTTCTTTTCCTCTATCTCCTTCTGTTTAGAATCCTTTCTCTGTCGATACCTTCTAAAAATATACAATAAAGCTGCTTCTTCTTGTCCCATCATTCCTCAGCTAGGTTATTTTCTTCTTATCTAGTCTCCTAGACTTCTTCTCAGGCTCTTCTCTCAATCTTTCACAAACAACAATTTTCTTTACCTAGATCTTTTACTATGCTCTGATACCAAAAATGATGCAGAGCCACACCTTGGAAAACTCAAGAGGAATCATTCACTCAACTAAGTTGCTTCAAGGGGCATCTACAACCTTCAGGATCACACACTAAAATCAGATTCAAAACAAAACTTTGAAAATAAAATCCCCTAAAATATCTTCTTGCTTCCTTCGGATAGACCCACACTCAGACATCAATAACTTCTAACCCAGATAAGATTTACTCAATCCAACCATTGATATTTTGCATAACTATATTTTAAACAACATATAAAAATTTGAGAGAAATCCAATGGTTCAAACTTGAAATATTGACCCCGCATCAGAGTACATTTTTTTGCAAAACATTGCTTCTTGCTGTCTCTAGATAGACCCGGGAATAGACATGTATAACTTTTGAAGAAGACAATAATTTCTCAATCCAACCATTGATATTTGGCATAACTAAGTTTCAAACAACCTATGAAAATTGTACAGAAATCCAAAAGTTCAAACTTGAGATATTGACCGCGCATCAGAGTACATTTGTTTGCAAAACATTGCTTCTTGTTGTCTCTAGATAGACCCGTGAATAGACATGTATAACTTTTGAACCAGAAATTATTTTCTCAATCTAACCATTGATATTTTGCATAACTAAGTTTCAAACAACATTAAAAAATTTGAGAGAAATCCAACGGTGCATTTGGGAAATATTACCCACACACTGAGATTAATTTTTTGCAAACATACCGAATTCGACCCAAAACTAAAACTTTTTAATCTTCTACAAACTATCAACTTGTTTCCAGTGAGAAGATAAGAAAAATCCGTTCAAAACTCAGACCATCAAAAACTTGCACAAAGACAAAATAAAAAAACATTCCATATCTCTCCAAATTCGATTCGTGTCTTACATAGCCGACTGGCTTTTTATTTAAAACTGACTCTCTTTTTCTAATTAAAGGATGTGAAACGTTTTCTTCTTATTTAGAAAAGAAGAATGTCTTCTATCCAAAAAAAGGATAAGAATTTGAAATGTTTTTTCTACCAATATTAGACAGTCATTTTCTAAGTCAGGAATATTCTAAAAACTGCCTACTACCTATTATTGGATTCTAAAAATCATTAAACACTCCACCTACGAACTAAAAAAAACTATTCTAATTTAAGATCCACACACCTGGTCCTAGGTGGCTATATCTGGAGAGCTTATTGAACTGCTACTCTAGGTATGCCACCACATGTAGGATGTTATTACAAACTTCAAAAAACTAAAAGCATTTAAAACATAACATTAAATTCCCTATTACATTTTCAACAATGTTGCCTCCTATAGCGTTTCTCTTCTCTGCCACTGCCGGTTGGCTATGTAAGAGAGGCATTCGAATTTGGGTAATAGAGAAAGTTTTGGCCTTAGAAAGGATATAGATAATCGACTATGGAGTTTGGCAGCAATTCGATCTTGGTCTCTCTTGTCAAAGTGCAAATATATTTTCTTTGAGGACATTCCAGGTTAAAGATCTTGGTGTGCATGTGAAGATAAACTATGGAGATTTATATATTCTGATTAATCCAATCTTGAGTTTGGTTCAAGTTTGATCCTAGCTGATTGATGTCGTGCCCCTTGAGGTAACTCAGTTGAGTGAGTATTCCTCCTGAGCTTTCCAAGGTGTGGCTCTGCATCAAAGGTGTAACTAATCAAGTGTCCATTGTACTTTCACTTTACTTAACCTTTCATCTAGGTCCTTTTGTTATCTCTTCTTCTCAAATCCTCTCCATTAATCATCTTGATATGGCACTCTACTCATATAGAAATTGTCTTACCAATCAAGTTTAACATCAATGGTAACATAAAATTTATTTCAACTATAGTTCCAAAAGTGTCACTCTTTGGAATTGATGGAAACACCTCTAATTACCATGCAATCTAAAATATGTAAACTTCTTTGAGCATCTTCCTCTATGTTTAGTACCAGATCTTCATTTATATCCTTAGTCTTATTTCAATTCACATCTTAGTGTCCAATGATGTATCCCCTTTTAGTTTCATTATGGTTCTCATCCATGCAACTCTTATATGCAACACATAAACTCCCTCCATCATATTAAGTAACGAAATTAAGAAGCCCCCTCTTTGATATACAACTCTTAAACTTTTGAGTTCCTTGATTGTCGGTAACACCTTCCTCTAATTTATCTTTCTTAGTTTATTCTCCCTTTGGATGGAAATTATAAAATATCTCCCTCTTGGACATCAATTCCAAAGACACTTTATCTTTCCCATATATCTTTACCATGTAGATATCTTCATGTCAGTGCTCTGAATTGGATTTTCCATCTATCATCTTTTCTTATGTAAATCAAAATGTAAGATATTATGATCAACACATTTGATGCAAATATCCATCTTATCTTAACTAGCTTTAGCTAGGGGAATCACCCCTAATTTATCTCCTAGATACTCATGTATCCTTAGGAAAATCCTTAGTGAAAATATCAATTATTTCTTCCTTACTATTCACATACTCCAATCTCACTTCTTTGTCTTGAACTAGTTCCCTCAAGTAATGATATTTGATAGTAATATGTTTGGTCTATATGTGTATCACAAGGTTATTTGATATATTTATAGTACTAGTGTTATCATAATAAATAACAACTTGATCAATGATCTCTT
This sequence comes from Cupressus sempervirens, assembly GCA_028749045.1. Lineage (NCBI taxonomy): Eukaryota > Viridiplantae > Streptophyta > Pinopsida > Cupressales > Cupressaceae > Cupressus > Cupressus sempervirens. Next base: position 47,233,243 of record CM053787.1, read on the forward strand.
CCTTCATTCCTTTCAACAATTTCTTGATTCATACAATGTTAGAACAATTAACTACTACTACTACATAATCAACTTTTGTTGTTGATTGTGGAATGTAGTTTTTCTTCTTTCTTTTCCATGAAACCAAATTCTTTCCTCAAAAGATAGCTCCACCACTTGTACTATTTCTTTCATCGACATTTCCTCCCCAATTGGTATCTATATACACTTTTAGTTCAAACTTGTCATTCTTTTTGTAACATAGGCCATAGTCCTCTATTCCTTTTAGATATCTTAGTATTCTTTTCACTTTCATCATGTGACTCTCCTTTAGAATTGTGGAGAATCTTGCAACAATCCCAACTACTAATATAATATTTGTTTATTTGCGAGCAAGACATTGTAGCTTCCTAATCATTGATCTATACAATTTTTGGTTCACATTAGTGTAATCATCATTTTTAGAGATTTTATGTCTAGTCACCATAGTTATGTTGATTGGTCTTGAATCTTCCATCCCAAAGATTTCCAGTATATCCTTGATATATTTGGATTGTGTAATATATATACATATCTTCATCTGATATAATTGCAAACCAACAAAGAATTTCATTTCCCCTAACATAGACATTTCAAATTATTTCTTCTTCTCATTAGGAAATTATTTGCATAATTCACCTTGTCCTCCAAATATGCTATCATCTAAAAATATTTAAGCTAATAGTATCCCTTTATGGCCTTCAGTTTTCAAGTATAAATTATTATTTTCATTGATCCTTACATAACCAATCTTTACCAAATAATTGTGCAACCTTTCATACCATGCTCGAGGGGCCTATTTCAATCCATATAGTCCTTTATGTGTTTTACATACCATGTTCGTCTCTCTTGGATCAAAAAAACCTTCTAGTTATTCAATGTAATCCTCTTCTTCCTATATCCTCGTTAGAAATATAGATTTGGCATCCATTTGATATACTTTAAATCCTTTGTAAGCATAATATGCAAGTAGAGTTGTAACTCATTCCAATCTTGCAACTAAGGAAAATGTCTCTCCATAGTCATTGTCTTGTTGTGCATATCATTTGCATACTAATCTAGCGTTTTTCCTTGTGACTTATCCTTTCTCATTTAGCTTTTTCTTGAATATCCACTTAGTTCCAATAATATTTTTGCTATTTGGTCTTGGTATAAGTGACCAAGTCTTGTTCTTCTCTATTTGTTTAATTTATTCATTCATTGATTCAATCCAATATTCATTATCTAAAGCATCCTTCACTGATTTAGGCTCAAACTCACATAGTAAACATGTGTCACTTCTCAGTCTCTTTCTAGTCATAACTCCAAAGTCTTTGTTTTCAATGATTTTCTCAAATGCATGATGGCTTCTTATATATTTTGCTAATGTAGGTTCTTTTCTTATTTATTTCTCTTCAAGTTCATCTTGTATATTTACCTCAAGTTATGTTAGGAACCTGTGTGTTCCTTCTGTTTATTTTGTTAGAGTAGTGTTGTTGGACGCATATGCTTTGTAAGTCGTCCCGTGAGTATATTTTATTATCCCACATGCATAGGTAGTATTACTTTTCTAGATCGTACTCAGTATATAAGAATAGGTTGAGGCCCTTGATGGACACGGACGAATTTATTGTATTGAGCTTGCTCAAAGGAGGTTACCCCCTCGAAGTGGCCTGCGATCAGTAGATTCATTCTAAGTTCTGCTATCACTTTGTATTCTGTTATTTCGAGCATTCTCACGATATTGCTATAAGGAGGTTCTTCACATCTGGTATCAGAGCACTCTCTTGGGCTCGCTGGGTGGAAATTACATCAAATTTTTTTTTTCTGTCGTGGCCTTCAGGTTCCTCTCACTTCTAATATCTCTTGTTATTGCAATAACTCTTTTCAGTTGTTCTGTCTGTGAGTGAATTTTTCTAAGTCGACTGTTCAAAAAAAAAAAAAAAAAAAAAGAGTAAAAATTTTTCTGTTTTTTAGTCGTAGCTTCCTTGTTTGCTTTCTGTTTCTGCTCATACTTCCGCAAAACGTCTGCAATATCATTTCGCATACTTCCTTCCTTGGCGACCCAACCCCAAATTTTACATATCAAAGCCCTAAATCCCTCATTTATCTAATTTTAGGGTTTGCCCTATCTTTTTCACCTCTCATCCAATCGCCACCAAACTGAGCCACAAGATTCAATTCCTCATTTTGCTCCCTTATCCCTCTTGGACTGTTCGCCTCATTTCGCCTCCCTACCCTTAAAACCCTCATTTTTATGTTTCCCTTGTCCCTAGATAGTCTCCCACCACCCGTCGAACACCCATTTCCTATCTGAGTTTTACCCAAATCCAAGTTTGCCGTAACTAAAAAAGTTTTTGTTTCTCATCTTCTACCCATTCCAAAAAAAAAAAAAAAAAAAAAAAAAAAACCTTGCTTTATGGTTGTTACGCGTACAGGAGCAAAAATCATGGAAGAAGAAATGGCATCCCTCAAAACCAAACTTCAAGATCTGGATGACAAAATTCTGGGTCTTAACTTTCAGCAGTCAGCCATGAGCCGAAACCATTCAGGAGATACTGGGTCCTCTTCTGGCAATTTCCGTGGCCCAAAGCTTGACTTTCCACGCTTCGATGGTTCTGATCCGACTGGATGGATCTATAGGGCAGAGCAGTATTTCAGCTTGCATAATACTTTGGATAACCACAAAGTCCCCCTTGCATCTTTTCATTTGGAACATGAAGCTCTTCAATGGTTCCGTTGGTACATCAAGGCTAATGTAGGCCCAACATGGAGAGAATTGTGCACCCTCATTTTGGAGTGCTTTGGCCCTAGTTCCTTTGATGATTTCACAGGAGCACTCACTAAACTGCGTCAAACAGGCACTGTAAGAGAATACCAGACAGCGTTTGAAAAATTAGCTAATCACACAGAGGGCTTGTCTGATGAATTCTTCCGTAGTTGTTTTGTCAGTGGTCTGAAGGATGCACTTCGCTCAGAAGTCAAAATGTTTCGACCTACTACAATGATGGAAGCCCTTGGGTTGGCTAAGTTAGCGGAAGACAAGATTAGTGCTCTACAACGCTCCAGATCTAATTTTGTTCCATTCAGAAATACAGGTTCTCACAACCCTCCAGTCATACCAGCTCCCAGAACTACTCCGATCAAGCACTTGTTTGAAACAGAGATGCGAGTCAGGCGAGACAAAGGGCTTTGTTATAATTGTGATGAGAAATGGTCTCGGGGCCATAGATGTGTTCAACAAAATCTCTATCTCTTGGATGTGGATTCTCCACCGGAACTGGAAGAATATGTAGATGCTCAGGAAACAGTGGATGATGAGGTTGAGCCTCACCAGCCTGAACCTCCTTCACCAGAAGCTCCACCAGAGATATCTGTCCATGCTTTGGCAGGAGTCACTACTCCACAAACCATGCGGGTCCAGGGTTTCTTCAAGAAGATCCCTCTTACTATACTCATTGATTTTGGTAGCACTCATAACTTCATTGATCCACGCATAGCCAAACAGGCTGATTGCTTTATCCATCCCTGCTCTAGCTTTGAAGTCATGATTGCCAATGGGGGCACTTTACCTTGTAAAGGGAAATGTCGCAATGTGCGTCTCTCTATTGGAGATTATAACATGCGCTCTGACATGTTTGCCTTACCCTTAGGTGGCTGTGATGTGGTTTTGGGTGCCCAATGGTTATGCACTCTTGGCCCCATTCTCTGGGATTTTGCTGAACTTTGGATGCAGTTTTCAGCCGAGGGGCACCAACACACTTTGAAAGGCTTACAACCAGGGTCTCTCAGCATCATCAGTTCACACCGTATGGAAAAACTTCTTAAGAAGAATTCATATGGTGTCATCACTCAGCTCCATTCCATTCAGATGCAGCCATCAGCAGTCTCTAGCACTCCTGCCGATCTCCAACACATTTTGGACAAGTATTCTGGTGTATTTGCTGAACCTGTGGGATTACCTCCTTCTCGTCCAGAGGACCACCGTATTTAGCTCCTTCCTGGCAGTGTTCCGCCCAACATCAGGCCCTACCGCTACCCATTTCATCAGAAGACCGAAATCGAGATACTTGTCCGTGACTTACTGAAGCAAGGTATTATTCGCCCTAGTACCAGTTCCTTTTCTTCTCCAGTTCTGCTTGTTCGCAAAAAAGATGGGTCATGGCGACTCTGCATTGATTTCCGAGCACTTAATCATCTCACTATAAAGGACAAGTTTCCCATTCCAGTTGTTGATGAACTTCTTGATGAACTTCATGGGGCTAATTTTTTCTCCAAGTTAGATCTTCGTTCTGGGTATCATCAAATTCGGGTTAATGAGGAGGATATACCTAAAACTGCCTTCCGCACACATGATGGTCACTATGAATTTTTAGTCATGCCCTTTGGCCTCACGAATGCTCCTTCAACATTTCAGGCAGTGATGAATAACATATTTCGACCATACCTTCAAAAATTCATTCTGGTCTTCTTTGATGATATCCTCATATATAGCAAAACTTGGGCTGAGCATCTCCATCATCTGGAGCTTGTCTTGCAACTTCTCTCTGATCATCAACTCTGTGCAAAACTATCTAAATGTGTGTTTGGCCAGGAGGAAGTGGAGTATCTCGGGCATATTGTTGCACACCATGGAGTGCGAGTGGATCCTACAAAAATAGATGCCATGAAAACTTGGCCGCATCCTAAAACTCTCAAGAGCCTTCGGGGTTTTTTGGGGTTGACTGGCTACTACCACAAGTTTGTTAAAGATTACGGGAAAATTGCAGCACCATTGACAGCTCTGTTAAAAAAGGATGCCTTCTCTTGGACCCCTGTTGCTGAGACTGCATTTGAACAACTGAAACAGGCTATGTGCAGTACACCTGTTCTCGCGATGCCAGATTTTTCCAAACCCTTCACTATTGAGAGTGATGCTTGCAGCAATGGATTGGGTGTTGTTCTCCTACAAGATGACCATCCTATTGCGTTCACTAGCAAAGCCCTCTCTGGTAAGAATCTAGCCCTCTCTACTTATGAAAAAGAAATGATGGCTATTTTGCATGCTGTACAGAAGTGGCGGCCATACCTCTTAGGGAGTCATTTTTGCATCAGAACCGATCACCAAAGTCTGAAATACTTCCTGGAACAACGGGTATCCTCTCCTACACAACAGAAATGGGTCAGCAAACTCATGGGGTATGATTATGAGATCACCTACAAGAAGGGTAAGGAAAATATTGTGGCAGATGCTCTTTCTCGCACATTTGATAATCAAGCTTCCCTTTCCGCTATTTCTATGCCCATTCCCAATTGGTTAGCATCTGTTCAGCAGGGCTATGACAGTGACTCTTCTTTATCTCAAATCATTCACCAGCTAGCCAATAATCCTTCTGCTATACCACATTACTCTTGGGATGGTGCTTCTCTTCGATACAAGGGTCGGCTAGTGCTTCCTCAGAACCCAGCTCTACATCAGGCTATTTTTTATGAACTCCATGCTTCTCCTTCAGCAGGGCACTCAGGCTTCCTCAAAACTTATGAGCGAGCAAGGAGAAACTTCTTTTGGAAAGGGATGAAGCAGACGATTCAACAGATGGTGGCTGAATGTGATACTTGCCAACGCCACAAGGGTGAAACAACCCTCCTTCCTGGCTTGCTCGAACCATTGCCCATCCCTACACGGATTTGGACTGATATTTCTATGGATTTCATTGAAGGCCTTCCTAAATCCGGTGGCAAGACAGTGATCTTGGTTGTGGTTGATCGTCTCTCGAAATATAGTCATTTTTGTGCCCTCAGCCACCCCTATACTGCCTCCTCTGTTGCACAAATCTTCATGGACCAGATATTTCGTCTTCATGGACTCCCTTCTTCCATTGTCTCTGATCGTGATGCAACTTTTACCAGTCATTTTTGGACTGAACTGTTTCAAAAAACTGGCACCAAACTGAAGATGAGTTCGGGCTATCACCCACAAACTGATGGTCAAACTGAAATTGTCAATAAATGCTTGGAAACTTATCTTCGTTGCTTCACTTCCGAACAGCAACATCAGTGGGCCAAGTGGCTCCCTTTAGCTGAATGGTGGTACAATACCTCTTACCACACTACCTCTAAAATGACTCCATATGAAGCAGTCTATGGTCAGGAACCTCCAGTGCTCCTTCCCTACACTCCCAACAGCTCACCAGTCCAGGCAGTTGACATAGTTCTCCGCAGCAGGGATCAGATTCTTCATACCTTACAGGATAATCTTCACATGGCCCATAATCGGATGAAACAGCAAGCAGATCAACACCGTTCTGAGCGCTCATTTCAAGTTGGGGATATGGTTTTTCTTTGTCTACAGCCATACAAACAATCCTCCGTAAAGCTGAAAGGGCGTCATAAGCTGGCCCCAAAATTTTATGGGCCTTATAAGGTTCTGCAGAAGATTGGTTCAGTTGCTTATAAACTGGAACTTCCTCCTTCTTCCCGCATTCATCCAGTCTTTCATGTTTCTTGTCTAAAGAAAGTTCTGGGTACCACTGTCAGAGCACAAACTACTCTCCTTGAAATGGATACGAAAGGATCCATTATCCTGGAGCCGGTGGCAATCATTGACCAGCGCACTCGCCAGCTTCGCTCTCGCTCCATCTCTGAGGTCTTGATTCAGTGGCATGGCATGCAACCAGAGGATGCTACCTGGGAACCCCTTCTTCAGATTCAACAACAATTTCCACACCTTAAGCTTTGAGGACAAAGCTTTTTTCTAAGGGAGAGGGGATGTTAGGAACCTGTGTGTTCCTTCTGTTTATTTTGTTAGAGTAGTGTTGTTGGACGCATATGCTTTGTAAGTCGTCCCGTGAGTATATTTTATTATCCCACATGCATAGGTAGTATTACTTTTCTAGATCGTACTCAGTATATAAGAATAGGTTGAGGCCCTTGATGGACACGGACGAATTTATTGTATTGAGCTGGCTCAAAGGAGGTTACCCCCTCGAAGTGGCCTGCGATCAATAGATTCATTCTGAGTTCTGCTATCACTTTGTATTCTGTTATTTTGAGCATTCTCACGATATTGCTATAAGGAGGTTCTTCACAAGTTATTCTTCATATATCTCTGTGTGTGCTTCTAGTTTCTTAGCATCGGCTTCCTGGTGCTCGATAGACTCTTCTTGTATCTCCACATCATTTTGCTAGTGATCAACACCTATAGTCTATTTCTCGATAGCCCACTATTGCAACTTGAAATTCACAGTTTGTTATTTCTTGGTAGCCTTATTCTCTGGTTAAAGTAAAGTACAAATCACACCTTCATTAAAATATATAAATGTGTTGTAATATTTAGGTTCCTTTTTGTATTCAACTTCATTCTTTTCTACATATTCATCGACTTTTACATTTTTTCTTTCCACAACTTTGTTAGTATTAGAATTTAAACACTTGGAAGCTTTTCTTTTAGTGGAATATCCTAGGAATATGCCTTCATCACTTTTAGCATCAAGTTTTCCATTTTTATTGTGCTTTAGTATATAAAATTTACTTCCAAAAATTTTAAAGTATTTTGCATTAGGTACATACCCATACCATAACATAAAGGGTGTAACATTTGTATCTTGACTGACTTGTACTCTATTCAAAGTATAAATGGATATACTTACATCTTCTCTCCAATATTTTTGTGGTAGCTTCTTCTCCATCATCAGTGTTCTAGCACAATCCATGATTCATCTATTTCTTCTTTCATCTAATACATTTTTTGGAGGGGTTATGGGTGCTGACATTTGTCTCTTGATTCCTCCATCATTTTAGAATATGTTGAATTCATTAGAGATAAACTCTCCTCCTTTCTCAGGTCTCAAGCACTTCAAACTTTTACCCATTTCCTTTTCAGTTCTTTCCAAATACCACTTAAACATTTGAAAAGCATCAGATTTTTATTTTAGAAACATCATAATCATCATTCTAGAGTAGTCATCAGCAAATAGAATGAGATATTTATCACCATAATATATTTTCACTCCAGGAGGTCCACAAAGGTCAGTATGAACCAATTCCAAAATATCATTAGATGAGTAGGTCTTTCTCTTGAAACTAGAGTTTGTCATTTTAACCAATTGGCATTGTTTACACATAACATTATCAGTTTTCCTCAAATTTGGTAATCCTCTCACTCTTTTCATCTTACTAATTCTTACCAAATTATCAAAGTTCACATGACATAACCTCTTATGCCATAACCATATATCATCAAATTGTGCAAACAAGAATGTCTCATTAGATAAATCTAGATAGAACAAGTTACCTTTTGTCTATTTCCACTTCTAACTAGTTCACCATTATCATCAAATATCTTGGCCTTTTTGTGATGGAATTAAACTTTGTATCCTTAATTGTTCAATTGTGAAACACTCAAAGAATTATAGTTAATTCCTTCAACCCAGTAATCATTGTCACACTTGATCTTATCAAAAAAATTTATTGATCCTTTAGCCTTCACAAGACATGGTGCATCATTACCAAACTTGACACTACTACCTATATATTGCTCCAAGGTTTCAAAATTACATTTATCTCTAGTCATGTGATGTGAGAAGCCACTATCAATTATCCATCCATAACCTTTACTCACATATGAAATTATTAATATGTTTTCCTCATCTACATCAAAATTTTCTTTCATAGAAACATAGATAGCTTCTTCATCATTACTATCAGACTCATTGCTAATTTCTTCTTTAGCAATATAACAAGATTTATTACCTTTATTTTTTTAGTCATTGTTTCTTCTGGTGTCTTTATCACCTCTTCTACCTTTATACTTTCTTTCCCCTCTTTCTTCCTTATCCTCTCTATCAAGACACCTTGCAAATATGTCCAACCTTGTTAAATGAAAACATATTATAGGAAGTTTACCTTTAAATTTTCCTTTACCTTTTAGAAGTCTCCTAGCCATTAATGCTTCAAGCTCATCAAGATCATCATCATAGATATCACTATGACTATTCACATATTTTCCTTTTCCTTTCTTATTAAGAACCAATTAACATTTCAAAGATGATCCAATAGTAGTAGGAGTAAAATTATCAAACTTTGACAATTCAAAAGCATTAATTTTACAAACTGATCCTTCCAAAACCAGATTGTTACAAGTAATACATCTCAGTTCTTGTATTATAGAGACTCTAACAGGTTAAACATGAAGTAGGGTTCTTAGTACCTTTCTAATCATAGTTTCATCATCAATCTTTCAATTGGATCCTCTTATAGAATTTACCACCTCTTTGACTCATCCACAGTGTTGAGTAATAGTTTCACCTTTTGTCATTCTCATCTTATCAAAATTGCCTCTCAAGCTCTCTAATTTTTCTCTTAAAATATGTGTGTCTCCTCCATGGATAGTCTATATTGTATCCCACATTTTCTTGGTAGTAGTGCACTCCTTTATATCACAAACCTTGGCATAAATTAGGGTAGATGTAATCTCCAACATTTCCTAATTGTGTTCTTGCTTCTCTTTCATCTATTGAGTTGTTAGATGTCTTGATTTCTCTACATATGCATGTTTCACATAGTACTCATTCTCCAGTTCCTTCCAGATGCAACTTCATTAGACTCTTCCATGCAAGGAAGTCCTCTCTTTGAACCTTGATACTTCCTTTATGTACATCTTAAACTTTAGCTTCAAGTATCTTCAAACTTTCCTTCATAAGCACCAAAGCTTTGATGCCAATTGTTAGAATGATTTATAATAGCTAAGAGGGGGTGAATCAATTATCCTTGGGTTCAGATGTACCAATTCAAATTTTAATCACTTCAAATACTTTAAATCTAATCATTAATTAGCTTGGTCTCTCAAGAAAATAAACAGTAGCATAAAACTTGTAGTCCACTAACCTCAAAGTAAAAAATTTGCAAAATGTAAAACATTAACACTAAAACTATTGACCCTATGGAAAGACATATTGTCAATTAGTAACAAAACTCTTAAGGTATCTATTGGCTCCTGATTTAACAATTTTACAAACAACCAAGAAACCAGACAAATGCATCTAAGGCTAGCAAATTCCTATGATCGACATACTTGACTACAATCTTGGGCCAACTATAAGGCATAACTCCATCTTCACTTCAGGCTCTGCAAGACCTAGGTGGGTTAACCTTGAGGTTTTGATGAATGGTACTAGTGCAATTAAACATAAATCTGAACCAAATTAATGTAGATGAAAAACCCCTTATATCTCCTAATAACTCATGAAAAGACACAGATCTATAGCAGCTAAATGCAAATCTATGAATCTCATAAGTTGAGTGAGGGTTAATTCTTTTCAGCCCACTATAAAACATGAAATACTTAATTTATTTTGAATAAAATATTTTGTACAAGTGAAATTCATATCAGCTTGCATCTGATTTAGTGATTAGTGCCTTATCCATTGAAACATAGAGTCATTACTAGCAGGATGACCTAACTTGTTTGCATTACAATCAAGTTTATCAACTAAAATCCCAAAATCCCATTCTTATGTAATATCCCCTTCATACACCTAGAAACCCTATCAGAACACTGAAGCATTTACCTAACTCCTCAAGTTAGAAGCAATAATAGATTTGATACACAACTCATCCAAGCTGTCTTAAATCAAATGAACCTTCTTCATTCAATCATAAAGTTAATGACATATGAAGAATTAGAAGATAGAACAAGGAAACTCAGATAATTCTTGTAAACCCTTTTTATATTCATCCATGGAAAGACTGAATACATGAACTGGTAATACTAAATAAAACTCTAAATAATTCACATAATCTAGCATCAATCTCCATTTATCTCAGAAAACAACACATGAGAATTAACTGAAAATCTGCACAAGAGGTGGATATGTGGCCTTCACTACTAGAGCACAACTCAATAAATAGGAACCAAAACCATCTCCAATCCCTAGTTTCAATAGTAAAACACTGGAACCTTGCTGGTATTACCCAAAGAAAATTGCCAACCCCTTGCAAAAGAGAAGAAGAAAGAAAGATATATGAAGGAAGCGATTTTCAGATTGAATCTGCAACTGACATGTGTACCCTCAAAATTCCTTCCCAAGAAGATGAACAAGCCTCTCTCTACCTTCTCTCTATAACTGCACATCAAAAACCATCATTTGGCCTCTATAAGGCATAGAGAATCTTAGATATTTTTATTCAACATCATAACTGATTTTTGATGTTAAAGTGAACTCCTGGTAAAAGTGAAAATCAGTTAATTGGCCTTTAGAAGCCAAGAAAATATCTTAGAATTGATTTTCTTTACATTCAGATCCCAACAAGCATTTAGAACTACCCTCTAACAAGTTTTGGTGCTCCATGATCAAATCTATCTATTCTGCTACCAATGCCTTGGGAAACACAAATTGATCTATAGCATGAACTAGTGAAGACTTGCGCACAAACTGACCTTAGATTCAAAAAGTTCATCTCTTCTCAATTTTGGTGGTATATTGGAGTGCCCATTTTTGACAAAAATAACCCTTGTTATGCACTTCTGAAGTTCTGAGTTCCATTCATAGTTCCACAAAAAGAATAAAATGAAAATTTTTAAATATTCTATAGTTTTCAACTATAGAAATTTGAAATTTGAAATCAATTTTTTTCATCTTCAAAATGAATGTGCATATAGGGATTTTTTTTTTGTATTTAAAATCTCACTTTATACCCTTCAACTAATCAAACATCTCCACTTGTCCTCATCTTACTGGCCTATCCTCTAGGTAAGCACCACTTGTAAAGCTTTGATTAGCTCACAACCTCATCCTTTTCTACCATGTGTCATCACCACCTCTATCCTTGCTATGTCACCATGTTATTGCGTGAGCAACTTCTCTTTGGTGAGATAGCAATGGCCACACGATTCGCAATGTGGCAACATCTCCTTCTTCGATTTGCAATTTGGCCACATCATTACTTAGTAATTCTATCATATTGCATAGACAGGACCCACGTTCTCCTTTTATCTCTTGCCAGTTTTTTGAATTTTTTGGCTAGTCGCTATGTCACTAGCCAAAAATCCTTGGATTTTTTGGCTAGTGAGGTAGCGACTAGCCAAATTTTCATGGTTTTCTAGTGATGAGGTCAACACTCGAACTCGTTCATTGGTTCAAAATTTAACTTTTAAACCTCCACGTTAGCCAGTTGGGACCCACATGTGCAAGCAACTGCCATTCCGAAAGGTGCTTGTCTTTAGACGCAAGGTAAAGTGTGTATAATAGTATTTAAACTCCAAAAAATCCTCCTACACAAGAAATATGGGATTAAATGTTTAAGGCCTGCCATACAAATCCTCCATGGATCCTCTTTTTGTAGCTTCCCATACATTGAATGATCCTTTAACTATGGGTTTTCTCATCAATTTTTGGGCGATGTGTCTTAGGTTCGAGCATTGGGGGCACCATGGTAGGATAGAGTTGGAGCTGGAGATTACAATTAGATTGGTTAGCTGTGACTTTTACAAACTCCCCACACAGCTCTTACAAATTCCAACATCTTGAAATTGTAGACCATTGGTATGATGATGTTTTTGCTATAGTCTCCATCTTCAATGACTTCCCTTTGATTGTAGGTGTGGACACCCCTCCAAAAAACTTCTCCTTGCTTGGTCTCCAGATTCCTTTATATTGTTCAACTCCATCTTGTAAAGTTCTTTCCTTGTGTGTCACTCTACTTGTGTATGCTTGTCTTTTCTCTATGCTAAGCTACTTTGATCTTTGCGTGGAGTATTTTTTATCATGTGGGAGAGAGCATCCATGCCCTTGTTCAATGCCTTATCTACTACTATAGCTAGGAAAAAGATGTTTCATACCATCTTTGGCTCTAAAATCCAAATCTTTTAAATCATTCAATAAGTCTTCACCAGAGGCATGTTGTTCCCGCAATTTGTTCTCCTTAGCAATAGTCTCAAACAAACCTTGAAACTATGATTCATCATATTTTGGTGAAGCAGAATCAATAGATGTTCTCATCAGATGGAGAGCAACAACAATTCACCTTGGGATGTTGCAAAATGGGATAAATAGTTATTTTTCACCCTTCCCTAAGTAGGGAAAACAACAATTCTAATATGTGTCTCTGAACTAGGCTTATGCAAATATATTTTCCACCTATTCTAAGCACTTGCTTTACCTTAGAAAGAAATCGAATCCCTAATTTAGGACCTAATTTTGGTTCCATTAATGCATCCAAGCCTTCTTTATCTTGAACAACATCAAATTTCCCATCGAAGAACTAGTCGGCAAGTTTCTCATTCTCATTTTGAACTTGGTGATAATCTGTTTGCAACTTACTCACTTTTCTTTGGAGATGAAATTAATCCTCATTTAGCTTTGAAACTTTTTAAGCCAACACTTCCTATCTTATTCAAGTATAATTGTGTGAAGTACGCCTCATTCATTCTCTGTGTTACTCAAATAAGCTTCACCTCAAATCCCATGTTGTCAATCATGTCTTTTTTCCATGGCATGATTTCCTTGAGAAGTTTCTATTTGTAAGTTCTTGAAACAAAAAGTCTTCATGGCTTAATTAAACTAGTTTATCCTTGTGTCCCCATCTTACTACCATCACTTGTATTATTATGTGATCATGATGTTTTAATAAAAAGATTCATCCCAATCCTTTTCATTTCCTTAAAAATCCCACTACGCCCTATAAATCTGATGAAGCTTAGTCGGGCCCAAAATGGGTCCGACTAAAAAAAATTTGCATTTCAAACTACTAACTTCTTAAACTGATCCATTGAACACTTGACTCTTACTAGAAATAATCTATATCATTGGTTCAACTTTTAAAACTCATTTTCACCCTTTACTACCAATTGTCATTTTGATGCCAGAAGGTCCTTTGATTGGCCTTAAAAATTGATCCAAACACCTAATCGAGCTCTAAAATCTTACACACTAATTCTCTGTTCTACATTCTTGCACCATGTTGAATCTTGTCTCATGATGAATTTGAGGTCAAAAGATATTCGCTATCAAAGTTGTCTCTCAGAACAACTTGCAAGAAAACATGTCAGAAAGCAATAAACTAGGTTCAAATTTGGCCTAGAAAACTATGCAAACTAACACTTGGGAAAATGAAAATTGGGATGTTGGTACTTTTTCATGAGGTGAATATGGATTTGTGATTTTGGCTCATGATGAATAATAGGACGCAAATGGAAATCAATCAAAGTGGGCTATTCAGATTTTGCAAATTGAAAAAATGACGAGAGAATGATTTTTGCAAATGGAATGGACTTGGAAAAGTGTTCATATCGATTCATCAAGACTTAAAAATTGACACACTTGGAGTATTTTTAGAGGAAAACATAGTGGTATAATCCATTTGATCTATCCAATCATAAATTAGGAGTAATAACATCCTGAACTAGGGTACCAAACAATCTGCAAATACTAACACCAGTAAAAAGATAGAAATTCCATTTGGAATCGCGTTTGAAAACTGATCAAACGGATTCTTCATAAGCTAAAAATTGAAATATAACAATTTTTTGATGTACAAAATGCATTACAAAAGGAATTTTAGCATTTGGATCAACTAGGTCAAAATTATAACACGTCAAACAGGGCTTCCTAGAATTTTGAATAATTACAAAAATGCATAGAACAATAAACTACCAACTTTGAGGGGTTCAAAACCTAGTCAAACAAACTCAAGATGACTTGGAATCTAAAAAATAGGTTCTCAGGTATGGACGCTAGATACTCCCAAAGTGGCGGGTCATGACACGGTGCAAGATATTCAATCACAAACACAGCCTCCTATCATTGTTTGACACTAGGGTGAAATGCAGAATTGATATTTGCTCAAAACAAGACTTTGCCAAATGACTCAGAATCTAAATTTAACTTCATGGAACATGTGGATGGGTTGAATGGAAGGTGTTAGAAGCATTGAACACCTCTTAAGCCTTAAAGGTACAGTCAGGTACAATCTCATTTAAAAGCGCTCATAGGGTTCAATTTTCTCAACAGTGCTCAAAATTTGGGCTACAATTTTGAGTGCCAAGAGTGGATCTATCTTGGGATGCATGTCCCTTATGGGAATGGAAATATTTTAGATCTATGGAAGAAGTAGACCACACACTTAACAGCAAAAACTTCTCTTGAACAGCTTTATTGAAAACAGGAAACTACCACTAAGATTATATACAAAGGATGGCCTTGGGCCACAGAAAAGTTTTCACAACTTCTTACCTCTATCATACACCTTATTTTCATTTACATTCTCCTGAGGAAAACTGAAATTCTCATTATCATTTGATTCACTCAACATACCAATATTCACAATCAGCTCATTAGGCAAAACAAAACTATCATCATCTTCATAGTACGTATAAAAATCAGAAATACTTTCTTCATCTTGCTCACTATGAAAAAATGAATCAACATGATCATAACAACTGGTATCAAACTAAAACTGATCACTACTAATTGAATCATGGATTCTTTCAACTGGAAACATAAAGTGCTCATATTCAACTTCATTCAACGAGTTACATGGATCAAATTGTAACTCACCTTGTGCACCCATATATGAACAGTATATAAACTTTGATTTCTCCTCATTTGCAACATCAGTACACCATACATTAGACTGAATATATGTTGCATTGTCTTCATATTCCAACAAATGATTAGATCCCAAATCACAAGAATTATCATGAAATTGCACTCTAACAATATTGTGATCTGTATCAAATTTTCCCTCAAATAACTCACTAGGATAAACCATTTCATTAGTATTACTTTTCTCAACACATGAGCTATTTGAATTTATCTCGGCCTCATGAAAATAAAAAGACAATAAACCATCAACTGGCCCTATCTCTACATTTTCATCCTCAACATAGAAGTCATCATGTGCATTGATGTATGGATTACCATCACATACACCTCCCAAACTTGACAGAACATATTCTGAAACTGTATTTTCTTCAACATAAAATTTAGGGGAAATGACTTCACCATATGGAAATGAAAAATGTGGTAAAGCAAAAACATCCTTGGATAGATTAGCATACCTTTCAAAATCATGAGCCAACAAATCAAAAATCTCATCAACACTTAACAAGACTTCATCCGTAGTTTCTTCTCCTTGGCTATGATTATTATCTGGATGTCTTGGTACTTTTTTAACAAAAAAATTGTTAGTAACATATTCTAAAAAATCAACAATATTATCATCACATAGATCTTCTTCTTTAGAAAATAACTCAACAACTGGCATCGTAACACATTCACATTCATTACTAGAAGAAAGACTACTACTACGGTTACTCTTTTCCTCTTCTTTACAATCATCATCATAAAAAGATAAATCCACATTATGCACGTCATCAATCTGCTAATTATTATCCTTCGATTCATAAAACTGAGACTCCTCATATTCATTATCACTTTCAACAAACTCATTGCAATCATTAACATTAGACTCATTAGCCTTCAAAGCACTCTCAACCTCCATGATAAAATCTTGGATTTCACAAATCTTATCTAATCTTGACTTGGCTGGCATATCAACACAATGTGGCATAAAAACTTCTAAGAGTACCACTATCCATGAAGACTCCTCAAGTCTGAAAAACTCGTCAAGATTCGTAACTACTAATTTGAACTTCATATAAATTTGAAATCCACTAAGACCCTTAATATCACCAATCGTACTTCTTAACATTAAAATATTCTTATCATGAATCTTTCTTTTCAATCTAGCAATACTTGCACGAACACTTTCAGGAGTTGGCACATCATTTTCAGACCTAGACTTAGAATCCATCTCTTGAAACTATCAAACTCCTCCCTCTATTTTCTCAGTGTTGAAACACTAGATGGAGGCAACCATTTCTACCATTCAACTTTAATGAAAGACAAAGACATGAAAACTAAAAATACCTTTATGTGTTGTTGTCTTGAACCTTAGATTTTTTGATTGGCACAGGTGCAAATATGAAACACTTTACACCACAGATAGAATCTTTTGTAGAGCTGCCACTCCTTGAATAGGAAAATGAAATCATAGCAGTGATTCACCCTTTGAAATGAATTACTTCAGCAGACACAAGCAACCACATAAACCATTAATCAAGAAACTTATAACTTCTCTTTCCCAACAAACTAGATCTACTCACAAATACTAAAAGCCTCTAATATTAAGACAAAACATGCACTAGTACAGAGATTTACTTCAGAGTCACCACTCACACTTAGTGAGAAAAGATTTGAAACAATTTTACCATTTTCAGATTCTAAACCAAACTTTCAATATGGAAAACTTGCAAATCACTAACACCTTGAAAAGAGAATACACTTCATAATTCAATTCTTGACTCTAAACTTTTCCAATCCTACAATATACTACTGATTATGAATAAAGCATAACTGGGGAACATGAAACTTCAGCAAGGAAATAAGAAACACCTCTTGCTATATATATGCTATATCTAATCTGTTTCATGCTAGAGATTTTGGTTCTTTCGAAATGCAACACCCCAGTAGAGTCGCCATTTTTTTGGTGATTCATATGGGAAAAACCCAACTAAGAGTAGGAGTGAAATTTTCAATGAACACCAGAGACTCTTGTCCTTTCAACAAAATGGATTGCCATCTTATCTCCCCAGTGAAGTCACCATTTTTTTGACTCCTAATTTAATAGTTTTAAAAACAACCAAGAAACCAGACAAATGCATCTAAGGCTAGCAAATTTCTATGATGGACATACCTGATTGCAATCTTGGGCCAACTATAAGGCATAACTCCTTCTTAACTTCAAGCTCTGCAAGCCCTAAGTAGGTTAACCTTGAGGTTCTGATGAATGGTACCAGTGCAATTAAACATAAATTTGAACCTAATTAATGCAGATGAAAAACCCCATATATCTCCTAATAACTCATGAAATGACATAGATCTATAGTAGCTAAATGCAAATCTATGAATCTCATAAGTTGAGTGAGGGTTAATTCTTTTCAGCCCACTACAAAACATGAAATACTAAATTTATTTTGAATAAAAGATTTTGTGGAAATGACATTCATATCAACTTGCATCTGGTTTAGTGATCAGTGTAGGTTATCCATTGAAACATAGATTCATTACCAATAGGATGACCTAACTTGTTTTCATTACAATCAAGTTTATCAACTAAAATCCCCAAATCCCATTCTTATGCAATATCCCCTTCATACACCCAGAAACCCTATTAGAACACTGAAGCATTTACCTAACTCCTTGAGTTAGAAGCAACAACAGATTTGATACATAACTCATCCAAGCTACCTTAAATCAAATGAACCTTATCCATTCAATCACAAAGTTAATGACATATGAAGAATTAGGAGACAGAACAAGGAAACTCAAAAAAAATTTGTAAATCTTTTTTATATTCATCCATGGAAAGACTGAATAAATGAACTGGTAAAAATAAATGAAACTCTAAATAATTCACATAATCTAGCATCAATCTCCATTTATCTTAGAAAACAACACATGAGAATGAACTGAAAATCTTCACAAGATGTGGATGTGTGGCCTTCACTGCTAGAGCATAGCTCAATAGATAGGAAGCAAAACCATCTACAATCCTTGGTTTCAATAGTAAAACACTGGAACCCTAGTTGCATTACCCAGAGAAAACTACCAACCCCTTCCAAAAGAGAAGAAGAAAGAAAGATATAGGAAGGAATCCATTTTTGGATTGAATCTGCAACTGACATGTGTACCCTCAGAATTCCTTCCCAAGAAGATTAAAAAGCCTCTCTCTACCTTCTCTCTGTAACTGCACATCAAAAACCATCATTTGGCCTCTACAAGGCACACATAATCTTAGATATTTTTATTCAACATCATAACTAATTTTTTATTGCTAAAGTGAACTCTCGGTAAAAGTGAAAATCAGTTAACTGGCCTTCAAAAGCCAAAAAAAATCTCAAAAATGATTTTCTTCACATTCAGATGCCAACAAGCATTTAGAACTGTCCTCTAACAAATTCTGGTGCTCCATGATCAAATATGTTTGTTCTTTTGCCAATGCCCTAGGAAACAAAAATTGATCTATAGCACAAACTGGTGAAAACATGTGCACAAACTAATCTTAGATTCAAAAAGTTCATCTCTTCTTGGTTCTGGTGATATATTGGAGTGCCCATTTTTGAAAAAAAAACCCCTGTTATGCCCTTTTGAAGTTCTGAGTCCCATTCATAGTTCCACAAAAAGAATAAAATGAAATTTTTTTAATATTCTAGAGTTTTCAACTATAGAAATTTAAAATTTGAAATGAATTTTTTGTCATCTTCAAAATGAATGTGCACATAAGGATATATTTTTTGTATTTAAAATCTCACTTTATACCCTTCAGCTAATCAGAAAGCTCTAATTGTCCTTATCTTACTGGCCTGTCCTCTAGGTTAGAACCACTTGTCAAGCTCTAATTAGCTTGCGACCTCATCCTTTGCTACCATGTTTCGTCACCACCTCTATCCTCACTATGTCACCATGTTACCACGTGAGCAACTTCTCTTTGGTGAGATAGCAATGGCCGCACAATTTTCCACGTGGAAACATCTCCTTCTTCAGTCTATGATTTGGCCACATCATCGCTCAGTCATTCTATCATATTGCATAGATAGGATCCACATTCTCCTTTTGTCTCTAGCCACTTTTTTGAATTATTTGGCTAGTCGCTATGTCACTAGTCGAAAATCCTTTGATTTTTTGGCTAGCGAGGTAGTGACTAGCCAGATTTTCATGGTTTTTTAGGGATGAGGTCAACACTCCAACTCATTCATTGGTTCAAAATTTAGTTTTTAAACTTGCACGTTAGCTAGCTAGGACCCGCATGCATGAGCAACTACCTTTCCAAAAGGCGCTTGTCTTTAGACACAAGGAAAAGTGTGTATAATAGTATTTAAACTCAAAAACATCCTCCCACACAAGAAATATGGGATTAAACATTTAAGGCTTGCCATATAAATCTACCATGGATCCTCTTTTTGTTGCTTCCCATGCATTGAATGATCCTTTAACTATGGTTTTTCTCTTCAATTTTTGGGTGATGTGTCTTAGGTTCGAGCATTGGGGGTGCCATGAAAGGATAGAGTTGGAGCTGGAGATTAGAATTAGATTGGTTAGCTATGACTTTTACAAACTCCCCACATAGCTCTTACAAATTCTAAAATCTTGAAATTCTAGACCATTGGTATGACAATGTTTCCACTATAGTCTCCATCTTCAGTGACTTCCCTTTGATTACAGGTGTGGATGCCCCTCCAAATAGCTTCTCCTTGCTTGGTCTGCAGATTCCTTTATATTGTTCAATTCCATCTTGTAAATTTCTTTCCTTGCATGTCACTCTACCTATGGATTCTTGTCTTTTCTCTATGCTAAGTTGCTTTGATCTTTGCCTGGAGTATTTTTTATCATGTGGGAGAGAGTTTTCCATGCCTGTGTTCGATGCCTTATCTACAGTTGCAGCTAGGCAAAAGATGTTTCATACCATCTTTGTCTCTAATATCCAAATCTTTTAAATCATTCAATAGGTCTTCAATAGGGGCACGTTGTTCCTGCAAATTTTTTCTCCTTAGCAATAGTCTCAAACAAACCTAGAACCTGAGATTCATCATATTTTGGTGAAGAAAAATCAATAGATGTTCTCACCAGATGGAAAGCACTTGAATCACCTTTCAACATAGCAACTAGAATAGGATGATAACTAGATATAGATGAGGTATGTTGTAAAATGGGATGAGCATTTACTTTCCACCCATCCCTAAGTAGGGAAAACAACAATTCTAATACGTGTATCTGAACTAGGCTTATGCAAACATATTTTCCACCTATTCTAAGCACTTGCTTTACCTCAGAAAGAAATTGAATCCCCAATTTAGGACCTGATTTTGGTTCCATTAATGCATCCAAGCCTTCTTTATCTAGAACAACATCAAATGTTCCATCAAAGAACTACTCGGAAAGTTTCTCATTCTCATTTTGAACTTGGTGATAATCTATTTGCAACTTACTCACTTTGCTCTAGAGATGAAATAAATCCTCATTTAGCTTTGAAACATTTTAAGCCAAGAATTCCTATATTATTCAAGTATAATTGTGTAAAGTAGGCCTCATTCACTCTCTGTGTTACTCAAACAAGCTTCACCTTGTATCCCATCTTGTCAATCATGTCCTTTTTCCATGGTATGATTTCCTTGAGAAGTTTCTCTTTGTAATTTCTTGAAACAAAAAGCCTTCATGGCTTAATCAAACTAGTTTATCATTTTGTCACCATTATACCACCATCACTTATATTGTTATTTGATCATGATGTTTTAATAAAAATATTCATCCCAATCCTTTTCATTTCCTTAAAAATCCCACGACACCCTATAAATTTGATGAAGCTTAGTCAGGCCCAAAATGGGTCTGGCTAAAAAAATTTTACATTTCAAACAACTGACTTCTTAAACTGATCCATTGAACACTTGACTCTGACTAGAGATAATCTATATCATTGGTTCGAATTTTAAAACTCATTTTCACCCTTTACTGCCAACTGTCATTTTGATGCCAAAAGGTCCTTTGACTGGCCTTAAAAATTGATCCAAACACTTGATCGGGTTCTAAAATCTAACACACTAATTCTCTATTCTGCATTGCTAGACCATGTTGAATCTCATCTCATGATGAATTTGAGGTCAAAAGATATTCTCTATCAAAGTTGCCTCTCAGAACTGCCTGCAAGAAAACATGTCAGAAAGCAATAAACTAGGTTCGGATTTGGCCTGGAAAACTAGGCAAACTAACACTTGGGAAAATGAAAACTAGGACATTGGTACTTTATCATGAGGTGAATATGGATTTACAATTTGGGCTAATGACAAATAATGGGACGCAAATGGAAATCAATCAAGATGGGCTATTCGGATTTTGCAAATTGAAAAAATGACAAGAGAATGATTTTTGCAAATGGAATGGACTTGGAAAAGTGTGCATATGGATTCGTCAAGACTTAAAAAATAACACACTTGGAGTATTTTCAGAGAACATAGTCATACAATCCATTGAATCTAGCCAATAACAAATTAGGAGTTATAACATCTTGAACTGGGGTACCAAACAATCTACAAATACTAACACTAGTAAAAAGATAGAAATTCTATTTGGAATCACATTTGAAAACTGATCAAATGGATTGGTCATAAGCTAAAACTTGAAACATAACAAGTTTTTGACATTTAAAATGCATTGCAAAATTAATTTTAGCATTTGGATCAACTAGGTCAAAATTATAACACATAAAATAGGGCTTCCCAGAATTATGAATAACTACGCAAATACATAGAACAGTAAACTACCAACTTTGACGGGTTCAAAACCTAGTCAAACAGACTTGGAACAACTTGAAATTTGAAACATAGGTTCTTAGGTATGGATGCTAGATAATCCCAAAGTGACAGGTCATGACACTTTTCTGGGTGTGAGATTTTCAATCACAAACACAACCTCCTATCGCTATTTGATGCTAAGGTGAAATGCAGAATTGACATTTGCTCAAAACAAGACTTCGCCAAATGACTCAAAATCTCAATTTAACTTCATGGAACATGTATATGGGCTGAATGGAAGGTTTTAGAAGCATTGAACACCTCTTAAGCCTCAAAGGTAAAACCAGGTACAATCTTATTTAAAAGAGCTCATAGGGCTCAATTTTCTCAATAGTGCTCAAAATTTGGGCTACAATTTATCGTGCCAATAGTATCCAAGAAGGTCATTTAATGTTGTAATAGAGTTTTCCAATAGACATCATGCTTTAGTGTAGCCTATGCAGTTCAAGAATATACTATGTTAACTGAGCAAATAGTACAAACTGAGTTATCAGTGCTATAAGTGTAAACCAAATTCTTAGTGTGAATTGAGTTCATAGTTCTAGCCAAGTTCTCAATATGAACTGAGATATCAAGTTTAGTTTAGTATACTCCAATTTCACCCCAAGTGATATAGTGTTATCCAAGCATCCAAAGCTACCTGAGTGCTAGAGTATCACTCAAGCTCACTGTGTTTCTCGAGCATCAATAGAAACCCAAAATGAATAGTGTTTCCTGAGCATCAATATTTGGCCAACTTAAAGGTGTAATTTGGTAATTAGGGAGTTATCTCTTGTGTGAGCCAATTTGGTATGAAGTTATTGTTTTCTAGATATATAAGGAAGACAAAATTTTTTGTCTAAGATATAATATATGTGAGATATGAATATGTTAATGTAAGAAGCAAATATTGAGTAGATTGAGTAAGCAAGCTACAAAGAAATATAAAAGGAAAAGTAGAGACTTATATATCTGATGGGGACACAACCCAAAAAAAAAATGGACACAACAGAAAGGGAAAATTATATTAACTGAGAAAATAAGCTATTACAAATAGTACAGAGAAAATAAACTTCAAAAAATGCCCTAAGCACTTACAATAGCATAAATCTGGAGATAATTTCTCCTTTCAGTACCTCCTCTCAAACTCCACTCCGAACTACCTTTTACAATGCCAGAAATCTCCTTAAATAGAACCTGGAGGGTTAAGGACTAGGAGTACATTCTAGAAAGTGCTAGTAGGCATCCACCAACAAAATAGAAGGTTCCAGAAGCTGCGTTAGAAGTTGGTGCAAATCTAGAAGAATCCAGAAACAATAACCGAACTTTCGGGAGGCATAACTTTTGAACCGTAGCTCCAATTGACGAACCGTTTACATTTTCGAAAAGCTCTCGAAGCGCTCTATAGTCCTATGGACAGCTTTTCTTGTCCCCCATTTTTTGACCCTTTTTGAGGTCATTTAATGCCCCAAACCTGACTTTGAAGCATTCTTAGGAGGTCTCCAAAACCTGAAAAACTGCAATAACTTTCAAACCGTGGGGCCTATTGACCTGATTCTTTTTCTGGAATGCTCTAAATCATGATTACATTCATCTGGCCAATTCACACCTTCTAGTTTACCAAAATGATGGCCCAAATACATGCTCCTATTTTTTTAGTATTTTCAAACGCACTAATAGTGGAACTGTGAGAGTTGGAACCTTTATTTGACCCAAATGGGTATCCAAAAATGTAAAGACATGAAACAGAAACTAAGTCTAAGTACATTTTTTTTGGGTGACACAGGATTGCCCTTATACCTCTGGATGCTCCTGCATCAATATCATAGTGAGGTAATCATTTTATTCAAAGAATCTATTTTAGAAAATAGATTTGCGAAGAAAAGATCAACCTATCAATTCATCCTAATAGGGTCATTAGTGAAGTCCTCTAACTAGGTGTACCTAATAGTCATTCGTACTCCTAACAAAGTAGATCATTAGAAGTGATCAATTGTAAGCCCTAATGTAGAAAATTTCTTAGTGTTGTAATGAAGTATTGTTGGTGTCATCCCCAACCTAGTTTTACCTTCTCCTT
This sequence comes from Cupressus sempervirens, assembly GCA_028749045.1. NCBI lineage: Eukaryota > Viridiplantae > Streptophyta > Pinopsida > Cupressales > Cupressaceae > Cupressus > Cupressus sempervirens. The sequence goes on from CM053787.1 coordinate 47,257,680, forward strand.
GGAGGGTTTTGGGGTTACCAAATATTGTGTCAAAGGATTAATGGTGTTGATTTCTTTATTCCTTATGTTCATGCAGGAAAGTAGATTTGATAATTTAAAAGAGTCAAAGAAGAAGTATTCTAAAGGTGAAAATTTTAAGTGGTTCCTGATTCACCCCCCTATCCCCTCTCAATCACTTGTTTGTCATTAAATTTCCAATGATTGGTATCAGAGAAAGGTTCTCCTATTAGAAGCTTAACAACTTGAGAGTAAAGATATGAGGAAATGGAAGTGTACAAGTTAGAGAATGATATTTAGAATGACAAGCTTTATCTACACATAGCTATGGAGCAAGTCAAGAATTTCAAGGAGCAACTCACTCACTCTTCGAAGAGAATAAAAGAATTGCCTATACAGATGAATCAAATTATATACATAGAAGAAAGAATAGAAGATCTTTGCAAAGAAATAAGTTTAGAAGAAGTAGATGCAACCATAGAATATTTACTAGTAAGAAATGCTACTCTACCAAAAGAAGTAAGAAAATTTTAAAAAGAACAAGAAAATCACTTGATCATCCTATGTGAAGTCATGGAACAAAAGAACAAAGTAGTAAATGAAAAATAAATGGAAGATGAAGAAAGAAGACTACTTCTAACAAGATTAGAAGAAAAGACCAATGAATTCTATTATCTATCACAACATTAGGCAAACATGAAAGATCAAGTAGATGAAGCAAATCAATGAATCACTAATCTAAGAGTAGAAAATGGAAGACTCTAGAATGAAATAAGAGTTGAAAAGGAAATCAATGAAATAAGATTGGGATCACAAGAAAGTGTCAATAAATTATATGAGAAAATGTTGAATAGACCTAAAGGAACTACTAGCTTAGGGTATGCTAATCAAGGAGAATGATCATAGCAAGGAGCATAGAAGAACAAAATGCCTACATTCAAAAATTGTGGAAAATATCATCATACATCAAATTTTTGTTGAAATAATACTATGAAACCCATGTTCAAAGGTCATTACTATAGTTGTAACAAGTATGGACATAGGGCTAATGAGTGCTGAACTAGATCAAAGTTTGACAATGCTTGTTTCGCATGTCACAAGCACGGTCAAAAATATTTAGAGTGCAGATGAAATCAATGGAATCCAAATAATTAGCAGAATGGAAATAGATAAAGAGGATTTATTGGTTATGACTAAAACACATGTGGAAGATGTCATCATTGTGGAGAATATGAGCACATTAGATTGAATTGTGTAAGAACTCACTTCAGGAAAAGAAATACTAATGTGAGATGTTATGTATGTAAAAAGATAGGTGATTTGGAAAGAAACTTCATGAATAGAGATATAGAAAATTCTAGTAAAGTAAACAAAGTAAAATAGAGGAAAACATAAGGCAAGATAATGAAGCTATTATCATCCAATCCAATGAGTTGGGTGAAGCATCCACATAAAAATAAGTAGTCAAGGAGATGGTTGGGACTAAGAATTCAAGAAGATCCTACATCACTTCTAGATATGCAAGAAAGAATAATGCAAATATGCATATTTGGATGCACTAGATCAAGCAAGGGATGTACATTTTAACTGAGTTGTCTTGCATCTCCAAGAAAAGCTAAGTTAGAATTTAGTTCTAAATGAGTTATTTGACAATCAGTTCATGTTAGGCTTATGATTCAAAGACCTTGCTGAGTTATCTCACCTACCACTATATGATGCATTTATGAGGCCCTAAAATTTTCAAATTTCTCATAAAAGTCAAATTTGAGGGTTTATAATTTACGTTGCATTCAAAATTCAGATTGTGCAAAGCAATTTTGAGCCCTTGAGCAATCAAGAGAGAATTTTTGTTACAAATAAAGTTTTAGGAAAGGTTATCTATTGTTGTGAATTCTTCTTTCACCAATTTTTATGGCATCTAGCTCCACTTCAAAATTGAAGAAGGGTTCAAAGGAGATGTTGAAGAACATAGTTTGCAAAGCACCTACATTTAAGCTCTAGCCTATGATTGTTGAGCAAAAAAATCCAATGGGATCCCACTAAGCTATTCCTACTAAGGTACTATTGATAAATGACATAAGATCATTTTATCATTTTGTAATTAAATAGTTAATTTTATTTGATCTTAATGAAGCATACCATGTAATATGAAAGATTGGAGTATTGAAGCCTAAGAAAAAAGCATCAGGAAGTCAAGGCTTTGACACATGCCATGTGCATGCCACAAAATTTCCAAGTAAAATGGATTAGATACATTCTTAGTAGTGTTCTTGACATTATCTTCTAGCTTGAGAAACCTATGAAGATTACCAAGATTATGATTCACTGAATTACTAGCTACCCAATGTTGGAGAGACCAAAAACAACCAAAACCCTACCTCATGGTGAGCTTGCTAAGAGAACCTTGGAAGAATGGGATGGCAAGGGAATGAAATTGAATGTCACTAACAAGGAGATCAAATTCAAGATTCATGCAATATGTCACAAGATCTATAGTTCAAGAAGGTCAAAAAATGTTCCCTATGAAGCATTTGATATCGCATTCAAGGTGGTGAAGAACAACTTGTCTTTTGACCTTATCGAATGGAAACTACAAAAACTAGGAAAAAACATGGAGAGAATTTGGGCATTGAAGAAGAATATGTTTAAGTTTGGCTCTCTCCTTGTATGTTTATTTTTCTATGTAAAAAAATTATTTCCATCCAAGAGAAGTGTGGTTTGGAGTAAGGATAGACCAGTCATTTATCAGATTAATGATTTCATAAATGAATTGGGAGAAAACTTTTATGCTATCATGGATGCACATTTTGAGATTTTTAAGGAAAAGATGCAAAATGGGTACATAATGTTGGAATAATCAAATGGGAAGAATACTTCTAAGAGGGGGGGTGAATTAGAAGTATCACACTTTAACATAAAAAAAATTTAACTAAAAATAAATTGCATGCATGTAAACATATCAATTAAGCATAAAGTAAACACATGCATCAAAATACATAACACCAAATTTGGTAACCCAAAAATGCTCCAAAATGAGAAGGTAAAACTGGGGTGCGGACAATACCCACAAAATTACTATAGCAATAATGTTGGACCATTTTTGATGGTTTTCCTTGTTAAAGGCCTACCCTACTAAAGGCTTTACAATGTATCAATAGTGACCTAGTTAAATGATTTACAAACACTTTACATGAACTGTCACCCTATTAGAGGATTTATCACCTTGTCAAAGGTTCTACAAATCAAGCTATTAAGCGAACCTATCAACATAGGATTTTCCTTCTAATAAAATTGGTAGAGATTATTAGATTCATAAACCTAATTGCTTACAATCTCAAATTGCTGAATTTAGGTGCTTGATCTGCTCTTTGATTTTGATCCTCTAAGATCTGATATATATTCGATGCTCTTATTCTATTCTTGATCAACTAAATGCTACAATGATGCTTTATTCTCTAAACCTTCTCACACTTCCCTTTGAATTTTGCTATAGTTCATCCACACATTTCATTCATCCACTAGAAACTTCAAATCGAGGGGTGTATGCCTTCTTATAAAGGCTTTGAAGAGTCAGGTTTTGTAATGAATTCACAAACTTAACTTTCCCTCTCAAATCTTTAGATTTATCCTATTGGTTGCTTGCAATCTCCACTTTACTTATTGGTTGCATGCTTATTGCATAGGTAAAAGAGAAGATTCAAGATTATCTTTTAGATCCTTCATGACTCATCCAAAAATGGTTTACATCTAAGTTTCTGAAGGCACTAACTTATATGTTGATTCTGTGGTACTTGGCACATATTAGATTACTGGTGCTCGACACATGTATGATTATAGTTTACTCAGCACCTATTGCATTCTTGCTTGCTCAGCACATGTAGCATTCTAGCATGCTCAACACATGTATGATTTTGGCTTGCTTGGCACATGTTACATTCTGACTTGCTCGACATCAACTGTGAATCAGCACCTATTTAACACTTGGCTCATATGATTCACTTGGCACCTAAAGTCACTTAGCACCTATTGGAATTCTAGCTCGACACATACCATAGCTTGGCATATATAGTGTACTCAACTTCTATATGAAAATTGGTTAAGTGTGTTGACACTCAGTTGTTAAAACAAATCTGAGACAAACACATAATTCCTTAACAATTGGTTGATAATTATCCACAAGACATTTATTTCCTAGTTGATTGTAATAATACTCATATTCAAGCATTCATACCTAGAGCTAGATGGGTAAAACCCTTGGGGTATGAGGTAAACATTGATGACACTGAGGATATCATAGAGGCTTTTTTGAATGAACTAGTTGACTCTAATGCTATATATTTTGGTACACATGAAGAAGCAAAAACTAGGATATATCTAGAAAGAGAGGTTCCTCAAGTTCTAAAGAGAGGAAAGAAGAGGATGGAAACCATCAAGAAGAAATTGGAAAAGAAGGATGATGATGTAATAACTTCTTGCTCCTACCCTAGCTTCCTCTAAGGAACCGTAGGTCTTTCACCTAACCTAATAGGATTTCTCGTTATCCTACTCTCCTTAGGATCCTAAAAATGAGAACCTAATCCATTCAATTAGTGCACACTAATTAGTAAAAACAACTCTCCATCACTATTCCCTAGGCTTGTTTCAGCCTTTCCACCTCTTCACACAAAATTACAAACAACCCCAACAACTCAAAATAACAACCCAAATGGATCAATTATCATCTAAGAAGGTATTTGGATTACCTTGAGGGTACACAACCATATCCAACCTTGAAACCCTAATCAAGTTCCAAAGATCATGCAAGATTATACAAAAATGCTTGTAATATGGCCACAAAAAATTAGCCCTCTAAATGAAGAAAAATTGGAATAACTTGGAAAAATAATTAACAAGGGGAGAACCTATCCACTATTCCTACCACCCTTTTCAAATAACTTAAGGATTCATGAGGTCTCAAAATCTCATAACATTTGTATAGTATGACCTGTATTGGTGCCTAAAAATTACGATTTCTAAAATAATTGAACCAGTTATGCAAGAACAAGTTTGATACTCCTTTAAAACCTTCAACCAGTGGTCCACCCTAAATTTGGGGTTCCTATACACTTTATCCTTTCATAATACACACTTTTAGTGAATCTTTTCATGCATTCAATCGCTCATATCACCTTTGTTGCATACTATAATCGCTATGCATGCATCACTAGCTCGCCTAGGGAATCACCACAAAAATGATTCCTTAGCTTTCCAAGGCCCCTTCCTTACTTTAAAATATGTACAAAGAGTCATCTCCTGAGTTCCAATAGGCCATACAGATCCTATGGTGGGAAAGGGAGTTATGACTCCATTTTTCTCAAGCACTTGATTCATAACAACAGGGTAACAAAACACAAGATAATTTATTCAAGCAACTAAAACCTCACAAAAACACAAAATAAAATTGTACAAAACCAAAAATTGAACTCCTTTAACACTCTCCAACACTATAGATCCAAATTTAATCCATTCAAATGCCAAGATCCTCAAAAGCATAAAATTATAACTAATTTACTTGTTGACAGTCCATACACACTAGAATTGCTCCAACTTCTAACCCTGTAAAAAGGTTAAGGATGGCCTTATAAAAAACATCCCAACTCCTATCCTAACTATTTTAGATAGTTACTTACTCCTACCTACAAATTTTCTTGAGTGCAACAAAAAATTGTCAATGTTGTCAATGACAATATTGACAATTTTTGAGCAATTTTTACATCTTTGAGTGATTGAGCCTTCAACTTGCTCCAAAGGTTGTCAAACCTTTCCAAAATAATTAAATGGATTTAAAACATGTAAGAAGGTCCCAAAAACTCTTATTTTTCCATCCTACCTTTTAAAATACAAATATGCTGAATTTGACCTCATGGAGCAACGATGGCCTCATTAGGCTTTCACACTTTAACTCAACTCAACCTAGGATTAGGTTAGTCCTATTATTCACCTAGTAGTGTGGCTAGCACCACTACAATCCAAAATACCCTAGGATTCCTAGGTCTTTCACAAGCCTACCTAGGTGCCCCTACACCATAATCCCCCACAAAAAGAAAATTGTGTTACTATTATGGACAATAGTTCTTGGGGGATGCATTCCTTGTTGAAGTCGGCTTTAGCAACCCAAGTTTCTTCTAAATGATGTTTTTTGTTCCACTTGATGAGGTTCTCCATATACACCTGGTGCATGGTGGCCTTCTTAACTCTAGAAAACAACACTTTTTCAACTTCCAATTTGCCAAAGGAGGGTACTACTGCAGGCTCTAGATTAAAACTAACCCCATAACAACTCTTAAGTAGTGTACCCTTGAATTCAACCAAATATTGCATATTAAAAATAGGAGAGATGCCCAAATATGATAGAAGATTAATTTTATAGGCATTGGCTCCATATTTTTCTATGATTTTTGAAGGTCTCACTCTTTTCATTTATAGCTTGATGGGCATACCTTTTTGCAATCTAGACTTGTTTAAATGCACCATAACATAGTCACCAACAAAAAATTGAATGTCTTTCCTTCTTTCATCCACCTTGGCATTCAATTTTTGAGTATTGTCTTGGATAGTTTCCTTGACTTGTTCTTGGATTTCTTTCATGGTTTGGGCAAAATATTCAGCATGTCCATTTCTATGCTCCATTCCTTCAAGATCCCTCAATTCACATACAGCCCTTGGATGCATTCCATACACAATTTCAAAAGGGCTTCTTCATGTGGTCATATTCATGTTGTCATTGTGAGCATACTTTTCTTGGGGAATAATCACATGCCATGTTTTCTCATAATCCTTAGGCATCTAAAGAGATTACCTAGCACCTTGTTAACCACCTTAGTCTAGCCATCAAATTGAGGATGGTATGCTAAACCAATTGACAAGTTTGTACCAAGTCTTCTCTACAAAGTCTTCCAAAAGTAGCTCATGAACTTCACATCCCTATCTGAAACAATTCTTGATGGAAGTCCATGAATCCTTACAAACTCCTTAAAGAAAATATGTGCTATGTAGCTAGCATCACTAGTAGTCTTACATGGAATGAAGTGCCCCATCTTACTAAATCTATCAACAACTACATAGATATTGTCATAGTGTTGTTTTATCTTGGGTGGAACTACTATGAAGTCCATGCTCACACACTCCCATGGCCTATTTGGGATTGGTGAGGGATGATAAATTCCTACATTGCTCATCACAACTTTAGCTTTCATACATACCATGAATTTCCCTACATACCTAGTTACATCTCTGACTAGTTTAGGCCAATAATAGAACCTTTGGACAAGTTCTTGGTTTTTTCTCAAGCCAAAGTGTCCACTTAGGCTTCTTTTTTTATTCTCATGTATTAGGTTCTCCTTTACTGATCTCCTTGGTACACACAACTAGTTTCCCTTAAATAGCAATCCATTCTATAAGGTAAATTTAGATAACTTACTGTGAAAATGGTTCTAAAAATCAAAACCTTTTATGTCTTTGCAAAAATCTTCATCCTCCTTATAGAGACTCTTGACGGTCTCTATCCCAATGCTATGCAACTAAACCTTGGATAGTCAACAATTGTTTACTTAATACATCTACCACATTGTTCATCTACCTTTTCTTATGCTTGATTATGAAGGCGAAAGCTTACAAGTACTCCATCCACTTTAGTTGTTTATTTCAAAACATGTCTTGAGTGTTGATATAGTTGAGATCTTGATTTTTAGTAAACACAACAAATTCCTTGGGTAATGTTAGAGTAAATAATTAATTATTAATTATTTATTCTATTTACTTAAGCTAACTTAGGTGAATGCATTTATTTAATATGTAGTATTTAATGCATGTAGTGGTTAGTTGTCGACAACATGGGAGTTTGTTCCCTTCTAGCATATTCCACTTTTTTGTGGAAGGGTGCTTGGTTGTCAACCTTATCTTCTACCACCTACCAGCTTGTTCTACAAGCTTCTGTGAGGCATTTATAAGCAGCCTCTCTAATTGTAAAAATATATCTCATTCTCATTGTAAATACATATTTACTTGTGTTTGCATATTTTCTCTCTCATGTCCAATTAGGTTTTTTCCCTAGCTCCACGCTCTTCTCTCCTTGGCTTCCCTTTGACAAGTTTTTGCATGCAAGTGATCTTGGGTGTCTTTGAAGTTGGATTTCATCAACTCCAACATGGTATTAGAGCCTCCCTAATGTTGCTTCATTGAAGGTTTTTTGAAGCCATGATTTGGAGTCACAAACCCTAATTTTTTTATACATTTTTCTTCAAATCAGGGGGACAGTAATTTTTTGGAGCACTTTCAGCCCAATTTGACGTTGCCATTGGATCCAAAAGGCCATTTGTAGTTAGGATTCATATAAAACTTTTCATTTTTGGAGACAGAGCTCTGAGATGCAAAAATTTTAGCTCGAAGGACCTTCTGTATAGTCGTACAGATGAGTAGAGCCAAAAAAAATTTAAAAATAAAAATAAAAATTGGGCCCACCGCCTAGTGGCCAACACCGTGCAACCATAAAATTGGGGCAGCTGCTCCATGGCCCCCACCGCTTGGCCAGCCCATTGCCCTTTCCAGTGCTGCCACCGATGTCTACTACCTTCGCTCTGCCCAGAGCTATTCCCGCCTATTTTTTCCACTCATGGACACTCAATAGCATTGTTAGCACATAGTCAGTAGCAATCACCCAATCTGCAAGTGACATGTGGTAGGTCTACCATGTGGCACTTTGCCACATGGCCCCTTCCATGTTAGCCACCTACCACGTGGCACTGCCACGTGGCATTCTTTTTTGCATTGATTGGCCATTGGCCATCAAATTTTTTGCCATGAAATGATGCATCCTCATCCTTCTTGCACCTCTCTAGGGTCTATTTTTACCTACTCTTGGTTTTTTGGCCATAACTTGAGCATACAGAGGTATTTTTCCAATCCAAAAGAAGTGCTAAAAAGTTGGTTCCGAGACAGAGACATTGGTGTAGGTATTTTTAGGTTTTGATGCATTTTTATTGCCCTTTTTCTAGTTAAAGTATGAAGTTCTATTTTTGACTCTGGCATGCATATCTTTTGCATCCCATGTCAATTTTTTGAAAACATTATATTTTTCGAAAGCTGGTTTTGTCACCTTTTTAGAAATGTAGTCATTTTTCTTATATTTTGACCCATGCTCTTTCTATCATATTTTTGACGTTTTTTCTCTATGGTGGATATCTTGGGTGTATTAGGTCCAAGGTTCATTTTCCTAGCATGGTTTCTCTTGTTTTAGGTTGTCCTTTGTTTTTTGTTAGTTTTTTCCTTGTTCTAGTCATTGTAGACATCATTTGGTAAGCTCTTTTGTATACATGCTGAGATAACGTATCACTTTTACATTTTGAGTTCATGAACATTATTTTTGAGTCAGTTGTACATGCACTATTTTTATAAAGCACCATGGGGGGGATAGTTGTTTTTTGTTTTAGGCCTTCTCCCTTTGTCAAGTGAGTGTCCCTTCCACAACATTAGCCCTATGCAGTATCAGTGTGATCGTGTCTTTATAGGTGTTTTTACTTCTTCCTCTCTCATCATTCTTGGTTAATTTGTAGGAGACTTTGGCCCACCTTCTTAGTTTCCTGTCATCTCACCCCATCTACATTAAGGGGGGGTTATGTTGTTGTTCTAAAGCATCCATGGTTTGATGGTTCAATAGTGTGAACTATGTATTTAGTGGTTGATCCTATATACAAGGTGATTGCAGTGAGATGGATCATCTACCATATAGACATGCTCAGTTCGTGCCTTCTTCTTCCATGGAGGTTCTTTAGATCAGTAGTTTTCTTTCTAATTTAAAATTTGTGGCTTCTTCATGCTTCAGTGATGCTCTTCATGATCACTCCTTATTCCTATTTTAGGGGACATTTGCCTAGTTGGAGACTTCTTTAGTTCTTCACTAGGTTCTTACCTCTTTTTGGGGGAGGGTTTTTCCTATGTGGTTTTCTCTCTTTCCCCATTTACAGAGGTTGCATCTCTTTGCATTGTACATGGGTATCTAACATAGCCTTGTTGTCGAGACCCGTTTTTGCATTTCTTAGTCTTGTGAGCTTAAGGCATTTCCCTAAGTTGCACTTAAGGGGGGGTGCTAGAGTAAATAATTAATTATTAATTATTTATTCTATTTACTTAAGCTTACTTAGGTGAATGCATTTATTTAATATTTTGTATTTAATTCATGTAGTGGTTAGTTGTTGACAATACGGGAGTTTGTTCCCTTCTAGCATATTCCACTTTTTTGTGGAAGGGTGCTTGGTTGTCAACATTATCTTCTACCACCTTCCAACTTATTCTACAAGCTTCCATGAGGCCTTTATAAGTATCCTCTCTCTCATTGTTAACATATATCTCATTCTCATTGTAAATACATTATTTTTTGTGTTTGCATATTTTCTCTGTCATGTCCATTTAGGGTATTTCCCTAGCTCCATGCTCTTCTCTCCTTGGCTTCCCTTTTATAGGTTTTTGCATGCAGGTGATCTTAGACATCTTTGCAGTTGGATTTCATCAACTCCAATAGGTAATAGGTAGTGTCTCCACTTCTTAAGAGACTGAACTAGGGCATAGAGTTTTAGGTTATAGGATCAATACTTATTTTTGGTCTCATTAAGTTTTTCACTAAAGAAGGCTACTGGTCTACTTTCTTGACTTAAAACTCCCCCTACTACTAGGCCACATGCATCATCGTACTGTATAGTGAAAATTTTCTCAAAACTAGGTAGTTGTAAAATAGGTTGGGTAGCTTCTTGTTTCTTTGGCTTCTCAAATGATTTCTAGGCTTCTAAGGTCCATTTAAACTTGGACTTGACCCCACCCTTTATGGTATCTAGAAAAGGTGCACATATGCCACTAAACTTCTTAACTAATTTCCCATAAAACTTATCTAGACCATGAAAACTTCTTACCTCAATAGATGTAGTGGGTGGTGGCCAATTAAGGATAGCAGAAACTTTCTCTTAATCCATCTTCAAGGATCCCTTAAATACCACAAAGCCTAAGTACACAAGTTCTTTCTTGAAGAAGTCACACTTCCCAAGGTTTATAGCAAGCTTCTCCTGATGAAGTCTCTACAATACTACTTCCACATTCTTGATGTGCTCCTCCCTTGTCTTGCTAAAGATTGGTATATCATCCAAGTATACCACCACAAATCTCCCAGTGAAGTCTTTGAGCACCTCATTCATGAGCCTCATGAATGTGCTAGGGGCATTAGAGAGACCAAATGACATCACAAGCCATTCATAAATCCTATCTGTTGTCTTGAATTTTGTCTTCCATTCATCTACCTCCTTAATCCTTATTTGGTGGCATCCACTCTTCAAGCCCAACTTTTTGAAGTACCTTGCTTCTCCAAGAAAATCCATGAGATCCTCAATCCTAGGTATGGGAAACCTATACTGGATGCGATCCTATTTATAGCCCTTGAGTCTATACATAGTCTCCATTTTCCTCCCATGTTGGATGCTAGTACAATACGAACTACACATGGTTCTATGTTCTTCTTGATCAAACCTTGGTCCATCTATTATTGTACTTTTCTAGACACTTCTAAATTTTGATCTAGAGTGATCTTGTGTGCTACATTTTTTGGTAAGGATTTACTAGGAAAAAGTCTATTTGATGGCTTATGACTCTTCTAGGAGGTAGGGTACCAAGAGCACCATCACTCACAATGTCTTTGTATTTATCAAGTAATGTGTCTACCTTTGTATTAAATGGATCTTTGATTGTATTATCTTCTCATTTTGACTTCAACACAACTACATAACTTTGGCTTTCCTCATCCTTAAGGTCATTAACAATTTTTTTCCACTGCATAGTAACATAATAGGCACCTTGGACTATGATTCTTCTCCTTCCAATAAAGATTAGATTTGAAAGTTCTACCTCCTTTCCTAAATAAAATGGAGATTTCCTTGCCATCATATATTTCCTCTCTATCACACTGTCAATGTCTACCTAATCGTAGATGGCAAGAATCCATAGGAAATATATCACACAATAATATTTCCTTATACCCTGCTATGGAGAAATACACCCAAGTTTTTTTATTGACCAGTATACTCTAACCTTTATCAAGCCAAGTCACCTTGTATAGGTTCACATGTGGTATTTTTTTGAGTTTAAGCTTCTCAACTACCTCCTTTCATATGATGTTATCAGCAAATCCTGAATCCACCACCATCTTACAAAATTTCCCAAGGATCTTGCATATGATCCTAAATAGATCCCTTCTATGGTTAGATGCATTAGGAGCAAGTTGTTTGATCAGTATCCTCCTAAACACAATTTTGTCACCTTTTTTAGACTCTATGTAATCCACTTCATTCTCCATGTAGCTAGAGTTATCCTTTTGTGCATATGCCACTCTCTTGTCATGATTTGAAGAAGAGAGCTTTTCAAGGCATCTATATGTTGGGTGGCCTAGTTTACCATAATTATAACACTTCATACTAGAAAATTATGAGTTGCTTGTACCTCATCCTCTACCTCTATTAGAACCTTCTTAGTTACCTCTTCCTCTAGTATAACCTCTAGGAATGCTTTTAGTGGCTTGTTCAGTGAGCTTGGTCTCACTTTCATTCCTCTTCTCATTACCCCTAACTTGGTATCCTCCTCTTTTTCCTCTCTATTTTTTTCCCTTGCCTCTATCCTTGAAGTTTGATTCAACTTTCTTCCTAGTCTTCTCTTCCACCTTTAGGGCTAGTTGATGGTACCTTTGAATTTTAGTAGGTATCCATAAGCTTCACTCCCCTTCAATATTCCACTTTAAACCACCCAAGAACCTAACCACCTTTATTGGATCTTCCTCTTGCTTCTTAGATATAAGGCATAATCTCAAAAAATCCTCTGTATAAGCGGCCACATCCAAGTCTCTTTGTTTAAGTCCTTGTCTTCTTTTGTGGAGTTGAATCTCATAGTCCTCTAGTAGGAAATTCTCCCTTAGTTTGGTTACCATGGAATTCCAATTGGATATAGGTTTCTTGCCTCTCCTAACCCTCTAATCTTGGACATATTTCCACCAAGTCAAGTTGATCCTCTGAACCTTGATGTGGCTACTTTGATCTTTTGTACCTTTGTACTACTTCATAGTCAAAATGGTTCTCCATCCCATCTATTCAATCCATCACTACATCTATGTCCATCTTCCCACTAAATAGTGGAAAACCTTCCAAAGCCTACCCTCCTAAGGATTTAATGGCCTTCAAGAAAGGTCCTTCATTCAAGATAGGGTTTGGCTCAAGGAAAACATCTTCTTCTGTTATCTCCTTACCCCTAACATTGATCTCTTCTTCCTTCTTCTTGGTTACATCAACAACTACATCCAACTTTTCCTTTACCTTAGCTAAGGCCTCTTCAAGGAGCCTATTCTTCTCCTTTTTCTCATCAACTTCCTTAGCTAACTTTGCATTGTCACCATACTTTACTCACCCATTGATTCTCTAGTATTTGTAGAGATGAACCAAGTACCCATGTCTTTAACTTGCTCTAATACCACTCTGATGTGACAACTATTCTTTCCCCTCCCTAGCTTCCTCTAGGGAACCTTAGGTCTTTCACTTGACCTAATAGGGCATCTATGTCCATCTTCCCACTAAATAGTGGCAAACCTTCCAAAGGCTACCCTCCTAAGGATTTAATAACCTTCAATAAAGGTCCTTCATTCAAGATAGGGCCTGGCTCAGGGACAACATCTTCTTTTGCTATCTCCATACCCCTAACATTGATCTCTTCTTCCTTCTTCTCGGTTGCATCAACAACTACATCCAACTTTACCTTTAACTTAGCTAAGGCCTCTTCAAGGAGCATATTCTTCTCCTTTTTCTCATTAACTTCCTTAGATAACTTTACATTGTCACCATACCTTACTCACCCATTTATTCTCTAGTACTCTCATTAGGATCCTAAAAATGAGGACCTAGTCCATTCAACTAGTGCACACCAATTAGTAAGAATAACTCTCCACCATTACCTAAGCTTGATTCAACCTTTCCACATCTTCACACAAAACTAAAAACAACCCCAACAACCCAAAATAACACCCCAAATGGAGGAATGATCATCTAGGAACTTATTTTCATTCCCTTCAGGGTCCACAACCATTTCCAACCTTGAAACCCTAATCGAGTTCCAAAAATCATGCACGAATACACAAAAATGCTTGTAATAGGGCTACATGAAATTAGCCCTCCAAATGAAGAAAAACTAGAATAACTTGGAGAAAATCTTAACAATGTGGGAACCTATTGACTGATCCTAGCACCTCTTTCAAATAAATTAAGGATTCATGAGGTCTCAAACTCTCAAGACATCCATACAATATGACCTATATTGGTGCCTAAAAATTAGGGTTTATAATGTAATTGAACTAGTTTTGCAAGAAAAAATTTGATACTCCTTAAAACCTTCCACAAATTCTCCACCATGTAGTTGTGGTTCCTACACACCTTCTCCTTTCACAATCCACACTTTGTTTGAAGCTTTGTATGCATTCAATCACTTCTATCACCTCTGTTGCATGTTGTGATCCCTAGCCATGAATCACTGGCTCGCTTAAGGAATCACCACAAAAAATTTTCCTTAACTTTCTATGGCCCCTCCTTCATTGTAAAATATGTACAAGGAATCATCTTCTGATTCCCAAGAGACTGTATAGATCCTCCAATGGGAGAGGGAGTTATGACTCCATTTTTCTCAACCACTTAATTCAGAATAGTAGGGTAAAAAAACTCAAAACAATTTATTCAATCAACTAAAACCTCAAAAAATAAAAATCAAAATTGTATATAATCACAAATAAAACTCCTTTAACACTTTCCAACACTATAGGTCTAAATTCAATCCATTCAAATTCCAAGATCCTCAAAAGCATAAAAATCTAACCAATTAACTTGTTGACTATCTGTACACACCAGAATTGCTCCAACTTCCAACCCTATCAAAAGGTCAAGGATGGCTTTATAAACACGTACTAACTCCTATCCTAACTATTTCAGATAGTTACTTACTTGTAACTACAAATTTTCTTGAATGCAACAAAAATTTGTCAATGTTGTCAATGACAACATTGACAATTTTTTATCATTTTTTAACATCTTTGAGTGTCTAAGCCTCCAACTTTCTCCAAAGGTTTCCAAACCTTGAAAAAAGAATTAAATGGATGAAAAATATGTAAGAAGGTCCTAAAAACATTTTTTTGGCTATCCTACCCTTTAAAACACAAAGATGCTTAATTTGACCTCATGGAGCAACTATGAGCAATAATGGCCTCATTAGGCTTTCACACCTTAACTCACCTCAACCTAGGATTAGGTTAGTTTGATTATTCACCTAGTAGTGTGGCTAGGACCACTACTAGCCAAAATACTCTAGGATTCCTAGCTCTTTCACAAGCCTACCTAGTTACCCTTGCACCAGATGACCCTCTTATGCTCACTAAGGGAAAAGGAGAAGATGAGGAAGAAGAAGAAGAAGAAGAAGAATGGGAAGAAGAAGAGGAGGAAGAACCTCCAAAGAAAAAGGGGAAAGTGATCATAAAAATACCTAAGAAATTACCTACCCCTATTATCATTATGGCAAGGAAGTCCAAAAGGAAATTGAAGATTTAGGATAATGATGATGAAGACAGAAGCACTCCTATCATTCAACTAAAGAAACCCCCACTAACCTTTCAGCATTAAATGGGTAGATTGAGGGAAGGAAATGGCATTCCAAGATTCAAGTATATCAAATATGAATCTAGAGGAAAAGAGGAGCAACAACAAATAGAGGATGCTTTGGTGGAAAAGATGGCTAAATGTAAGTATGATCCAAATGAGCTAAAGAGCCAAGCCTCTAATGTCTTACTCAAGGAAATAACACAAAGATGGACCAATGTTGAGAAGATAGAGAGGGACATCAGATAAAAATCCTTAAAGATAATCATGCCTAACTTCACAAAAGAAGAAATCAAGAAGGCCATTGCAAATTATGAAAATAGGAAGATTCCTAGATTCAAGGAATTTCAAATTTTGTCTAATAATATTGAAGGGGTTGTCTAGTCCACAAAAAAATTGTGGAATAATATTTTTGAGGAAGAAAAAAAGATAGAAAAAGAAAAAGAGCCCTAATGCACAAACTATAGAAGAGTCAGATAGAGAAATAATGGTAGCTATTATGATTGCCTCTCTATCCTCCACCCCAAGCCAAGTCATTGCTTCATCAAGTGTAGAGAAGATAGAGAAGGAGAAACAAAGTCCTACATCCATCCAAGTAGTAACCAAGTAGTAGTCTTTGTCTACCTTCTAGTTCCTCTCCCATTTGACTTCTATAAGTCACCTTGATGGATGCAACCTTGTTGATCTTTTGTTGTAATGGATCATGATTGTGACCATGAGTGGTCTACACCATTGAGGTGAATGGATTTATGTTTCATATCAATTTCTTTGTTTATTCTTTGACTGATTTATGAGATTATGATGTGATTTATGATTCACTAAGGTTTGTGCTAGTGGTTACCAGTATCAATGTGGTATCATGATGTTTTTCTATGATTACATCGAGATGTGTGCAGAGATTGCACTATGTACTATTACCGTAGTACACTAGACTAGTTTCCTATAGTAGTGGTTATTCATGTTTATGACTGTGTTCAATTATATTTTTTAAGTGTCTTTTAAATATTGTGTAAACTACCATTATTAAATGCATAAATTATTAGAAATGGATTGTCCATGTTGGATTCATTGGTTATGTGTTGCAGATATTTACTCATGTTATGCTTTACACTTGAGATGACCTAAGGGTCAGATGATATACCTTGATTTCAGTATCATAAATGTTAGATTACTATGTTGTTCAATTGATTATATTGCATGATGATGCCATTTTGAGATGACAGTGCGTTTTATGATGATATCTATTTATCTGATATTTGGACATATCTCTATTTAGGTTATGTGATGGATTTAATGCTATGGTTACTTCATTCCTGCATTGTTACACTTTATGCAAATGTAAATGATGTAAATATATTATTTTAATATAATTAAATAAATGGTTAAATTAGATTATTAATGCATTTATTTCTTTGGCTATGTTATTATATGCAATTGCACTTGATTGTGTTGTTTAGTGTGTAGGATTTATATCCCTGGCAGTGGCACATGGAGTTAATGATTTAGCTATTCATATTTTACCAATGTCGTCCCTATATGGTCGATGTATCTTTATTTGTTAAGTATTTAATCAAACCTTTTGGTGATTATTAAATCCAAACTCATTTGCATTATGTGATTAGACCAATGAGCATGTCTGTGCATTTATAGTTTTGCATTTGTCATGAAAGTTGTTAAGGAGATTTTTGTGTTTCTGGGTTTTCAAGCTTTTAATTGATTTATTTTAAATTTTTTGCAACTTTTCCATTATGAATTCATATTACTAGGAAAATTTTATTTTTGTTTGGGTCGATTCAAGGTTTCACTAGGTTGGCTAGTTATTTATCCTAATCGATTATTCAGTTGAAAAGTGAGTAAGTATCCAAAAAGGAATTTAATTCCTCACTTCTCACTTTTGAATTAGAAATTTGGAGAGTAAAACCCAAAATCCTCTTCATGAGTATTTACTATTTTGTTCATTATGAGAGCTACAGGCATGGGATCATCATGAGGTTGAGCTCGTTGGATCCAGGACGAGGAGGCCTTGGATTGCCACAATTTTCAGCCACTTCTACAAGTGTTTTATTTTTTGGTTTAGATTTTTATTTTTCCCTTTTGGCTTCGAGGTAGGGCTCTCCCATTTTATTGTTTTGGCTCCATTTCTACTTCTATTTTTGGTAGTCATTTGTTTGGAGGCTGAGAACTAGTGTTCTCCTCCATTTCTATGTGTTGGTTGTGCCCAGTTGGTCGAGTATGAGCATTTCCCTATATTTTGGGATGAGGGTTTGGGGTTTTGCATCATTATGCTGGTTTTTTTTGCATATGGTGTCTGAACTAAATTATTTTTGGATTTTTGAAATTTTTTTACCCAAAGCCCAAATGGGTTTTAATTTTGAAGTTTTCCAAAATTTGGGGTTTTTACCTCGTTCTATGTGCCACCCTATTTTCTCAAGTTTTATTGGCATGAGTTGGGTCATGGACCTGGATTATCTGTTTGGATATTAGTCAGACCTTTATTGCACTTTTTTGTTTGTATTGGGATGCATGTCATATCTATACTCTTGACCTTATGTTCAGTTGAGTATTTTTATACTTATTGTTATGGTTTCTCTTGGACCTTTGTTATTGTTTCATGGACACTAGGATTCGTATAGAATCCATACTCCTAGATTGAGGCCAATTGAGTGAGTTCATAATATTTGGTCTTGTTGCATCACTGGGATTTGTGTAGAATCTATGCTCCCAGGTTGAGGTTGGTTGAATGATTTCATGATGTATGGTTTTATTGTCTTTGGGATTCGTGTGGAATCCATCCCCCCCAGTCTATTTTTAGTTAAGTGACCTTCTGCTTGTGTTCTCATCTAGTCCTTGATTTATGCTCTTCATGATGGTGGTGTACCACACATGAGTATGTGCACATACATTTTTTGGGTGACTTGAAGAGCCCAATCTTCTATCATACTTTCAAAAGTTATGATCATTAGGGTTGGGATGGGAGTATGCATGCCCGTGGGCACTTATCATAGGATGAGCATGGGTAGGGTAGGGTAGCATATAGAGGGTGTTTCTATCTCGCAGCCTAGTGACCTCAGTGATAATTAAAAAAAATGTGTGATTGATAATAAAACTTAAGATAATAAAATGTGTGTGTGGGGTCCTCCATTGAGGAGTTGAAACGCATGATCCGAGCTTGGGCTTGTCAATGCCAAGTGACTCTCTATGATCTAAACTGCTACTTAGTAGCCTTTTGAGTGTCTAACCAGGACCTATACTACTTACATTGTCTTAGGTTCTTGGTTACAACCATCATACTATCTGGCATGAGTGTTAGCCATGGATGTTGTTTTTGTGTATTTGTGTTTGGATGATTATCTCCATCAACATGGCAGGTGTGGACCTATGGGTGCCACATGGTTGGGAGGTGTAGCTACCCATAACACTACTAGGGACCGGTGTATAGAGATGGTTTTTTATCCTAGCATGACCATTTTTGGATGTTTTCACTTGATGCTTCAGGTCCTGAAGTATGCTTTCTCATGATTTATGCATTCATTTGAATGCTTTTATATCATGTTTAGATGATGTTAGTTTATTTGATGCATTCCCATATTATGACGTTTAGCATATGACTAGATGATGTGAATTGTTATATTTGATTATCTATTTCTTATTGGTAAGCATGTTAGATTTCTTTATTATGATGATTAGCATGTGATAGGTGATGTTATCTACTGGTAGGATTATCTTATGCTTTACTACTAGCATGTTATATTTCCTTATGCTTATATTGTAGCATGTTTTAGTAGTGATGTCCCTATTATGATAGTACCAACAATCTAATCGGTGGCTTGGGATGTTATGTGCAAGGGATGGCTAGGATCCATGATGTTCTTATGATGTTATTGACAGTTGGGAGGAACCACATACTTAGTTTTTTTGTTCATTTTGATGTTTCTTATGTTCACTACGATGTTTCTTTCAGTACATTCTTTAGTACTTTTGTTTAGATGGTTAGATGTTCCTCTTTCCTTGTTATTATGCACTCAAGTGTTCATCCCTCAATTTATGTGGATCTAGTACTCCCTGATGTGGAGTTTTTCATGTTTTTGTACTTTTTATTTATGCTCTATTGTCACATTGATATGTTTTCACATTGATATGTTTTCTCATGTGGAAAGGTGGTTTCTTGTGTGAGGATGTACTCCCTCACATGACAATGTACTTCCTCTACGAGAATGTATTTCCTCGTGCTAGGATGAAAATCTTCACATGGTGTGCAACAAATGCTCACAGAAAGCCATGCATATGCAAGATCTTGCATGAAACTTGAGACCGGTGCACTTTTTTGTGCGAGAAATAGGGAGTAGTTAGGCTTGGCCAAGGAAGTTTTGAAAGTTGGTTTTGGATACCTTATTGGATTTCTCACCCTTCCAATTCAAAATAGTCTTTCTAAGGGGTTTAAAATATATCTTCCAAGTATAAGTTGACGTATATTTAATTCTTTATACTTAAGATATATTTTAATATATGCGAAGAATCTTTTGAGATAGGTTTTGGATCTCTATAAGATAAGATAAAGATTCTAGGAAATTTTAGGGCTTCAAAAATTTAAACTTAGCCAAATTTCAAGGCTTCAAGATTTCAGACTTAGCCAAATTTTAGGATTCTACATTTATACCCAAAATTGGTGTTTTGTTGATGACTAGTTATTTCTTCAAGCCCTCATCATGTGCATGGTCATTGTTAGCCTCTATTTTCATGTGTCTATTTGGTAGTGGCATTTAGAGATTCATTGGTTGCTAGCATTATGGTGAAGTCTTCCATTGTGATCATTATGATCCTTGTATGATGTCATGTGCATTCATAATTGTAAAAAAAAAATATCTTGGCTTGAATTGAATCATTGTTCCAAGGATCTTCGTGTAGGGCATTACATTTAGTATTGAAGCCCATGTTCAAATATTGGGATCTTTGTGTATATGTTTCCCATATTGTTGTTGCTGCATTGGTTTAGTTTGAGTGTCTTGGAGAAGATCTCATGATCTTGTGTTGTTTCAGTGTCTACTTTGGATGGACTTGCTTATCCAGTAGATGAAACTAGATTAGTGTGAGGAGAAAGAAGTGAGTCTTCCCTTTTTTGTAGATGGAATCGGTGTGCCTTGTTGGTTGGTTTCTTGTATGACCCTTTTTGGATGGAACCATTGATTGGTGTCCATGTGTTGGCTTTGAGTGCCTCTTTTCTTTCTCCTTGTGGAGTTAAATGCATTATTTCCCTATCTTCTCCTATTTGTAATTGAATAAATGAATCTTATTTTTGATTCTTTGTTTTTTCATTACAGTAATGAAATGGTTCCTTTCATTGAGAAATAAGTGTTTATTGTGAATCATCGCAAAGAAGTAAGTTTTCATTATATCCTTGGTTAATGACTTAAGTCCCCAATCTGATTACTTCTTAAGTTTATGGAAATTGCATTAAATTGATGGATATCTAAATGTGGCATTGCATAGAAATTATTGTTGCCTGCATATGCATGAGGTTATTGATGGATACTACTTGATGTGAGTGAGTGTGTTCTCTAACACTATTGGGATGATGTATTCCTTAGCATTGTGTGGTGATTTATCCCTATTGTGTGATTGTCCACAGTCATCACATGTAATGTGATTTGATTGATGCCTTATTTTATTTGGCTAGATGTACTTTCCTCATGTTGTTGGGCTAGCATTGGTTTTCAGTATTTTCCTTTCTTGGACTAGTCATCAAATTTTCTCTATTGCTCTCTTTTATGGCTATTGCTACACTTGGATTATTGTCAAAATAAGCTCTTTTTTATATTTACAATTGGAATTGACAATTCCCCATTTGGGCTTTTTGTTTTGGTTCTTGATGACTGTTCTGAATATGTTTTAACTACTGCCTAGTTGTGTATTGTGATTCCACCATGTTCATCTTGAAACTCTAATAGTATGTATAAGGGATAATATCATGGAGAACATACTAGTGTGTATTTGTTAGTTTTAAATTTGTTAATGTAATCGGGTGGTTTAAAAGATGAGTAAATAGAATGTTATTCTTGAAAGAAATTGAAACATATGTATTTTTTTATGGTAAGTGACTCTTGAACCCTTGCTTTGAAAACCTTTTAGTTTCATTATGCATTAGTGCTCATGTCAAGTTTAACTAGTGAAATTATGAAAGATAAGAAATGATGGTTTTAGTGTGTGAATTAACTTTCTTTCTATGTCTTATGTTGTTTTGGGCATGTGTGTTCTTGAGTGGTTTTGGACATTTTGTCCATCACTTGTCTGGGTAACCGAGACTATTGTTTTTGCCTATGTTGTTTAGTCTAGAGTGGTGACTTAAACTCTTAGGTTTTGGGACTCTCTAAGCTTCATCATGTTTTATTCCTTGTCGATATCTTTTTGATGCCCTTTGAATGGAGTCAATCCGAATTCGGACGTGAAAGTTATGGTCTTTGGAGTGAAGGAAAATTTGTGCTTAATTGAAATTTTTGTGTGAGAAACTAGTGATCAAGCACTTTCTCACTTGGTTCATTGAAGTTTCTCGCCTATTTTTCTAAGAAACTTTGTGCGAGGTTGTGCTAATGAAAAATTTTACCTAGGGAACAACAAGCATCTTGTTTGCACTTCTAGATTTGTTGATCGATGTTCTGAGTACCCTATTATCGACTAGAGGCCAATTCAATCATGACATATAACATTTATGGCCATTGGAGAAGTTTAACACTTCATGTTATTTTAATGGAAGAGTTATCTAGTCTTCATAATCTACTAGGCACTTTTTGGGGTTCGTGCTTGAGTTTGTGTGTTTCCTTTTGCACTAATCCACCTTTGTGAGGTGAAGCGTAGCCTATAAGTGTACCTTACTCAAGGTTGATGTTGCCTTGTTGTTTGGGAGTGATTCAATTCTTTGATGAGTCTAGATTCTCCTTTTTGGATATTGACTTTGGCTCATCTCTGTATCCTTTTCTCTCTTGAGAGAGTAGGTTAGCATGGGTATGCCACTAGCTTAGTTAGTGTTTTAAGATGAGTATGTTGGTGGTTAGCAGAATTGTAACCTTTCCCTAACTCATCATGGGCTGATTTAGTGTAGAGGTTGAGAGAGACTCTCTCTCAGTCCTGATACTTTTTGGTTTCTTTCTCCATAAGCTTGTTTCTTCAATAGGATTGTCTCAGACAAGTTTCTCATTGACCATTGACTTGAGGCTTGAGATTGAGTTTACCGGTAGGTTGGGTGTGGTATTCCTAGCATGGTGTTGGAGGGACATGGTATCCTTGGACACATGTTACCATCTTATGAATTGGTATGCAGATAGTACATGATTGTGTCCACTAACGAAAGTCTTTGCAACTTGTGGAAAGGTGATATCTTGTTTGGTTGGGTTGTGTAACCCTAGTTCCTAGAGTTAGTTTTTCTTTTGTACCTTGGAGAGGCATTGTGTTGCTACGCTTGGTGGTGAGTAGTCTTTTGGAGTGTGTTATTTTGTTAGTAAACTATCATCCTTTTTGTTCTAAGGGAGGGTTTACATGGATTCTAGAATGATCATGTGTCACATGATAGTATTCTTGGAATTTTGGGATGGTTATTCCCCCATGATTCAAACTCTTGTTGGAAGTGTGTAGTGTGTTGACCTAGTTTTGAGGTCATGTGGTAGGTGCATGGCATAGTTGGGCACCTATTGGTGAGGTAGAGTGGGTTTTTCCTTACCTTGTATGGTTGACTTTATGGCTAGATGGGTTTTTCCTAGCACCTAGAAGGTTCCTTGTTGGAGGACCTTGTGTCAATGTGACACCTTTCTCTTGTGGTTGACCTATTTGGGGGTTGATGTGATGGTTTGAGAATGTTGGAGTGATTTGGTTTGACTTATACAGAGTTGTTGAGTCATTCCTATTGCTCGCTTTTGATTTTTGGTTCTTGATGTGTTTTGGTTTCTATTCTTGGATTGCAAGCTTCCAAGAGTAAGCCTAGTCTTTGGGGGGGTTGATGTAGTGCCTCTCCCATTTAACTTCTGTAAGTCATCCTGATGGATGCAACCTTGTTGATCTTTCGTTGTGATGGATCATGATTATGACCATGAGTGGTGTGATTGGATTTATATTTTGTATTAGTTGCTTTGTTTATACTTTGAATGATTTATGAGATTATGATGTGATTTATGGTTCAATGAGGTTTGTGCTAGCAGCTACCAATATTGATGTGGTATCATGATGTTGTTCCATGATTACACCAAGATGTGTGTAGAGATTGCACTATGTACTATTACCGTGCTACACTAGACTAGGTTGTTGTAGTAGTAGTTATTCATGTTTATTATTGTGTTCAATTGTATCTTTTAAGTGCCTTTTTAATGTTGTGTAAACTACCATTATTAAATGCTTAAATTATTAGAAATGGATTGCCCATGTTGGATTCATTGGTTATGTGTTGCGAATATTTACTCATGTTATGTTTTACACTTGAGATGACTTGAGGGTTGGATGATATACCTTGATTTCAATATCATAGATGTTAGATTACAATGTTGTTCAGTTGATTATATTGCATGATGATTCCATTTTTAGATGACAGTGTGTTTTATGATGATATATGCTTATCCAGTATTTGGACATATCTCTATTTAGGTTATGTGATGGATTTAATGCTATGGTTATTTACTTCATTCCTGCATTGTTATGATTTATGTGAATGTGAGTGATGTAAATAGATTATTTTAATTTAATTAAATAAATGGTTAAATTAGGTGATTTAATGTATTTATTGCTTTAGCTATGTTATTATATGCAATTGTACTTGATAGTGTTGTTTAGTGTGCAGGATTTATATCCCTGGTAGTGGCACATGGAGTTAATGATTTTTCTATTCATATTTTACTAATGTCGTCCCTATATGGTCAACATATCCTTTATTTTTGAGTGTTTAATTAAACCTTTTGGTGATTATTAAATCCAAACTCATTTTCATTATGTGATTAGACTAGCGAGCATGTCTATGCATGTAGAGTTTCACATTTGTTGCAAAATTTGTTAAGGAGATTTCTATGTTTTTGGGTTTTCAAGCTTTTAATTAATTTATTTTAAATTTCTAGCAGCTTTTCCATAGATGAATTCCTATTACTAGGAATAGCCTATTTTCATTTGGGTCGATTCAGAGTTTAACTAGGTTGGCTAGTTATTTATCCTAATCAATTATTCACTTGAAAAGTGAATAAGTATCCAAAAAGGAATTTAATTCCTCACTTCTCACTTTTGAATTAGAAATTTGGAGAGTAAAACCCAAAATCCTCTTCATGAGTATTTATTGTTTTTCTCATTGTGGGAGTTACGAGCATGGGATTGTCGCAAGGTTGAGCTTGTTGGATCTAGCTCAAGGAGGCCTTGGATTGCTGCAATTTTGAACTGCTTATATGGTTGTTTTATTTTCTAGTTAAAATTTCTATTTTTCCCTTTTGGATGTGAGGTAGGGCTCTCCCATTTTATTGTTTCAGCTCCATTTATGCTTTCTTTTGGTAGCCATTTGTTAGGAGGTTGAGAACTAGTTTTCGGGATGAGGTTTTGGGGTTTTGCACCATAATGCTAGCCATTTTTGCATCAGGTGTCTAAAATTAAATATTTTGGGATTTTTGGGATTTTTGTACCCAAAGGCCAAATGCATTTTAATTTTGAATTTTTCCAAACTTTGGGGGTTTTTTACCTTGTTTTGTGTGTCACCCTATTTTCTTAAGTTTTCTTGGTATGAGTTTGGTCATGGACCTAGATTAGCCATTTGGATATCAATCAGATCTTTGTTTCACTTTTGTGTTTGTATTGGGATGTGTGCCACATCTATACTTCTAACCTTGTGTTTGATTGAGTGATTTTTATACCTATTGTTATGGTTTCTCTTGGACCTTTGTTATTGTTTCTTAGACACTAGGATTCATGTAGAATCCATACTCCTAGATTGAGGTCGGTTGAGTGTGTTCATGATATTTGGTCTTCTTACATCATTGGGATTTGTGTAGAATCCATGCTCCTAGATTGAGGCCAGTTGAGTTATTTCATGATGTATGGTTTTATTGTCTTTGGGATTCATGTAAAATCCATCATCTTGGGTCTATTTTCAGTTGAGTGACCTTTTGCTTGTGTTCTCATCTATTCCTTTTGTTATGATCTTTGTGATGGTGGTGTGGCACACATGAGTACATTCACATACATTTTTCAGGTGACTTGCAAAGCCTGATCTTCTGTGGTACTTCTAGAAGTTATGATCATTGGGGTTGGGATGGGAGTATGCATGCCCATGGGCACTTGTCATAGGATGAGCATGGGTATGGTAGGTTAGCATAAGGAGGGGGCTTCTATCTCATAGCCTAGTGACCTCAGTCCCATAGGGTTGGAAAAGGAAGTTTTAATCAAGTGATAATTAAAGAAAATGTGTGATTGATAATAAAACTTAAGATAATTATGTATGGGATCCTCTGTTGAGGAGTTGAAATGCATAATCTAAGCTTGGGCTTTTTGATCCCAAGTGACTCTTCATGATGTCAGCCCCTACTTAATAGCCTTTTGAGTGTCTGACCAGGACCTATACTACTTGCATTGTCTTAGGTTCTTGGTTACAACCATTATACTATCTGGTGTGAGTGTTAGCCATGGATGTTATTTTTGTGTGTTTGTGGTTGGATCGTTATCTCCATCAGCATAATGGGTGTGGACCTATGGGTGCCATGTGGTTGGAAGATATAGCTGCCCATACCACTGCTAGGCATGGGTGTATGAAGATGGTGTATTATGCTAGTGCAACCATTGCTAGATGTTTTCACTTGATGCTTTGGGTCTTAGAGTATGCTTTCTTGTGATTTATGCTTTCATTGGAATGCTTGTATATCATGTTTACATGATGTTAGTTTATTTTATGCATTCCCATATTATGATATTTAGCATATGAATAGATGATGTGAATTATTGTATTAGATTATTTATTCCTTATTAGTTAGTATGTTAGATTTCCTTATTATGATGATTAACATGTGATAGGTGATGTCATCTACTAGTAGGATTATCTTATGCTTTACTACTAGCATGTTATATTTTCTTATGCTTATATTGTAGCATGTTTTAGTAGTGACATCCCTATTACGATAGTACTGACAATCTGATCGGTGGCTTGGGATGTTACATGTGGGGGATGGCTAGGATCCATGATGGTCTTGTGATGCTATTGATGGTTGGGAGGAACCACATACTTAGTTAGTTGTTTTCTTCATTGTGATGTTGCCTATATTCACTACGATGTTTCTTTCAGTACGTTCTTTACTGCTTTGGTTTATATGGTTAGATGTTCCTCTTTCCTTGTTATTATGCACTTGAGTGTTCATCTTGATTTATGTGGATCTAGTACTCCCTAGTGTGGAGGTTTTCATGTTTTTGTTCTTTTTATTTATGCTAAATTATCATGCTAATGTGTTTTCTCGTGCGAAAAGGTAGTTCCTCGTGTGAGAATGTACTTCCTTGCACGAGAATGTATTTCCTCGCATAGGGATATAAATCCTCACGTGGTGTATAGTGAATCCTCTTGCAAAGCCGTGCACTTTCTCACATGCAGTGATGCAAGATCTCACATGAAACTCTAGACCAATGCACTTTCTCGTCTGAGAAATAGGGAGTAGTTAGGCTTGGCCAAGGAAGTTTTGGAAGTTGGTTTTGGACACCTTATTGGATTTTCCACCCTTCTAGTTCAAAATATTCTTTCTAATGGGTTTGAAATATATCTTTCTAAGGGGTTTAAAATATTTATTTCCTTATACTTAAGATATTTTTTAATATATGCGACAAATCTTTTGAGATAGGTTTTGGACCTCTCCAAGATAAGATAAAGATTCTAGGAAATTTCAGGGCTTTAGAAATTTAGACTTAGCAAAATTTTAGGATTCTACATTTATACCCTAGCTTGTTGTTTTGTTGATGAGTGGTCATTTCTTCGAGCCCTCATCATGTGAATGGTCTTTGTTGGCCTCTGTTTGGTAGTGGGTTTTGACGATTCGTTGGTTGTTGGGATTGTAGTGAAGTCTTTTCTTACAATCTTTATGATCCATGTATGATATTGTAATGTGCATTCATACTTGTTAAAAAAAATATATCTTGGCTTGAACTAAATCCTTATTCTAAGGATCTCTGGATGAGGCATTACATACCTCTAAGACAAGCTTAATTGAGTTATAAATTAGATAAGAATGAGAACAAGGTTGACAAAGAGCATAAAGAAGAATCCAAGAGTAAAAAAGCATAGCAAAGAAAATTGAAAGCACAAAGGGATAAAGGAAAGGTTCTTGAAGACATCAAGCACATATTTTTGGATATAATGCAAATTGAGGTAAATAATAAGGCCCCTATCATTGAGCAATTAGTTGATATTATAAATAAATTCAATAAAGATATAAATGGCCAAGATAAACTTCTACAAATGGCAGAAATAAAATTTTAAAATAAATTTTTGGAGAATGTAGCAAAGAAAATTCCTATTGATCAAGTGGAATTATCCACTCTCATTAGTACTCTAGAAGGAATTTTATATAATTTGGTTTCCTTATTTACAAAACTTTGTGATACTTTAAATTTCACCAAGGAAATAACGGATAAATTAACAAAGATTGATAAAGACTTGAGAACAATGCTAGTCAATTAGTGCTTGACCCGAGTTCTAGCTCCAATCATTTTGCAAAGGTCAAATTTTTGAAATATTTGTAAGCTGAATCATTGGGGGAGAAAGCTAGAATTAGGGCAACAATATCAAACATTCAAAGTATGATACCTCCTCACATGGATGTGATGCAAAAATATCTTGCACATGCAAAGACATTAGTTCATGACAAAAAATTCTTAGTTATAGATCTCATGACAGAGTTATCAACTAAACTTTAGATTGAATTGCACATTTTGAAGATATTGCAAGAAAATTGGGATAAAACTATGTCTTTAATTTTGAAAGTACATCATGATTTCCTCACTTATTTTGGTATAACCTTTTGAATATATGTATAAGGCATTTGTAATGAAAACAAGGGGGGAAATGTACATGTAAACAAGGGGAAATATGTATAAAGGAGAATTGTAGAGAGTAGAGGAAATGTATAGAGGAATATGTACAAGGAAAATGTATATGATGTAGATGATCAGATGTTCAACAAGAGCAAAATATGTATAAAGGATAATTGTATAGAGTAGAGGAAATATATAGAGGAATACATACAAGGAAAATGTATATGATGCAGATGATCAGATGTATAGATTAATAAAATAATTTTGAAAAATCCAAATTCAAATCAATCATGACTAAGCCACAATTTTTAGTGCAAACTAAGTTGTAGAACCAAGCACATGGAAAGGGGGAGTTTTGACCAAAAAAATTGATTAAGAAGTTTTTGATTGATGATAGAACTACACAACATAAGTTATTTTGTCATCAATCCCAAAGGGGGGTATTGTTGACCCTATGGAAAGACATATTGTCAATTAGTGACAAAATAATTAAGTTATCCAGGAAGGTTAGTTAGTACTACAACTGAGCTTTCCATCAAATGCCATGTTTTAGTGTAGCTCAGGCAATTCAAGGATATACTATGTTAATCAAGCTCATACTATAAACTAATTTATTAGTTCGATCAATGGAAACCAAGTTCTTAGTGTGAACTGAGCTCACAGTTCTAGCCGAGTTCTTAGTATGAACTGAGCTATCAAGTTCAAGTCAGTATACTCAAGTGTTACCCAACCATCTAGTGTTACTTGAGTGCTAGAGTATCACTCAAGGTAATTGTATTGCCTGAGCCTTAGCAGAACACTAAAATACATAGTGTTTCTTGAGCATTAGCATTTGGCCGACATGAATGTATAATTTTGTTATTATGGAGTTATCTCTTCTGTGAGCCAACTTGGTATGAAGTTATTGTTTGATGGATATATAAGAAAGGAAAATTAGTATGTTTAAGATATAATATATGTGAGATATGAATATGTGAATGTAAGAAGTAGATGTGGAGAAAATTGAGTAAGAAAGCTACAAAGAAGTATAAAGGGAAAAGTAAAGACTTATCTATCATAGTTGGGTGATCACAATATTGAAAGGATCTATTTCAAAAAACATTGTTGCAAAGAAAAGATCAACCTGTTGATTCATCCTAACATGTACATCAGTCAAAACCTCTAACCAAGTGCACCTAATAGTCCTGTGTTGAATCTCTTAACAAAGCACATACTTAGTTGTATTGTAAAATCCTATTACAATGTGAACCTAATAGTCTTGCATACTCCTAGCAGAATAAATCACCAAAAGTGATCAATTATAAGCCCTAACATGCCAACTTTATTAATATAGTACTAAAGGATTGTGGGTTTCATCCCCACTCTAGTTTTACCTTCTCCTTAGAGGGTTTATGGGTTACCAAATATTGTGTCAAAGAGTTAATTGTTTTGATTTCTTTATGTTCATGCATGAAAATAGATTAGATAATCTAAAAGAGTAAAAGAAGAAGTATTCTAAGTGTGAAAATTGTAAGCAAATTCTAATTAACCCTCCCCCCCTCTCAATCACTTGTTTGTCATTATATTTCCAACATAAAACATCTTAAATAACATTCACACAAGTATAACATTAGGATTTAACATGGAAATCCAATTTGGGAAAAAAAAAAACAAGTAACATGCTACCAATTTTCACTCTTTTGAAGTGACCCCTATTAGGAGCCAACCCTATTAAAGGTCAAAATATACACTATTAGGTATGAACCTATTAAAGGATTTATTCACCCTATTAGGAGTGGTCTAGTTAGAGGGATTTAGAACATTCCATTAGAATGTCACCTTGATTAAAGGATTTACAAATGATTGTTAGGTCAACCTTGATTAAAGCATTTCAAATTGATATAATGGTTAGAAAGTAACAATAGGTTGATCTAAATAAACACACCTCACTTTGCAAATACATATCACAATGTAGCTCATATTTTCATCCACTAATTGGCCTTCATTACCATCTTTGTCTTTTGTCTTCTTGGCAATCCTTCAAGCAATCAAACTCCACTTCTTCACAACTCGTATCAACCTCCTACTTAAGTTCTCTAGTCAATATCATCAAAAATCACCTATCTTGCTAAGGTTTCCACCATATTTTCTGAACTTTCTCATATTAGCCCTTATGCCTACTTAAATAAGTAATTTTGATCTTTTGTTTCTTAAACATCACTGTAGATCTTAGGGTTTTGATAAGATTCAACACATACAATGAATCGGTCCATCTTCTTTTTCATCATCTTCTTTTCTAGAAACTCCTATTTAAATCAAGCCATTGATTTCTCACCTAACCCTTTCCTTGAATTAAATAATCCATCTCATTAATACTTATCTTCAACAGACTTTCCATATTCCAAGAATTCAATCAGTTAAAAATCAAGATTTCTTCATAAACTATGAAATGTTGATACTTTGTCATTGCTGAATTGCTCAGTCAATATTAATTGTTCTATTCAAAACACTTTCTGATACTTGCTCAATACAAATGCTTGATCAACACTGTATTATACTTCGATTATACTATCACTCGGTCAATACAAGCATAACTCACCACAAACTTCTAGATCCTTAATCTTCTGCTCTTTTTCTTGGTCAAGCCTATGCATTTGGTCTTCCTTTGATCATTCCTTCTAAGATTCAATATTACTTGTCTTCTCTACTTAGGTTATGATTACAAAACCACATTATCTTGTCAAGGTCTGACTAATCAAGTGCCCATTACACTTTCACATAACTCAAGCTTTCCTCTAGGTCCTTTTTAAATCTATTCTTCTCAAATCCTCTTCATCAATCATTTGGATATGGAAATATAATCAAAAAGAAATTATCTTACCAATAAGGTTCGACATAATTGAAAACACAAAAATTGTTCCAATAGGGCTTAAGTTTTTGGTAAGTGAGCAATGTGTTGTAAAATCTAAGATTGGAAACAAATTTGATGAATTTCTATATCATATTATGCATATGGATTGTTTTCATATTCTATTGGGTGGACTTGGATAGTATGATAGACATTTTGTGCATGATGGTAGATTAAATCAATATACGCTTTGGGTGAATAGAAGAAAGAAAACATCATTTCCTTTGATTGAAGTTCTATATGAGGTAAATTGTACTACTATTATAGTTTATATGGTTAATGGAAAAAATTTGAGAAGGATGTGAACAAGAACCAAGTTTGCATTTTTGTAATTCCTAGAGGGCCAAATTGTAATAGTAATAGTAGAGTAAAACAAAATAGTATTTGTCGAGTAATAGAAAATAGTAACAGCCTAGTAACAAAAGATAGTAGAGCCAGGTGAGAAAAAGATGGCAATGATAGCTGAGTACCAACTGAAATTGAAAATTTTCTTAGTGAGTACAAGGAGATTGTTGTAGAAGATATACCTGATAGTTTATCACCTTTAAGAGGTTAAGTCATTATATGGATTTGGTTCCTAGAGCTAGTTTTCTAAATAAAGAACCACATAGATTAACACCTACTATGAATGAAGAGCTTAAAAGACATGTGCAAGACTTGTTGCAGAAAGGTTTGATTAGAGAATGGAAAATGTGTACAGATTCTGGAGCTATTAACAAAATAACAATGAAATATAGGTTTCCTATGTCGAGGGTGGGTAACATTATGTATTTTTTGGATGGAGAAAAATACTTTACCAAGATTGATTTGAAGAGTGGCTATCATAATATCATAATTAGAGAAGGTGATAAGTGGAAGACCAATTTTAAAACAAAATATGATTTGTATGAATGGTTGGTTATGCCTTTTGGTTTGACTAATGCATCGAGTACTTTCATGAGATTGATGAATGAGGTTCTAAAGAAATTCTTGGATATGTTTGTAATTGTGTACTTAGATGATATTATGATATTCAATAAGACTAAGGAAGAACATCTTGAGCATATTAGGCAAGCATTGCAAAGACTAAAAGAAGAGAAGTTGTTGATTAACTTGAAGAAGTATTCCTTTATGTAAGAGGAAATTGTGTATTTCAGATTTTTTATTTCAAATGATGGTTTGAAAATGAACCCTAAGAAGGTTAAAGAAATTTTGGAGTGACCTGCACCTAAGAATGTGGGTGAGGTAAGATCATTTCATGGTTTGGCTAGTTTCTATAAAGAGTTTATAAGGAATTTTAGTTTTATTTGTAATAGTATGACTGAAACTATGAGAGGAGATAAAAATGATTTCAAGTGGACATGTGAAGCTGACAAGAGTTTGAGACTTTGAAATAAAAGGTTTTTTATTTTTCTATAATATCTTTGCCCAATTTCAATAAGGTATTTCAATTTGAGTGTGATGCAAGTGGAAGTGCAATATGAGATGTGTTGAGTCAAAAAAGTTGAACCTATTTTTTATCTTTAGTGAGAAGTTGAATGATTCTAAAAAGAAGTATTATGTGTATGATCAAGAATTATATGTTATTGTTCAAGCCTTGAAGAATTGGAGACATTATCTAATTCCTAAAAAATTTGTGTTGTGTATTGATCATAAAGATTTATAGTATTTAGGAAGTTAACATAAGTTGAATTAGAGACACATGAAGTGGGTTGACTACTTGTAGAGTTTCACATTAGTGATAAAGCATAAAATTGGAGTCACTATAAGAATTTTCCTTAGGGCAGAATTCACCCAACACCAAGGAACTCAAACACAAGCATAATAGTAGACCAGAAAGAGTATGATTAGAATGATGATATATTCATTCAATATTCCATCAAAAGTACACTAAGAGTTCCTATATATAAAGGCCTTTGGAATGCTTCTAGAATGCATAGAATTCAACAACATGATAAGTCATATAGCCAAGAACATGTCCACCAATTATGGGTTATCCTCCATTAAGCATGGGAGTAAGTGTGATGATGAGAGGATAAGCCTACAATGGTGTAGCATGCAAAATAATGTTGTAGACAACATGTGCTAAAATGAGAGTGCAAATAACTATTTTTTCAACATGACAACTTAGTTAATGATGCAAATTCTAGCATTGTAGACATTGTGTGTTGAATTAGAGTTGTTTGCTCTAGTGTTGTCAACATGACAACTCATGAGAGTATGTAGACTCCTAAGTGTCTCACCTAAATAAATAATAAAATAATGAAATGTAATAAAATAATGCATTAACCTAAGTAAACTTAAGTAAAGTGTAAATAGTAAATAATTATTTACACTAACACCCCCCCCTTAAGTGCAACTTAGGGGAATGCACTTAAGCTTAAAAGAGCTAAAATGAAATGCATAATGGGTCCCAGCTTCTAGGCCATGTTAGGTACCCATGTACATAATGAAATGAAATCTCTCATAAAGTAGAGAAAGAGGGTAAACCTCATGGGGAAAACCCTCCCCCAAAAAGAGAGATGAAAAAACTAGATGCATGGATGGATGGAGTAATCAAGACCCCCCCATTATGACATACATCAAGTATATGCAATAGAGAAATGTGAAAAGAACACTATCCCAAAAGAGGAAAAGGTCCCCCACACAAGAGAGAAGAAGAAGAGAGACAAGGTAGTCTCCCCCCAAATGAAGAAGTTGCTCCACTGTAGAAACTAATCCAGGGATGCAAAATATTGTTCCTCCCCTTTGGAAGAAACAATACCATGGGTACAAAGGAGATGCTTCTACTATGTGCAGAAAGAATCCCGATGATCATTGATGTCTCTGAAACCTATTCAATATCCCTATCAAGGATGAATGTAGAACCTGTCCCAAAGAAGATACTATCTCCTCAACTGATAAAGAGACCTCTTGCAACTACTATACATAAGTATCCACAATCACATCAACCTGTGAAGATCGATCATGTAGAGAATGAACATGAGGGTCAAAGTGAGCCCTCAAAACAACTGAAGAAGGATTTTATACATCAAAGAGAAGATGTATATCATTAATGATGTCCCCCAAATCTGCTATGTATGACTCAACAAAAAAACCTAAAATATCTATTGTGTAGTCATCCTCTATTGGTAGAGCTGGAAGACAAGGTGTACCCTACTATGTTGGACCTATCACTATGGCACTGTATGCATGTGGACTATACTAATGTCATGACCTCTCGCTGCAATTGTTGATAGAACCCCACATATCTAAATATGTTGAAGCACTATCACTGGTGTCACTATCAATTTCCACAATGTATGATGTGCAGAGACGATTAGATGATGAGTTGGGTGAACTTTCCTAAAAGTGTACTTCCTTCTCTAAAAAAATCTTATGTGTCTCAGGATCCATAAGTCTATATGCCTTCACACTATCTTCATATCTGATGAAAGTACAAGGCCAAAGTGATGGTGCCTTGCATCCCCTTGAAGATATTTTTTCCCATGCCAAACAACTGAAGACTCTAGAGTGTGTCACAAGTAGTTTTCTACCAACCATACCTCAAAAGGTGTCTTTCTATCTAAGGTAGGATGAGGAGACCTGTTAAGTATGTGATTGGCACTGTTGATAACTTCAACTTTAAATGACAGATCTAAAGACTTGGCTTGTATCATGTAACTTGCCATGGAATTAAGATTTTGAATCCTTAGTGTTGCAACATCTATCTTGTGTGGACTGAATGCTAGTGGATTCTAAAGATCAATTCCCTCAAGTTTGCAAAAGTCTTTAAGTCTTTTGTTCACATATCTGCTTTCATTCTCCATCTGAAGAAATTTGATGAATTTCATTTATTTCTATTCAAAAAGAGTTTTGAATGCTAGAAACTTGTCCAAAACGTCATTCTTGTGATGAAGAAAGTAGACCCAAGTGTACTGTAAAAAGTCATCAATGAAAGTAAGTATGTAGCGACCCTGGCTGACTGATGTCACTACAAAAGGACCTGCTAGTACCATGTGAACTAACTAAAGAACAACTAGTGCTCTTGAAGACTTCCCTATATGTAACTTCTCCTCTAGATGCATATCCATTGAACATGTTGAACATTCACCATGGGAAAAGTTGATTGTAGGTAGACCTTTGACCATTTTGTTTGAGAAAAGTTGCTAAAGATAGCGGAAGGCAAGATGACCAAACCACTAATGCCACAATTGAATTTGAGAATTTGATTGAGTCAACAAGGCTTGTGAAGGAGACTTGGGCACAAAGTGAGAGAAAGAATACAACCTTTTGTCATGATTAACTTTCCTCACTACAACCAATGAGTCATCTTTTAGACTACACACCTTTACTGAGTCAGGAAGGAACTCAACATTGTGACCATCTCCAAGGTGAGTGATTTGGTAAATTGAGAGGATATTTGAACTTAGGTTTGGAACATAGAGAACATATTTGAACTCTCTATTTTCCATCTCCACATTTCCTTTCCCTTCAACTTTCATTTTTGTATCATCTCCAACAAAGATGTGCGGTACCTTTGACTGTTTCAATGAAGAAAAATCTCCTTTGGAAGAACCCATATGATATGAGGCACCTGAGTCAAGAATCTATTTTGTTGAAGAACTTAAATTTTTCATGAGTGCTTGCCCTTTTCCCTTTGAATATAAAGAATACCCCTTCTCCTTACAAGCATTAGGTAGTGGAACATTATGTTTCTTCATGATGGTGGTCAATTCATCAATCTTTTTATGATAACAATCATGTTCTTCATGATCCAAATTCTTGCAATAAGCACACTTTTTCTTGTCCTTATTATTGTTTCCCTTCTTGTTTGAATTCAAGGAAGACTTTCCTCGTTGATTTGATTGTGGTGTTGCCTTTTCTACATCCTCTAATTTGTTATTATTCCATTTATTATTCTTGCCCTTTCCTTTATTTGAAGATTGACCAGCCAAATTTTGAGAACCCTCATTATTTGCTACCAATGCCTTAGACTTTGGTGAATTGAGAATCCCCATTGATTTCAACTTCTTTTCTTCTTTATCCAAAAGTTCAACATAGTGATCAAAAGAGACTTTCTAATAGGTAGACCCTAATGTAGTCTTTGAGGTGTTATAAGTAGAAACAAATGTGGAGTACTTAGATGGTAGCTTATTATGAATGAGATAGATTAATCTGTCATCTTTAATAGGACTCCCACAATCATCTAGTTTCATTCTTAATTCATTCACCTTTATGGTAAAATCTCGTATGGAATCAAATGCCTTTAGATCTAAGGAGACAATCTCATCTTCAATTTTGAAAACATCTTCATCAGACACTTTACCATATATGTTTTGGAGGGTATCCCAAGCTTCTTTGGATGTATGAGAGTTCTAAATCTGATATATGATCTTGTCTTCAACCTCCAAAATAAATCACCTAGGGCTTTCCTATCCATTGTTTGCCAATCGATGATTTCACTGGTAGATACTTGATCACCTATTGGTTTAGGAAGGGTATTGTCTACATATTGAGAAACCCCTTTATGCATTAAATGACACCACATTTTAATGGACCATTTAGCATAGTTATGTGGAGTTAATTTTGAAAACTTAAAATTTCCCATGATGTAGAAAATGAAAGAAAACTATAGAAAAAGAGGAACACAACACCAAGAACACCCCCTCTTTTCACTCAATCAAGAAACACCCCACACCACACACCCCCCCCCCCCTCCCCCCCAAAAAAAAGGATGCTTTTGGCACTTTATATGTAGTGCATTTACAATGGCCACTTGCTAATGTTTGCTTTAGTGGACTTCTGATTTTGCCTTTTCCAACGTCCTTATGGAGTTAAAAATTGGAACATTATAATGTATTTTAGATATACAACAATTCTGAAGATATATCAAAGTATTAAAATGCAAAATAGGACCTAATTTTGAAAGTGACACTTTTGTGCGCACAATCCTACAATCTGATTGTAGATTTGGAAAGTAGATGAAAAATAATGCACTTTCAAAAAAAAAATGGAACCTATTTTCATGTCCAGATGAGCTCGTATGGAGCATTTGAAGTTTCAAAATTTAGGATTGGATAGGTACAGTCACAAAAAGATTCAATTTTTGATAAATTCATGCATCAAAACCAAAAATGAGTTACACCACTGAAAATTTTAGGAAATTCTACCCAATTTCAAAAAAAATTGCACCTGATTTGGAGTTTGGATGACTAAGATATGGCCTCCCAAAGTCAGACTGCAAAATCAAAAATCAATCTAGAGAGGGTTTGTATCAAAAAAAGATGAGGTTAAATTTGATGGTCATATGATCATCATAGTAGTTCAAATTTTCCCCTAGATGACAATCAGCATACTAGAGCCCTATGATGACATCAATGTGACATCAAGATGATGTCAGCATTATATAGAATTGTATAGAACGTACAAAAAAACATGTGTCTTGTTGAGCTAGCATACAAATGCTACATCAGATTGTTGACTATCCACTATGGTGGGTTCAGGTATGGCTTTGCCTATGTGTATGACAACTGGCGGCTGACTATGTTCACAAAAATGGTGCCACATGGCACAGAGCTATCAAGATAAGGTGGTAGGAGGAGGGGTCTTGCAAGGGACATGTGTCTGATGTGGTGGGGTCTTGTTAAATTTGTGTGGCAATTAACTCTGATGTCATCACTGGGAAATATCCATTGGGAAATTTGTTTGCAAGCATCTAAATATCGTGGAGTGGTGGGGAAACCTTGTCAAAAATCCCACATTAGTGGGTGATGGAATTGTGATAGCAATTAAAAGGCAAAGGATCTAAGCTTCAAAAAAATAAGCTTGTCGGAGTGTGGTCAAAGCCGGATTCTGTTAATCATGGATTGTTTGACAAGTGGCCAATTTTTTAGTTTCTTTGTGCATCAAAATTTGGTGTTTGATGCTAGATAATGTGAATATCCCACCAATTAAATAGATTCCATAAAATATTTCTCCTTGTAGGGTCAAGGTGTCACTACCTAGTTCTACAAAAAAAATCTCTACAAGCCCGACCAGGTTGCAAATTGGTGCCTTCAGTTGTTGGTTTGCAAAAAAAAATTGCCTCACAATCGACTTTAGCCTAGCATAGGAAAATTTATAGCTGATTTTTACCGAATTGACATTTTGGATGCAATGGTGAGGTCTGATTTGGCTCTAGACACTCCTAATTCCTGAAAATTCTTCAAATTTGAGTCAAGGTGCTAGAGCAAAAATGGTCTCAAATGGCCATGTGAAGAGAATGTCCTCTAGCTCTGATACCATGTAAGAATTTTCCTTAGGGTAGAATTCACCCAAGACCAAGGAACTCAAACACAAGCACAATAGTAGACTAGAAAGAGTATGATTAGAATGATGATATATTCATTCAATATTCCATTGAAAGTACACTAGAAGTACCTATATATAAAGGCCTCTGGAATGCTTCTAGAATGCATAGAAGTCAGCAACATGATAAGTCATACAACTAGGCACATGTCCACCAAATATGGGTTATCCTCTGTTAAGCACAGGAGTAAGTATGACGATAAGAGGATTAGCCTACAATGGTGTAGCATAGAAAATAATGTTGTAGACAACATGTACTAAAATGGGAGTGTGAATAACTATGTTGTCTACATGACAACTTAGTTAATGATGCAAACTCAAGTGTTGTAGACACCATGTGCGAAATTAGAGTTTCTTACTCCAGTGTTGTCAACATGACAACTCATGAGAGTATGCAAACTCCTAAGTGTTTCACCTAAATAAATAATAAAATAATGCAATCTAATAAAATAATGCATTAACCTAAGTAAACTTAAGTAAAGTGTAAATAGTAAATACTTATTTACACCAATAGTCACTAACTGAGTTGCATATGTGTTGAGTAGAAGACATTCTTTAATGAATAAGATGAAGATTGAGTTTCTTGGCTTTGATGAGATGAAGGAGTTGTATGATACTGATACTGATTTTTCTAAGGCATGGATAGAGTGTAGATCACTGAATGTATCAAATAAATCACATAAATATGATAATTATTTTATTCAAGAAGGTATGTTGTTCAAAACGATTTAGTTGTATATACAAAGAAGTTCTTTGAGAATTAATTTGATTTAGGAAAATAATTATAGTGGATTGGCTAGACACTTTGGTATTGATAAGACATTGAGTTTTCTTAAAGAAAAGTATTATTGGCCACATATGTATAAGGATATTCAGAAGTTTGTGAAGATTTGTCAAATTTGTCAACTTGCAAAAGGAGTGATTTAGAATACTAGATTTTATACACATATTTATGTTCCTAGGAAACCTTGGAGTGACATTAGTATGGATTTTGTTCTCGTCTTAGCTAAGACAACAAGAGGGTATGATTCCATTTTTTTTTTTGTGGATAGATTTTCTAAAATGGCATATTTCATACCATGTAAGAAGACATCTAATGTAGTGCATGTTGTGAAGCTTTTCTTGAAAGAGATTGTTAGATTGCATGGGTTGTCGAGGAGCATTATATTTGATCGAGACAACAAATTTGTTGGTTATTTATGGAAGATTTTGTGGAAGAAGATCGATACTAAATTAAATTTTAGTTCTACATTCCATCCACAGATAGATGGATAGGTCAGGATTGTGAATAGAAACTTGGGTAATCTATTGAGATTTTTAGTTGGACACAAGTTGAGTAATTGAGATATGGTATTTGTACAAGCTCAGTTTGCATATGATAATTTTGTGAATAGGAGTATTGAGAAAACACCTTTTGAGATTGTTGCTAGAATGCATCATAGAGGTATATCATATTTGAGGGATACTGCTGATGAAGAGAAGAGAAGTGTTGAAGGAAAAGTATTTTTTGATGTTATGAAGTCTTTGCATGATGAAGTGAAGTTAATGCTAGAACAAAGTAATCAACAATATAAGGAGAATACAGAAAATTCTAGAAGATGCCATTTTTTTGAAGTTGGTGATGAGGTGATGGTTCATTTTCAAAGAAAGGTAGATTTCCCATTGGAACATACAATAAGCTGAAAATGAAGAAGTTTGGTCCTTGTAGAATCTTCAAAAATTTTGACAGTGCTAATGCTTGAAGTTGAGTTACCTAATGACATGGACATATCTCATATATTTAATATTGTTGATTTATATGAGTATCATGAGTCATAAGATGAAGTTGTTGCACTAGAAGTGATTATCCTAAGAAGTTGATTGAAGAGATTAAATAAGTATCAAATCAAATAGTTGGTAAGAGCATAAGAGGAAAATATTACTATCAATATTTGGTGAAGCAGAAGAAAAAACTAGCTGAAGATGCTACATGGATCCCCCAATTTCAGTTGGATTCAACTCTAGTTGTGATACCTTCTTGATTCAGAAGAATCATTTATTTAAACCCTCATTTTTTGATGAAGGAATAGCTTGGGTTGTCTTGATGCCTGCTCATCTTTATTCATATAGTTAGTTGTTTATGACTGATAGTTGTTGTCAAATTGCAATAAATTTTCAAGTTTTAGTTGTTTTCGAGTTGCATTTTTTTATTGAGCGCTAGTATTACCAAGCTCTAGTATCAGTAAAGTTCCTATGTTGGTCGAGCTCCTCTAATCACTAAGCTCCTTCATGTGTCAAGTTGGCCTAATGGTTTCTTTTGATACTCTGTTCCTTCTTTGACCGATTTTGTTTGTAATTGGTTATTAGTGAGAGATA
This sequence comes from Cupressus sempervirens, assembly GCA_028749045.1. Taxonomy (NCBI): domain Eukaryota; kingdom Viridiplantae; phylum Streptophyta; class Pinopsida; order Cupressales; family Cupressaceae; genus Cupressus; species Cupressus sempervirens. The sequence goes on from CM053787.1 coordinate 47,298,936, forward strand.
ACTTGTTTATTTAGTTTGTGTCATGAATTCAATGAAAGGATCATGCATTGGCATGCATGTAGACCATTATGAGGTCATCCTTCTCCTATGTAAAGATATAGAATCTGTTGTAAGTCATTTTGGTAAGTATAAGTAGTGAGTCTAGTTTAGATTTAGAGGAATGGGATCAATTAGAAGAACTATAGAATTAGCGAGCTAGAGTTTGGATATTTTATTGCAATTGTATCATGTTGGATGCATTTTTATGTATATTTGATCATTGTATTAGTCATAATCTGGAAGGTCTTACAACTAAGAATGATTTTTGATATTATGATTAATTAATAAATATATTGTTATTTCTCTCTCATTGTTGTTCTCTATGATTGCTTCTGTTATGTTAACTCAGAAAGATGGTTGGATAATTAGGTGTGCATCTTTCACTAATACTTCATCCATATCTATGTTAAGTTGGTAGAGGATCCCAAGTGTATCAAACTCAATGGCTAGCCTTTAGGTTAGTTATAGCAACATGGAGAAGCAATTGGGCATTGAGGTGATTTCTAGTGCTAGGGAAAGTGACGAGGAGAAGGTTGAGAAAAAGAAGTGTTTGAGTTGCATTGGGAAGAGCTTCAACCCATGTGAGAAGATGAATAACTATAAAAAAATAGATACCTCTGGAGGGACTCTAGCTACCATACATGGTTTATATCCCCGGTGTTTTAGCATCTCTTATAAATGGGCCACCTCGTAGGCCACCTTATCTTCCTAAACCTAAATTTGTAATATCACATTATTACATATGAAATCTTTAGCATAAATAGATACATTAAAATATTGTATGGAGCATTGAGAAAGCATTGCATTTATGTCTTTTCAAATAGAAAAAAAAATCTAAAAATGTGCCAAAGTTGTAAAAAGGGAAAGTGGAGGCTAGGGTTATCACCTAGAAGTGGTGTATGCCAAGAAATGAATCATAAGTGGAATGAAAAAAAGAAATCATGAATTCAAATCCAATAGTGGTGAACACTATTATATAACCAAAAAGAGTAAAGAGAGACCTCTTATTATACACAAAAAGAGCATGAAGATCTTGAATACCTAGATAGTGAAGTTGAGTCCCTAAAAGAAAGCATTGGAAAATAATACACTAGGTGAAATAGGCAATTTTGGGTTAAAGAATAACTAACTAGACTATAGTAAAATGGAACCTCCAAGAAGAATTAGAAGAGTGTAAATGTCATCTTTAGTAGAAGACATAAACCATTGGAAAATAATGTAAAAGCCATAGATAACTTGGTCTAGGTTTGTATCTTGGGAGTGCAATTTTTGAGTACCAGCACCAATCATTCCACCATGGAGTAAGACTAGTATGCCAATTTTGTGCAACATTTTTCCTAGAAAAAAGAGAAACTAGCAATTAAAACTTATCACAATTCAGAGGTAAGGAAAAATTGAGCATGTGCATTCTCCTAGTTTTATAGAGACCTGGTGGATCTATTAAAAAGATCATTGGCATTTGAATGACACACTTGTAAATGTGTAGTGCATGAGAACCTTGAATGTGAGCCAAAGGGAGAGATTACATTTGAATCAATGGAGTTCATTGGAGGAAATATTGATTAAAAGACAAGTTTTCACTGAAGCATCCTATATGTCATTGTAGTCATGGCTTGGCTACTTCAAAAGCATGTAAAATTATCTTCACAACAAAAGAGTCTAGAGGCCAATACCTTTCCATGATGGGTAGTGCAAAGGATACCTAGAGGTAGTTCATTGATGGAGAAGATATTTCCAATATTCATTCCTTTGAAACTTCACACAACCCACTTGACATAAATGGTCTAGCCTTTCCCATGAGTGAAATGAGGCCAAGGCCACCTAATCGCTTTGTTAAGCAATAGTAGTCCAAGACACATGGTGAAAATTGTTAGTCTGTGTTTCAAGCCCACAAGAAGTCTCACAGAAACCTCTCAATTTTGTTGTAGAATACTTTGGAGGGAGACTAAGATGAAGAGTAATAGAGATGTATGGCTACAATAACTGTAGAGAATTTTTGAAACTTCCTTACTACAAAAAGAAGCCTCATCAATCAATATGCCAATTTTGTTTCAATTCTGGGAAGTACCACATTCTAAAGCTTTGTGGCTAACTCATGGAAGACAAGTGGGATTCCTAAAAAGTAGAAAACTTGGGCATGGTTAATCTACTTCTAGTCATATAATATAATCCAAGGTGGGGCTAGGAGAATGGATTGTTGATAGAACTAGGTTTTATGCCATTGAATCTCATACTAGAGTCCAGATGAAGCATATTAATGTCTTAATTTTGATATAGTTTTCATAGTTTGGATTTACTCTTTGTGCTTTCTCAAAAACATTTCTAAAACATTTGTGTAAATATCTTGTGAACTTATGCCAAAGATAGCTAGAACTTACTAAACCTATGGGTAGTGTATATGATATACTTTACTTAATATTACACATAGAATGTAGTATTTCATATAAATACTTTAAGCTATGTTCTAATATCTAAATAAGAGTAGGAATGTTATCTTGCATATATGTTCTGGATGTTTCTAACTATTAGGAAAATGAAGAGTGATGCAAAGTGTGGTGATTACTAAATTAAAGGAAGAAGATGATGGAGACCGATCGTGGCAAGGAAAGTTTAGTTCAATTCCTATGGATAAGTTGCACCTACAGAGGAGTTACTATTCCAAAAATCTAGGACACAACTTGCTATATTTCCTGCAAATTGTTATTATGTTGCTTAGTAATAAATGTACTATGTCATGGTTGATCTTTTGCCTTCCTTTCTAGCAATGTTTGTTCAAGACTTTTATGTCATGTTTTTAATAAGTATCCAATCCTTTATATAATTGATTTGGATCATCTTAGTAAGCTAATGAGAAAATAGACAATGCTAGTTTAAGATTCAGAAATTACTCTTTTTTAGTTTTTCATGAATTATTCAATTGATGTAATTGAAGAAGGATTTTAATGAATGAGTGATTTTGGAATGCTTTTTATATTCATAGTTAACCGAATCCAACCAAGGGGACCCACTTGGGAGGTGGAAAAAATTTAGCTAGAGTAGATTCATTCTTTTCAATTTCTTATTGTAAGAATTTGGCTTAGGCCAACCTGGGACGCTTGATCATGTAGAGGATGAACAAGAGAGTCTAATGGAGCTCTCATGACAACTAAAGAAGGTATTTTTGCATCAAGAAGAAGAGGTAGATCATCAATACTGTTCCCCAAATCTGTCACTGAACCTGTATCTGGAAGATTGTATGTACCCTGTTGTTCTAGACCTATCACTATGGCAATATATGCATGTAAATTGAACTGATGGAGTGACCTCTTACTATATTTGTCGACAAAACTCCACATGTCTAAATATGTTGAACCACTATCACCAGTTTCACTATCAATATCCATACTGTATGATCTGCGAAGAGGAGTAGAGGACAAGCTTGGAGAACTTTCCTCAAAATGTACATTCTTCTCCACAAAAATTTGATGTGTCTCAGGATCTAGAAGTCTATATGCCTTCACACTGTCTTCATAACCAATGAAAGTACAAGGCTGAGATGACTGTACCTTGCAACCCCTAGAATATTTGTTTTCCCATGTAGGACAATCGAAGACTCTGAAGTGTGTCACAATAGGTTTTATGTTGCACCATGCCTCAAAAGGAGTTTTGCCATCTAAGGTTGGATGAGGAGAATGATTAAGAATGTGAGTAGCACTAGAGATGGCTTCGACTTCTAATGATGGATCTAGAGACTTGGCTTGAATCATGCAACTTGCCATAGACTTAAGAGTTCTAATCCTCAATGCTACAACATATGTCTTATGTGGACTGAATGTTGAACTAGGAGTCTGAAGATCAATTCCCTCATGTCTACAAAAGTCCTTAAGTCCTCTGTTCACATCCATGTTTCCATTGTCCATGCGGAGTACTTTGATGGCATTTCTGGATTTTCATTCTACATGAGCCTTGAAGTCTAGAAACTTGTCCAATACTTCATTCTTGTTATGTAGAAAGTAGACCCAAGTGAACCTTAAAAAGTCATCAACTAAGGTGAGTATGTAGCGACAATGGCTGAATGCAAAAGGACCTGCTAATACCATGTGAACCATTTGAAGAACACTTGTTGCTCTAGAAGACTTCCCTCTTTGTAACTTCCCCTTTGGATGCATCTCCACTAAATCTGTTGAACACTTACCCTTAGAAAAGTTGATTTGAGGTAGACCTTTTACCATTTGGTATGTGCAAAGTTGCTAAAGATAGCGATAGTCAAGATGACCATACCGCTTATGCCATAATTGCATGCTTGAATGTGATTGAGTTAACAAGGCCTTTGAAGGAGACTTGGGTACAAAATGAGAGAAAGAGTACAACCTCTTGTGATCATTCACTTTCCCCACTGCAACCAAGGAATCATCTTTAAGACTATGAACTTTTACTGAGTCCAGAAGGAACTCAACTCTGTGTCCATCTCCAAAGTGAGTGATTTGGTAGATTGAAAGGAGATTTGAACTTAGGTTTGGAACATAGAGAACCTCTTGAAACTCTCCATTTTCCATCTCCACATTTCCTTTTCCTTCAACTTCCATTTTATTTTCATTCCCCATGAAGATGTGTGGTACCCTTGAGAGATTCAATGAAGAAAAATCCCCCTTTGAAGAACCCATATGATATGAGGCACCAGAGTCAAATATCCATTCTTTTGAAGAGTTTTCATTTGCCATGAATGCTTGCCCTTTGCCCTTTGAATCTAAAGAAGATCCCTTCTCCTTGTAAGCATTAGGCAATGGAACATTATGTTTCTTCATGATGTTGGTTAATTCATCAATCTTTTTGAGATAACACTCATGCTCTTCATGACCCATTTTCTTGCAATAAGCACACTTCTTCTCCTTATTATTGTCCCCTTTCTTGTTGGAATTCGATGACTTGCCTTGTCGATTAGATTGAGGTGTTATCTTTTTTGCATCGTCAAATTTACTCTTCCATTTCTTTTTACCCTTTCCTTTATTTGAAGATTGTCCAGCTGAATGTTGAGAACCCTCATTGGCCACCAATGCTTTGGACTGAGGTGATTTGAGAATCCCCGTTGATTTCAACTTCTTTTCTTCATCATCCAATAGCTTAGCATATTCATCAAAAGTGATTTTCTTGTAGGCAGACCCTAAGGTAGTCTTTGAGGTGTTAAAAGAAGATACAAATGTGAAATATTCTGATGGCAGCTTGTTATGGATGAGATAGATCAATCTTTCATCTTTGATAGAACTCCCACAATCAGTAAGCTTTGTCCTTAATTCATTCACCTTAATGATGAAGTCCTGTATGGAGTCATACGACTTAGGATCTAAGGAAACTAGCTCATCTTCTATTTTGAACACATCCTTTTCAGACAGTTTACCATAAAGGCTTTCGAGGGTATCCCAACCTTCCTTGGATGTAGTACATTTCTTAATTTGATACATGATTTTATCATCTACCCCCAAACATATATCACCTAGGGCTTTCCTATCCATGGCTACCCAATCTAAAATTTCACTTGCTGATGCATTACTACCTGCTGGTTTAGGAAGAGTACCATCTACATATTGTGAAACTCCATTATGCATTAAGTGATACAACATTTTGATTGACCATGAAGCATAGTTATGAGGAGTTAATTTAGGAAACTTAAAGTTTCCCATAATGCAGAAAATGAAAGAAAATTATAGAAAAGAGAGAACACAACACCAAGAACACCCCCTCTTTTCACTAAATCAAGAAACCACCCCAAAATAGATGCTTTGGGCACTTTATCAGTAGTGCGATTACAATGGGCCACTTGCCAATTTTGGCATTCATGGACTTCTAATTTTTCTTGTTACAACCTCTTGATAGAGTACAAATCTAAAACTTTACAATTTGCTACAATTCTAAAGCATTACAAAATAAAGAAAGGCCCTATTGCTAAAAGTGACAATTTTGTCGACACAACACTACAATCTGATGCTAGATCTTGAAATTAGACAAAAAAAAATGCAATTTCAAAAAAAATGGAACCTGTTTTCAACTCCAAATGTGCTCGTACGGAGTGTTTGAAGTTGATAAATGCGAGATTATCCAGGTACAATTGCCAAAAATGCAATTTCTAAACAATCCATGCACCAAAACCAAAAAATAGCTACACCACTAAAAATTTTAGGAAATTTTACCCAATTTCAAAAAAAATTGCACCTGATTTGGAGTTCAGATGTGCGAGTTATGGTCTCTTGAAGTCAGACTACAAAAACCAAAATCAATTTGGTGAGGGGTTGCACTAGCAAAAGACGAGGTTAAATTTGATAGTCATACAGCCATCACAATAGTTCTAATTTGTCCTGTGATTACGTCTAGATGGGCATCAATTTTAGGCTCAAGAAATGATGACATCAGTATAAATTTTGTTCCTACTGGATGACGTAGCAGAATCGTACCGTACAGATCATACGGACTGTATAGAAAAATTTGACGTGGCAAGGTGACATGGCACTTGGTCGGAGTGTTGATAGGACCTACATGTGAGAAAACTGAGCAAATTGCTAATGTCCATGTGTTGGCGCTGACTGCATGGGTGGGCGGCTTGAATCACGCCACATGTCTCTGTCGCGCTTTTTCAAAGTCTGGGCGCCATTGTTGGAATCTTCTGTCACGGTTGCCAAAAATTTCTGTAGAGGTGCTGGAAGAATCATTTCCCATGTCAGGGTTGCTTTCTACTATGAGATTTCTAGGTGTTTAGTCCCACATTTATGGGATCATAGTGATATATGCCATGTATAAATAGAATGCTTGCAGATTTAAAATAAAATAGGCATTGTAGGATGTTGTCTTGCCTGCCAGGTTCAAGATGGAATGCGCTACCCGATCACTAAGAAATGATCTCGATGCTAGAAATGGTTAAGGCATCATGTATTATGGGACTGGGTCGACCGGTTGTACAAAACCCCCTACGCAGTGCTGTTGGCGATCTAACTTGTAATACCTATCGATTAAAATAATAAATAACTTGCAAGTAAATAATAAAATCCCACCAAATAACAAGGAGCTAAGTTGGGGTGTCACTACCTAGTTCAGCCAAAAATATTTTCTCTTCTATAGAAAAAATAATTCTGAAAAATTCTAAAAATACTCAAAATTGCATAGATGAAATTGAATACAGATTTGAAATGCACATAATCAGATCAATTAAAATGATCATACCCAATTGCAAATCGGTGCCTTCAGATGCCAGTTTGCACAAAAAATTTGCCTCACGATCAACATTCGCCCAAGATAGGCAAATTTATAGTCAATCTTCACCGAATCGATGCTCCAAATGCAATGGAGAGGTCAGATCTGGCTCTAGACGCTCCCAATTTCTGTCGATCCTCCAAAATCGTGTCGAGGTGCTGAAGCATGAACGTTCTTGAATGGCTATGTGATGAGAATCCTCCTTGGCTCTGATACCATGTAAGAATTTGGCTTAGTCCAGAATTCACCCAAGAACTAAAGAACTCAACACAAGCACACAGTAGACCAAAATAGGTAGAGTATGATCAGAATGATGATATTAATTCAATAATTAGATACAAGAGTACACTAGGAGTGCATGAATATAAAGGCCTCAGGAGAGCTTCTAGAATGCATAGAAGTTAGCACCATGATATGTCATACAACTAGGCACATGTCCACCAAATATGGATTATCCTCCATTAAGCATGAGATTAAGTGTGATGATGTGAGGATAAGCCTACAATGGTGTAGCATGCAAATCAATGGAGTAGACAACATGTGCTAAATGAGGAGTGCAAAAAACTATGTTGTCATCATAACAACTCAGTGAATGATGCATACTCCTGTGTTGAAGACACCTTGTGCCTAATTAGAGTTGCATAACTCAATGAGAGTTCACAAACTCCTAAGTGTCTCATCTAAAATAATAATAAAATAATGTAAAATAATTAAATAATGCATTAACCTAAGTAAAACTTAAGTAAGTGTAATAAGTAAATACTTATTTATACCAACACTTATTTCCAAGATAGATTTACTATATTAGTCCTGAACATTGTTATTGTGAAATTTCAAGCATCACTTGCAGAAAATGATCATGGTGGATGTTTTAAGTTTTTAACTAGTTTAGGTTCATATTCCAAAGCTTTCTACAGTTATCTATTGTTAACCCAAGTGTGTTTACTATTTTGTAACAGTAGATTTTCATGTATTTTACTTTCCTATAGCATAGGTGTTATGGCTCTTAAAGGAAACTAGTGCACATATCATGCTAACCCATTTCAAGTCCTACATCCTTACAATTCAAGTGTATTTCATGATGGAGTAGGTAGCCTTTAGAATAGATATAGTATCGTTGAGAGAGACAACAGTGTGATTATCTTCATCTATTATGAAATCATATATTTTTTGGTGTTGTTTCCAGGGATGGTGTCGAACTAGGAACCTTCACGAGTCCTTTATTTTTAGATTAGTTTGTTAGCTAAAAACTACAAAGTTGTGGGCTTGATTAACAAGTCACCAATTCAATTGCATGCATCAAAGAGAAAGACAATGAGATGAATATGGCAGATTTCTCCTACGGGAGTCTATTAATTTGAACAAAGAAATTGAAGAAGAAGTTGAGTTGCCTTTTGAGGATGGAAGCCCTAATTTTCCTATAGGATCTTCCTCTAGAGCAGAAACCTTGGTTACAAGTAGTCTTTAGCCTTTTGCTAAAATTTTGGCCAACTTTCTTGATAGTTTTGGTCCAAATCCACTTGTTGTTAACAATCTTGTAGCCAATGCTCCTTTTCAACAATAACCTCATAATCAAATACCTCTATTAATGACACAACCTACTTTTCCATTTCCTCTCCCAAGCCTCATAACCAATGCTAACCTCTAAAATATACTTTCAACTACTCTTCCAAAGTTTTGTGGCCTTGTAACTAAGGATCCTAATACTTTCTTGTTTGAGATTGACATATTGTGTCGTAGCTTTGACTATAACCCTGATGCCCATAAGCTCAAGTTGTTTCTAGAAACACTAAAAGAATTAGCCTTATGATGGTTCATGGGCTTAGGAGTTAATGCAGTAGGTACCTGGGATGAAATGCAAACTCTGTTTCTGGAGAAATACAAAGAGTATTGCAAGGGAAATGATCTAAGAGGAGATAATATCTTTAGAATATCACAAAAGGAGTATGAAACACTATAAGACTATGTTTCATGTTTCTTGTATACACTGTAGAAGAACCCCCGGCATGTACTGGCAGAGGATTCACAGAAACTAGTCTTCTTGAGAGGGGTAAATGATAATTGTATGGATGCACCAGACTTGATGGTTGGTGGCAATGTATATCAATCCTTTTGGGATGGCCTCGAGAAAATATGTCTTAACTACTCAAGGTCAACTATGAAGAAAGGTAGAGGATACTGGTCCATAGCTGCTAAAGGGATTAGTCAGGGCATTTCAAAGCTCAGGATATTTAATCTACTCTTAGATTTAAGTAGGACATCATAAATTATGTCACTACACATCTTGACACAATGACTGCAAAGAGGAAGCATCAAAGAAAAAGGTGCAATTAGCTGAGTATTATCCACATTGTCGAAAGCAAAAGAAAGATTGTCAATGAAAATTGATCACTAGTGTGGAGAACCAACATCTTCCAACTAAGTACCTCAACATAGAAGGAGAGGATGAGCAATTATTCTTCATTACTCAATGCTAGCCACGGGCCCCACATCAAGGTATGCCTCAAGACCCTTTAGAAAATTCAAATCCATATGGTAATCAATGGAAAAACCATAGTGTCCAAGGTCCTCCACAATATAGTCAACCTGATTGAAATAGTGCTTAGCAAAATAATGCGCAACAACCTCAATGGTTGTAGTTCTTAGACCAATGGAAACCACCCCAAGGTAATTGGTAGTCTACAAACCAATGGAGAGGACCTCAAAAATGGCCTAAAAATGTTGGATACCCACCTTTACCACCAATAGGAAATATGCCTACACTAATGCGACCACCTGTGAGTTCTAGACCTCAAAAGTAGACTCAATTGCCTGCACAACCTCAGCCAAATCCAAATAACCAATAGCCACAACAACCAATGTATTTTGTTGATGTTTAGCAATATCCTACTTATGCTCTAAATGTTGTAGATATACATTTGAGATCTAGTAAAACCCTACCAAGGCCTAAACCACCTCTCATAACTGACATACCAGATACTCTTGCAGCATCAGTACGAGCAACTTCTTTGCCACAAATGGTTGACCCAACCAATGTAAGTAGATTAGTTCAAACTCAAATAGTAATTGAACCTCCTTTTCCAAAAAAGCTCATACAAAGTAAACCTACACAAACAGAGGAACAATCCTTTGACATCATTGATTAGCTAAATAACATGCATGTTCAGATTCCTTTGTTCTAAGCTATTAAAGATGTTCCTATTTATGGAAAAGTCGTCAAAGAAGCCTATCTAAAAAATCTTGGGAGAAAGAAAAAGGACCCAACCATAGTCCATGTTAAAGGACAATTGTCTGATATTATGTTAGAAAAATTGGTTATTCCTAAATATTCTAATCCAAGAAGTGCAGTTGTCAATGTGATTATAAATGGCCAGTCTATTAAAAATACCTTGATTGATCTTGGTGCTTCTATAAATATTATGACCAAGGATACTATGAAAAAGCTGAATATAGAAGGATTAAGGGCTACCCCAACAATTCTACAACTTACAGATAGTTCTACTATCACTCCTGATGGGATGATAGAAGGCATAGTAGTAACCCTAGACTCTCTAGAGCACCTTGAAAATTTCATGATTTTATCACCAAAAGTCAATAACAAACTACCTCCCAAATAGATGAAACAATTAACAAAGCTTCTTCAAAAATATGAAAAGTGATGCAGGGTGCTCCCCTTAATACCATAAACTTGTAAAAGAAACAAAGAAACAACAACAAATGCGAGACCAAAATATGGACTTCTTATTTGTGTCACAAATGCAGAATTATAGAATTCATAAGTACAATATGCTAACCCACATGGGTTCCTTCAGTATAATAATTTGCAAAATAAGTTGTGAACTATCACCTAGAGCTATCCTAGACAATGTTTGGTCCTTTCTTAAATAGGTACTTTTATGTTGCTCAGGAAGGTTCTAGATGCTCAAACTTAATATCTAGGGCCAACAGACCCTAACAAAACATATAGAGTCAACCAAATTCAACTTTGATAGTTATTTTAGATATTTCGAGTAGCCCAACTTCAGAAGGCCATAACTCATGAACCATTGCTTCGATTGGCTATTATAACCAATTTTTGGAGACACCGGCTCCTGATCTATAGGCTCAAAATTGTGCTAGCACCCTTCTGTCGAGTTTTCAGACCACATCTAGGCACTCTAAGGCCTCCAATGGTGAGTCTAGTGATTTTTCTACAAATTTTTCCATCAAAAATCTACAATAACTTCTTTGATACTAATGCTTCAACAATGAGATTATTATGTTAGGCTTACAATTGTAAAATGAACCTTCCTATAGAAAATGAGAACATTCTGAGCTCATATGACAAATTTACTAAAAATAGAAAGTTCCCATAAATAGTAACCACTCTATCTACTAGTTCATATTAAAACAGAAATAACTGAAAATAAAATATTTATGGGTGATGCAAGATTGCCTTTACACCCAGGGTAATTTGAGAAGCGACCCTGTCATATCTCAGGTGTTCAGAGGAAAACCAAGATGGTTAACCTCCTCCTTTGCTAGTCATGGTGAATCCTCAACTGGTCTCCCTTTCCATTTGACCAGATATTCCTCATTAGTTCTATTTATGGTACTTTTTCCAACACAACTATCTAGTATCTCCTCAATCTCCTTTATAGCCGAACTAGCTATTGGAATGATCCATTGTGCTTCTATAACTTCATCTCCATCACCACCTTCATAATACTTTGTCAAATCTAAAATATTATCTACCAGTGAAATATTCAATTCAATAGGCAAATCCACTTTATATGCATTTCTAGAATCATGCCTTTTCACTATCTTGCATGGTCCAAACTTCTTCATCTCTAGCTTATTATATATACCCACTGAAAAATGCTCTTTTCTCAAATGAACCATGACTTCATCTCCAATCTAAAATTCCTTATATCTCTTTTTCACATCTACCTTTGCCTCATACTATCTATTCATCTTCATGATGTGCTTCCTCACCTCCTCATGGATGTTCTTCAAATGTTTAGCAAAATCTTTTGCTTCAGCACCAATTATCTCACCTTTATCTAACTACCTAAATTTAGAAGCATTTCTAGGACTACTCCCATATACAATCTGGAATGGTGATTAACCAGTACTCCTATTGAAAAAATTATTATTTGCAAATTCTACCTATGATAAAATCATATACCATCCTTTTGGTTTATCTCTAACCAAGCATCTTATCAAGTTTTCTAAGCTAAAATTCACATCTTTTGTCTATCCATCAGTTTGTGGATGATGTGATGAACTGAACTTTAAATCTATCTTCAACTTCTTCCACAATGTACACCAGAAATATCCAAAAAAATTGAAATCTCTATCTAAAACTATACTCTTTGGCAGACCATGTAATCTCACCACTTCTCTAAAAAATAACTATGCTACATGAACAACATCACTAGTCTTCTTGCAAGGAATAAAATGTGCCATCTTTGAAAACTTGTCAACCACCACAAAAATGGAATCATGCCCATGCTATGTCCTCAGTAATCCAAGAACATAATCCATGATGACATCCTCCGATAGCTTCTCTGGTATAGGCAATGGTTGATACAACCCTATATTTTGCTTCAATCCTTTCACCATTTGACATACTCAACAGTAACTATGGCTAGTAATAATTTTTAGCAACCAAAGCTATAGTTTTATCTCTGCCAAAATGTTTGGCCAATCCTCCACTATACTTCTCCTTGATGAGGTTCTCTCTCATTGAACTTCTGGGAATGCACAATCGGGTTCCTTTCAACAACATACTATCCTGGATTATAAAATTCAACCACTTTTTCTTATCAAGTGTAACCGGTTATATACAAGTATTCCATGCTTCACCAAAATTAGGATCATCTCAATACAAAGTATTGAGTTCCTTGATCCCAACCACCTCTATTTGCATTTCTGTCAGCAAAAGTTGTCTTCTACTAAGAGCATCTACAACTTTGTTAGACTTCCCACTCTTGTGTTTCAAAACAAATGTATAACTCTAAAAAAACTCAACCCACTTTAAATGCCTTTGGTTCAATTTTTCTTGACTATTCAAATATTGCAAATCTTGATTATCAGTATACAAAACAAACTCCTTGGGAAGAAGATAGTGTCTCCAATTCTTCAATGCTTGAACTATACCATAAAATTCCTAATCATAAATAGAATATTTTATTTTTGCATCATTCAAATTCTCACTAAAATAAGCAACAGGGTATGTGCAGGATCATGATGTGCCAAAAAGTGGCGATCTGAAAAATCTGTAGTTCGAAAATATCTCAAACCATTTCAAGATCTATTCCAACTTTTTTCTGACCCACCTCGATACTAAATGAAAACAATTAATATCTTTATAAGGTCTACTATATCTTTTGATACCAAACCTATATGGTCAACTTTAAAACATCCTAAAAATGTGCTTTTGGTCTGTTTTAATATGATTTTTACTTCAAACATGTAGCTGATGACTTTTTTTTTCACCAAAACTTGATGAAATTAAAATGGTTTCTTAAGAATGTTCTTATCTTTCCATAAATGTAAGATTTGTCAAATTATGAGTTTCATAAGTAATTATTACTTATTTTCTAATGGAGTTACATATAAAGTGTTGACTGACACACTACTTGAAAAACAACTATAACTTTCAAATGGTACAACATTTTTTAAATCCAAAAGATGCATCACATTCTATGTTTCTTCTACTATAAGGGAGAAAAAATGAAAAATTGAATTTTGCAGAGTTTTAAATTAGTTAAGCTGGTCAGACACAAAAGTTTTTTTATTACAAATATACTAAAGTCAAAAATTAATTAATTAATATTTATTTAGAATAAAAATACCCAAAAATATGTGTCACATTCAAGCATGAGTCTACTACATATATGTGGAATATTATTTAAAAATATTATCATTTGATTTTGATTATGGTGGTTAGAGATATATCTACTTCTTATTTTTTATCTGAAATTTTTGTAATATTGCATTAAAATTCAAAATTTTGACCAATCAATTTTATTTTTTTCTGAGATAAGTCCTACTAGTTTAGAAACTAGATTCAATTTGCTAGAAATTCTTTTCTCTCAACTTTTTGATATGAAGTTAATAACAAGTGGAAAATTGCATGTCAAGTTGACATAACCTTGATTTTCTAATTTTTTATTGCCACTTAAGAGCATAGTTTGGTTGACCATGATCCTACACATACCCAATAGGTCTACCTTCTTGACTCAAAATAGCTCCTATTGCAGTACCACTAGCATCACAGTCTACTTGAAACACCTTGTTAAAATTAGGAAGTGCTAAAACAAGATACTTAGTAACTTTTTGTTTCACCAGATTAAAACTCTTATCCACTCCTACAATCCACTTAAACTCTTTCCTATCCCCTCTCATTGTTTTATTCAAGGTTCCACAAATACAATTAAGAATTCTTATAAACTTTCTATAAAATGTAGCCAGTCAATGAAAAGATATTACCTCTATCGCACTACTTGGAGTAGGCTAGTCGAGGATAGCCATCACTTTCTCTAGGTCCATTTTCAAACCTTCCCCTAAGACTACAAATTCCAAATACACCAACTATTTCTTTACAAAACTACACTTCTTCAGGTTTATCAACAACTTTTCTTCCCTCAACTTATCAAACACCTTGTGAATATGAATCAAATGCTCCTCCAATGTCTTACTAACGATCAATATATCATCTAGGTAAACAACAAAAAACTTACCTAGAAACTCCTTCAGTACCTCATTCATGAGCCTCATGAAAGTTTTTGGTGCAGTGGTTAGCCAAAAAGGCATGACTAAACATTCATTCAATCCTTCCTTTGTCTTGAAAGCAGTCTTCCACTCACCACCTTCTCTGATATGAATATGATGGTACCCACTCTACATATCTATCTTTGTGAAAGGCTTACCTCCATCAAAAAATCCATAATATCATCCATCCTTGGCAATGGAAATCTATACTGGGTAAAAGCACAAACCTGTGTCACCTTTTATAAAGGAGAAGTGATATCAGAATTTAAAGTCTTCAACTTTAACGAAATAAAAGTGGCATTTGTGCTTAGAATTTGAAGATTATGTAAACTAATGAAATGTGTAAAATTGGATGAAGTTTATGTCTATAATTTTTTTTTAAAAAATTGAGTGAAAATTTTATTTATTTTTGAATTTTTAAAGTGTATTTTTAAATTTTTTAAAAATACTAAAAATATAGAGTTTTTTTCCCGTCAAACAAATATATGCAAATCTTCATATTTTGGGTTGATTTTGGAATATGTTAGAGTTAACATGTATACCTGGTGCACCGAAAAAGAAAAATTGAAATTCGGCTAATATTTTTGAAGTTATAACTGATCAAAGTCAAAGTTATCAGAAATAGACAGTTTTTTTCTCCCGTCAAACAGTTTCCATCAAATCTACATATTTTTTTTTTTAAATTACATATTCTTGAAGAAGACTCTCTCCTCTAGTGCACCATTAAAAAAAAAAAAATTAACATGATTTACTATTTTTTTCTTATTTTTGAATAAACATCTTCCTGAATCTTAAGATACCTACTCGTAATATTTTTAAATTATAACATATTATTCATAATCAAAACTTTAAAAAAATTATACAATCATAATCGTGACTCCGAGAACTACTAAAGTATATTTTTAGTTTTAAAAAATACTTCAATTTAGTAGGTCAAATTGGCCTTCAAAGTGAGATGTTTACAGAAGTTCTAATTTTTACTTGTTTGGCTGCCACATAGATAGTTACGACCGGAACTGTTTCGGCCGTAACCGTTTCGGCCGGAACAGTTACAGCTGAAACCCCAAGTTGGCTTGAGAAACCGCTAGCGGTTAGTGTGACTTTTTGATATAAAGAAATATTGTTTTCTCTTTTTTAAATAATTAAATATACAGGGACAGCGAAAATTGAAAGAAGATTTGCAAAAAACAATTAATTTTGAAGCAATTTTCAACAATTGTTTTGCGGATTTAATCAATATTGCAAAGGAGCAAATAATTTGAAGGTGCTTTTTATCTCTTCTAATTATTTTTATTTTTATGTATTATATATTGAACCATTAGCTGATATTTAGTGAAATCTAATTTTTTTTTTTTTTTTTCTATAGGTTGAATTATTCAATGGGTAGTAAAAGGAAAAGATCAAGGAAATATGATAGAAAAAGAGATGACAAAATGAAAGGCCATACAAAACATGCTCAAAACCAACCTACTGAAATTCCTGAACATGATGAGATTCATGAAGAAAATGAAAGTAATGAAGAGGAAGAAATTGGCAGTTCTACTGATAGAGACAAATTAGAAAGCATAAAAAATTTGATGGATTTGGATGAAGAACTACTTTTTAACCAAATTCCATCTAAAGATATGATAAATGATAACACTATCAAAAAGCATTGTCAGAACATGTGGGATGAATATTTCAAGGATAAAAGTATATTTGGACAGGCACAATTATTTGTCAAGTTATTTAGGAGAAGAGATATGAGACCTGTCTTAGAGTTGTTGGGTGTTGATAATAGGAAAAGCCATGCTCATAATATTAATAAAACAATAGTTGAAAATTTGCAAAATGCTTATAACAAAATTGACAACACAACTCGAGGAGGTAATTTGAGTAATGCACGTAGAGCATTGATGACTACTATATCTAGTAGAAAATTGACACATAGAAAATAGGTACGTGCAATTTCTGATGTACTACATATATCTAGAAGAACTGTCTAGAGATACATCAAGAGGAGAAATATGCTAGATGATAACATTGAGAATAACTAGGTGACTATTTGTAGAGTTCCTCGAAAAGACAAGATTTCTAAAGAAGTAAAAAGACAAGTTATTGAATTTTGGACCACACATTCTCGTGTTTCTTCCAATAGGCGTGTTACTATACAAATTAAAGATCAAGAAACAGGGGCCAAAATTGAACATCCAAAACATTTCATAGATATAACTCAAAGTGAACTTTTTGAAGCATTCAAACAAGAATTTTCAAATGTCAAAATATGTCAAAGAATGTTTGAGAGTTTACGTCCTTCCTTTGTACACATAAATAAGATGCGAGAAACTTGTTGTTGTAGAAATCATGTTGAATTTGGTCTACACTTGCAATCATTTTAAAAAGTTATGGCAATACTTGATCCTAATTTGGTCATCCCTAATAGTACAACACAATTTGTGAGGTCCATATTATGTGATAAATTAGAAGATTCAGATGAATTCAAAGTGCAATGCATCAAAAATCAGTGTGAAGTTTGTGCAGATTTACAAAAAATTTCTCAAATTATGCAAGTTGAGAATATTAATGAATCCACACCAGTTTCATGGATGAGATATGAATATGAGACATACCAAAATAATAGAGGGGATGAATCCAGAAAAATTGTATTGAAGGAGAGTGAATTGCATTATGATGAGTTCATGGCCAAGTTTCGTCCATTGATATATCCACATATCCAACATTGTCATGGTGCACGATGGCAAGCTAAACAATTTCGTGATTCCAAAAATTGTTTTCCACCTGGTTGTATACTTTCAATTGTAGATTTTTCTAAGAATTATACATTTGCACCTCATACAGAGCTCCAAAGCCAATATTATCATTTTGAACAAGTTGCAATATTTGTGCAAGTGACCTATAGACATGCACAATTTGAGGTGGATTAGATAGAAAGATTGGATGAAAATGAACACATCATCATCAAAGAGGTTCATTTTTATATTAGTGATGATAAAGTTCATGACAGGAGTTATGTGGCTCATTATTTTGCAATGTTCTCTGAAGATCTCAGAAATCGTGGAATAAATGTTTCAGAGCACTGGATTTGGTCTGATGGATGTGCAGGTTAGTATACACGAAATAATTACACATTTATTTAACTTTATTTTAACTTGTATTTATTTGGACATGTCTATTTCTATTTAATATATGTACTTGGATAATTGTAGATACTTATCATATTTCACGTTCACAGGACAATTCAAATCTACAAAAGCATTTAATTGGTTAGCAATGCAACATGCTAGAACCAATGTTAAGTTTTTATGGAATTTCTTTGAAAGTGGACACAGAAAAGGGGAGCATGATGGAGCAGGAGCATGTATAAAACGTGCACTTCAACAACATGAACTTGCAGGTAAATATATGCATTTTTTAAATGTACATGTTTAATACTCTAATAGCATATATTTTAAATTTTATATATACATGCATATTTTATGTACATACAGGGAATAGGATAGAGAGCGCAAATCAAATTGTTGAATGGTGCAAAGTTCATTTTGCTACTCGAGATACTGAATACAATAAGCGTTACTTTTGGGAGGTGAAAGGTGAACTAAATTATATTTATTTTTAATGTCTTTTTCAAATCAATTTGAGTTTTTAATTAAATATTTATTTTGAAATATGACAATTAGTTTTTGTATTTGTAACAGATATAGATCGATCTAATCCTTACAATTGTCAAACGATTCCTGAAATTAGAAGTTTACATCAAGTGATGACTACAGGAAACCATAAACCTCCAGTACTTAAAGTAAGAGAGAAAACATGTTTTTGTGATGATTGAATTAAGGACAATGTAGTGAGTGCATGTGAAAATATTGAGAATGGATATGTTTCACATTGGGATTTGAAGGAGATAGTTAGAAAGCCTCCTTTTGAAGATGTTGACATTGACATTGACATTCATGATCATGTATATTCAGCTGATTATGAGCGCATTTCTAATTTAGTTGTGGCAGGTTTGTGTGCATATATACATATATATAAATTAATATACATGTATATTTTTTTTAAATTAATTTATATTTCTCTTTTTATATACATGCAGGAGATATTTTTGCAGTTCAAGCCTTACCAGATAATGCAGAAAATGTGGACTATTATCTTTTAAGATACACAAAAGCAAAACACAAGTTGCTAGAAGGAACTATAGATGCTGATGAACAGTCATATCCAATTGGATCAATTGTTATTGAAGGAACATATTATCAACAAACAAGGGTAATTGGTAGTGGTATTGAATTTATTGAATACAAGCCTGGAGAAAAGGTCTTACACTATAGCAACCATGTTATAGCAACCAAATTACAATTTGAAGCAGTACAAAGAAAAGGATGTTGTGGAAATCAAAAGTGGAAATTGCCTATTAAAGAACATGAAAAACTTCTAGAGATAATAAAAAGTAGAGAGGATCCTAACAATACATTGTTTGTGGAGCTCTAGTTTACCTATGTACTTATTGTGGAGCTCTAGTTGAGTTATGCCTGTATAGCTCTTATACTTTCATATTTAATATTGATAGGATATTTGTTTTATATAAATTTTTGTACATTGGATCATTTATCTTGCATATGCAAAATTAGACATGTATTGTTATTTTTATTTAAATTCGACATGGATATCTCATTTAAGACCAGGTCTCTTAGGACCTCCCCTTAAGACAACCTTTTTAGTATTTGTATGTATTTGTATGTGTACATATAATCTTTATATGTTCTTATATGATACATTCTTTATGTTTGTATATAATCGTTATGTTAAGGTATATGTTATATGAACTATGTTACATATAATTACATGTACATTATATTTTATTAATTAAATGCTATTAATTATAGTTAATTAAGAATGTATGTCATTAAATATAGTTAATTAAGTTATTAAATAGAGTTAATTAAGTCATTAAATAGAGTTAATTATTAAGACATTAAATATAATTAGATTAAATATAGTTAGTTATAGTTAATTAGGTTAAATATAGTTAATTATAGTTAATTAAGGCATGTCATTAAATAAAGTAACTAATTAAGTCATTAAATAGAGTTAATTAGTAAGATATTAAATATAGTTAGATTAAATATAGTTAGTTATAGTTAATTAGGTTAAATATAGTTAATTATAGTTAATTAAGGCATGTCATTAAATATAGTTAATACATGATCTACATTAAATATAATTAGACTAAATATAGTTAATTATACAGTTAATTAAGACATGTCATTAAATATATGTTATATTGTTATGTACATTGACCATTAAAATTATATAGTTAATTACACTTAGATTAAGGCATTAAGATGAATGACTATACATATACATGTAAACTTGAATATTGAAAATATGAATAACATATAGAAACATGTGCATAACACATACATAAGTTACATAAAAGATGAAGACATCAAAAAATCAATAAAATAGACGTCTACATTAAAAGATCAATAACATACATGTGCATATATCTAGAGAATATAATGTACCCATATTAAATGTATAAAAATAGATCATGTAGATCAAATGTCTAGAAATAACATATATAAAACATCAAAATCTCCATATAAGCATGTATCTCGAAATAACATATAAAACATCATTTAGTGTCCATGATATAAACACGTATCTAGAAATAACATATAAAACATCAAAGTGTCCATATAAACCATGTATCTGAAAATAACATATAAGACATCAAAGTGTCTGGATATAAAATGTATGCATATGGAAATAACATATAAAACATCAAACTGTCCATATAAATATGTATCTAGACATAACATGTGTGTAGTAAAATAAAAGGCCACATATGATCTAATCAGCTACATCCCCCCTCCTGATCCTGGGCCTTGTCCCCAAAAGGGTCTATCAGCTGCATCTAAATCCTGTGTCAAATGATAACAAGTGAGCCATTTAATTATGTGTACAGAAAAATTATATCAAGATCTACATGTATATAAATCAAATATATATATATATATATATAAATTGTAACATACCTAGGACTCACGACGTGTAGGATCTGTCAGCACTGTCTGTAGATCAGCAAAACATAACATACTATCAGTCAAACCCTATAACATATACATTAATTTAAACATATAGACATATTATTTACTATAATAAAAATAAATCTAAACATATAGAGATATTTACCGTAGCATTATGTAATGCTTTGCCGATCTGACTGATATCTGAATCATGTAATGAAAAAATAGTATCAGCATCCAAGTCAATAGTGTGGCCCTGATCTGAAAGCATGGAAGTAAATAGACCAGGCTGTATGGTGCCACTGAGATCCTGAGTAGGGGGGGGTGTTGTAGGGTCCTGAGTAGCTGGGGCTGGTGCTGTAGCCTGGGCTTGTGTAGCAGTAGGAGTAGTAGAAGGTGCAGGAATGTCCTCCTACCTCTGTGAATCCTCTAGGACTATTGTACGTGACAAAATATGTCTAATCTGAGAGCTCATGTCACGAAGTGGAATCCCTGAGAGTGTAGATAATGCTCGATATGCATCTAAAAGATTAAATGCTAAATATGATGCCAAACGATGCAATCCATCCACCTCTAAGACTGCAGAAATGTCTATAGGAGAAGGTATGTCTGCAACTCCATAATCATCATCAACAGGTGTGCTAGATGATGCAGTTGTGGGAGCGGTACCTAGAGACCATAGCATATATTGACTACATCGATTAGAAGAAATCTCGTGTAACTGTGTGGCGACGGTGGCGATGCTCGAAAAAATTTGTGTCCTAATTGTGTCATCAGGAACACTCTCACCTGCAGTAGCCATCTGTGGACCTCTCGGCATAACCAAAAGGTTTGGACCCACCATTGCCCATTTTTTAACGGGTGCAAGAGAGTCCGCGGGTCTAAATCTATCAAAAAGTCTCCCCTGACCCTGCCCAACATGCCGTGGATAGTCTGTATAGTCAACATCATAGTGTAAATGAAATTCTGCAAACAATTGTTTGCAAAAATATAGGGGGAACTCATCCTTTTGTGGCCATCTATGATGAGTAGCCAACCAACGAGGATACATCAATGGTGCAACGAGTGGATCAGTACACTTCATCACAAAGTAGCCTCTGACTCTGCGACGATGTGCATAAGATGGAAACATGGTTTTCACCATGCTGGTGGAAACCTCAGCATCAATCTGTGTGTACTTCATAGTGCTAGTGACACTGTGAGATAAAGAAGAATAAAATGTCTCAATGCTCATATCATCAAAAGGGTTGTATGATTCAACTGTCTGAATCATACGAAATAAATCCTCTCGCATCGCTATAACCTTCTCCCTATTAGGGAGGGTGGTAGAAGAGGAAAGCGAGCTATCCAAAACCTGCATAGCATGAGATAATCTCGCCACTGTATCTCTAAATAATTGCTATCTATCATGGGTGGAGGTCGCTCTACATGCAGTACCAGACTTAGCACTCTGACCCCCACCACGAACACTAGCATCCCCTGAGGATGCAAGAGCACGATCCCCAGAACCAGATGCCATAGTGTATATATGAAAATAAATATGAGAATATGAATGTGAAGCTACAATCTGAGTGATAAATATCTAGAGATCTGCACATGCATATATATACAAATATAAACATACAAGTCTATTTAAATTAAAATAATTAAAAGTTAAATTTAATTTGAAACACATGTACATATAAATACACAACATTAAATGTATGGTGCTAAATGAACAATCATGTAACATACATATGTATTTTAAAACAAATTATCTTAGAGACCATATCTAATGTACATTGTAACGTGCTCATGCAAATGTGAAAAATAAATATTCGTACATGTACATGTATATGCAATAAAAATAAAATAAAATTTCTTGATTAAATGATAACTAAGTGCACACATGTACATACATGCAATAAAAAAATATAATTCTTGACTAAAATCTAAATTTTGATGTAAATGCTTTGATGATTATGGCCCAGAGTGTAGATGAGAGTTAGGACATAGGGATAGAAAAATTTGTTACTAGATAAGTAAATGAGTTTAGTTAGCAAATGTTAATTTACAATTTAGAACTCATGACTTAATTTACTAGTTTGAATTAGAGTTAAGAATGTTAATAAAGTAAATGGGATATAGTTTTATTAAGGTTGATAGTAAGGTCAGTCTATTATGTGCTAGTTTAAACATATGAATACCTATTACAACCTATAACAGACGTAATGACCTAGTAGGAGTCCCTAGGTCCCCTTAACATATATATGGATAAAAATACCTAGAAATGTATCATGAGGTCCTATTATGACTCCTATGTCCCCTTAAGACACACATGTATGGATAACATATTGAAAAACGCAGTTGACATAAGTGATCAAGTAATGTGTTGTTTGGTAATGTAAGACTCATTATTACCTAACAATACCTATTATGTGCTAGTAAACATATGAATACCTATTACAACCTATAACAGATGTAATGACCTAGTAGGAGTCCCTAGGTCCCCTTAACATATATATGGATAAAAATACCTTAAAATGTATCATGAGGTCGTTATGTGTCATTTGGTAATGTAAGAATCGTCATTACCTAATAAGACCTATTATATCCTAATAATACATATTAAAATTTATTAGAACCTATAAAAAATAGTATGACCTATTACGACTCCTATGTCCCCTTAAGACACACATGTATGGATAAGGTATTGAAAAACGCAGTTGACATAAGTGATCAAGTAATGTGTTGTTTGGTAATGTAAGACCTATTATTACCTAACAATACCTATTATGTGCTATTAAACATATGAATGTACCTATTACAACCTAAAACAGACGTAATGACCTAGTAGGAGTCCTTAGGTCCCCTTAACATATATATGGATAAAAATACCTAAAAATGTATCATGAGGTCATTATGTGTCATATGGTAATGTAAGAATCATCATTACCTAATAAGACCTATTATATCCTAATAATACATATTAAGATTTATTAGAACCTATAAAAAATAGTATGATCTATTACGACTCCTATGTCCCCTTAAGACACACATGTATGGATAACGTATTGAAAAATGCAGTTGACATAAGTGATCAAGTAATGTGTTGTTTGGTAATGTAAGACTCATTATTACCTAACAATACCTATTATGTGCTAGTAAACATATGAATACCTATTACAACCTATAACAGATGTAATGACCTAGTAGGAGTCCCTAGGTCCCCTTAACATATATATGGATAAAAATACCTAAAAATGTATCATGAGGTCGTTATGTGTCATTTGGTAATGTAAGAATCATCATTACCTAATAAGAACTATTATATCCTAATAATACATATTAAGATTTATTAGAACCTATAAAAAATAGTATGACCTATTACGACTCCTATGTCCCCTTAAGACACACATGTATGGATAAGGTATTGAAAAATGCAGTTGACATAAGTGATCAAGTAATGTGTTGTTTGGTAATGTAAGACTTATTATTACCTGACAATACCTATTATGTGCTAGTAAACATATGAATTTACCTATTACAACCTAAAACAGACGTAATGAACTATTAGGAGTCCCTAGGTCCCCTTAACATATATATGGATAAAAATACCTAAAAATGTATCATGAGGTCATTATGTGTCATATGGTAATGTAAGAATCATCATTACCTAATAAGACATATTATATCCTAATAATACATATTAAGATTTATTAGAACCTATAAAAAATAGTATGATCTATTACGACTCCTATGTCCCCTTAAGACACACATGTATGGATAACGTATTGAAAAATGCAATTGACGTAAGTGATCAAGTAATGTGTTGTTTGGTAATGTAAGACTCATTATTACCTGACAATACCTATTATGTGCTAGTAAACATATGAATACCTATTACAACCTATAATAGATGTAATGACCTAGTAGGAGTCCCTAGGTCCTCTTAACATATATATGGATAAAAATACCTAAAAATGTATCATGAGGTCGTTATGTGTCATTTGGTAATGTAAGAATCATCATTACCTAATAAGACCTATTATATCCTAATAATACATATTAAGATTTATTAGAACCTATAAAAAATAGTATGACCTATTACGACTCCTATGTCCCCTTAAGAAACACATGTATGGATAAGGTATTGAAAAATGCAGTTGACATAAGTGATCAAGTAATGTGTTGTTTGGTAATGTAAGACTTATTATTACCTGACAATACCTATTATGTGCTAGTAAACATATGAATGTACCTATTACAACCTATAACAGATGTAATGACCTAGTAGGAGTCCCTAGGTCCCCTTAACATATATATGGATAAAAATACCTAAATATGTATCATGAGGTCGTTATGTGTCATATGGTAATGTAAGAATCATCATTACCTAATAAGACCTATTATATCCTAATAATACATATTAAGATTTATTATCTAACCTATAAAAAATAGTATGACCTATTACGACTCCTATGTCCCCTTAAGACACACATGTATGGATAACGTATTGAAAAATGTAGTTGACATAAGTGATCAAGTAATGTGTTGTTTGGTAATGTAAGACTCATTATTACCTGACAATACCTATTATGTGCTAGTAAACATATGAATACCTATTACAACCTATAACAGACGTAATGACCTAGTAGGAGTCCCTAGGTCCCCTTAACATATATATGGATAAAAATACCTAAAAATGTATCATGAGGTTGTTATGTGTCATATGGTAATGTAAGAATCATCATTACCTAATAAGACCTATTATATCCTAATAATACATATTAAGATTTATTAGAACCTATAAAAAATAGTATGATCTATTACGACTCCTATGTCCCCTTAAGACACACATGTATGGATAACGTATTGAAAAATGCAGTTGACGTAAGTGATCAAGTAATGTGTTGTTTGGTAATGTAAGACTCATTATTACCTAACAATACCTATTATGTGCTAGTAAACATATGAATACCTATTACAACCTATAACAGATGTAATGACCTAGTAGGAGTCCCTAGGTCCCCTTAACATATATATGGATAAAAATACCTTAAAATGTATCATGAGGTCGTTATGTGTCATTTGGTAATGTAAGAATCATCATTACCTAATAAGAACTATTATATCCTAATAATACATATTAAGATTTATTAGAACCTATAAAAAATAGTATGACCTATTACGACTCCTATGTCCCCTTAAGACACACATGTATGGATAAGGTATTAAAAAATGCAGTTGACATAAGTGATCAAGTAATGTGTTGTTTGGTAATGTAAGACTTATTATTACTTGAAAATACCTATTATGTGCTAGTAAACATATGAATGTACCTATTACAACCTATAACAGACGTAATGACCTAGTAGGAGTCCCTAGGTCCCCTTAACATATATATGGATAAAAATACCTAAAAATGTATCATGAGGTCATTATGTGTCATATGGTAATGTAAGAATCATCATTATCTAACAGACGTAATGACCTAGTAGGAGTCCCTAGGTCCCCTTAACATATATATGGATAAAAATACCTAGAAATGTATCATGAGGTCGTTATGTGTCATTTGGTAATGTAAGAATCATTATTACCTAACAATAACTAGTTGTTAAAATGAACATCATCAATATCTAAGTGTGGTTCATTCGGTTAGTAGAGGGCCTATGTTATGGTTAGAATGTGGTATGGGTTATGATTGTAGTTAATATAAGGTTATGTTAGAAGGTATATTTTTGTATATTTTAACCTAATGTTTTTGTATATTTTAACCTAATGTTTTTCTACACTTTTAACTAATGTTTTTCTATATTTTACCCTAATATTTTTCTTAATATTTTTCTACACTTTTAATTAATGTTTTTCTACGTTTTTATCTCATGTTTAACTACATTTTTGCTAACAAATTAATTTAAATACCATTCTTAAATAATCTAAAATAATTAAAATAATTTAAACATATTAAAAAATAAATAATTTAAAGCATTCCACTAAGAAAATACGTAAAAAACAACTATTTTAAGTATGATTAACATCTACTAATCAAAAAATACGTTTAAAAACTATTAAAAAATAAGGAGGGAAAAACCACCAACCAGTTATGGCCGAAACCCTTAACCCCCTCTCCAAAAATTTAGGAACCGCAAAAGTAACAATGATAGCCGCTAGAGGTTTGCACCGAGTTTTATTCTGTGTCGGTGTTTCGGTCATAACCCTTTCGGCCAAACTGGTATCGGTCGAAACGGTACATGCCACGTAGGCGTGCGAAACTGCCACGTGTGTACGGCTGGATCCGTTACAGCCAAAAGTGTTTCGGTCGAAACAGTACAAGATATCACAAAAGGTGACACAGGTTTGTGCTTTTACCCTACTTTATTGTGATCTTGTTGATAGTGCAAGAATCTGTGCACATCCTTCATTCTCCATTCTTCTTTGGTCCTAATACTGTTGGTACAACACATGGACTCAGACTCAAATCAACCCCTTTCACAACAACTCATGAACTTTCCTATTCAACTCTTCACTTTCTATTGGTGTCATTCTATGTGCTACCTTGTTTGGTAAACTGGCTCCTAGAACCAAATCCATCTGGTGACTGATCTTCCTCATTGGGGGAAAATCATTAGGTGCATTATCTGATACAATATTAGAAAACTCTCCCAACATATTTGCAACTTCTACAAGTGTTTCGTCTACTTCTTATTTACTATCTTTAAGAATTATAGCAAAACACATATGCTTATGCTTCATACCTTTAAGAAACTCTTTTCCATCAACATATTCTGGTAGCACTACATACCTTTTCTTCTTTATCCTTCAATGGCTTCAACTTATGTTTCACTCCATCCTTAGTTAGAGTGTAGATATTTGCTCACCCATCATGTACAACATGCCTATCAAACTACCATGGCCTACCCAACAACATATGACATACATCCATAGGTATGATATTGCATAGTACCTCATCCTAGTAGCTTCCAATCTTGAACTTTATTAAGCATTGCTCGTTGACCACAACCTTGTGGTCATCTTGTGCCTAAGCAATATGGTATGGACATGAGTGTTTCTACCTATTTAGCTTCAACTTGTTGACCATCATTTCTGACACCAGATTGTCAATACTTCCACCATCAATGATCACATCACAACACTTATCTTCACATTTGCACCTTGTGTGAAACAAGCTCCTTCTTTGATTAGGTTCATTCTCACCACTCAGTAGGACTCTTCGGTTAACTACAACTTCTCCTCTTTTAGCATCTTTAGAATGTAAGGATCTAGCATCTTCATCAACATGTGCAACTCTCGCTTGACCTTCTATTCTTCGATCTGTTCTACCTTGGTATTAGGTATATTCAAATGCTCTATGCCCTTCTTCTCTGTAGTGAAAAAATTTCCACGGAAGCCTCCTCTTCCAAATCTTTGTCCTATGCCTCTTCCTCTCTAATCTCTATTGTTCTGATCATGGAAATGATTGAAATTATTTCCCCTCTGGTTCTTATTGCTACTTCCAGCCTCATCCTCGTTCTTTTGATCATTATTATGACCACCATAAGATCGTCCACCAGATCTTCCACTGCAACCTCTTCCATTGTTCTTATTGTCAAACTTCTTAATAAGTTTCTCCTCAACTCTTAGGGAAAACTAGTATGCTTCCTCAATTCTACTCATTCTAAGTAGACTTAGCTCATCCTGAATGTTGGGCCTTAACCCATTAAGATAATAGGTGACTTTCTCCTTATCAGCTTCTGCATGGCCGGTTCTAATGAGAACTCGGTAGAACTCTTCTGTATACCCTTGAACAAATTTTCCTGCTTGCTTCAACCCTTGCATCTTCTTCAATAGATCAAGCTCATAATCCATGGGAATGAATTGTTGCTTCAGTTTGTCTTTCATCCAATCCCATCTAGTGATTTTGTCCTTTCCCTTTCTATTTTGCTCCAACTGAACCTCCTACCACAAGATCTTCACATGTCCCTTTAGTTTTGCCTTTGCAAACTTGACCCTATCAGGATCATCAATATCTTCATACTCAAAGTACTCCTCTAGTTCATTGATCTAATCAATCAGCTCCTCTAGGTTAAGATTTCTTGAAAATGTGAGAATCTCAAACATAGGTCTTTTTCCAATCTTGCAGATGGCCCTAAAAAGCCTCTCTTCCTCTAGATTTAGAACTACCTCTACTTCAACATTTTCTTCTACTTCATGCTCATCCTTTCTTTCATCTCTTACAGAAACATTTATTCCTCTTTGAATTTGTTCTTCCAATGCTTGCATTTGCCTTTGGAGGGCTTAGAAACCCTTAGGTGTAACACCTATAGCTCTTCTGCCACACTCTCTTCATAGAGGCATTTTCACACTTCTGCTAAAACCCTAGTGCAAACTACCTCACAATCAATAATTTGTCTACACACTCAGCTCAAACCATAGTCCTAGTGTAAACTTTCTCACAATTACTGATCTATCCACACACTCAAGAACTCTAGCTCTGATACCACATGATGTAGGTGCTCCCCTTAATACCATAAACTCATAATAGAAACAAAGAAACAACAAAAAATGTGAGAAAGAAATATGGACTTCTTATTTATGCCACAAATACAAAATTACAAAATTCATAAGTACAATATGCTAACCCACATGGGCACCTCTAGTACAATAATTTGCAAGACAAGCTATGAACTATCACCCAGAGTTGTTCTAAACAATGTTCGGATCTTTCTTAAATAGGTAGTTTTATGCTGCCCAGGAAGCTTCAAGATGCTCAAACTTAATACCTAGGGTTGAAAAACCCTAACAAAACATATAGAGTCGACCAAATTCATCTTTGACAATTATTTTACATATTTCAGGTAGCCCAACTTCAGAAGGCCATAACTCATGAACCATTGATTTGATCGGCTATTAAAACCACTTTTCAAAAATGCTAGCTCCTTATCTATAGGCTCAAAATTGTATTAGCACCCTTTTGTCAAGTTTTCAAACCTCATCCAGGAACTTTAAGGTCTCCAATGACGAGGCTAAATATTTTTTTGCAAATTTTTCCACTAAAAATCTGGAATAACTTCTCTAATACTAATGCTTGAGCAATGAGATTTGTATGGTAGGCTTACAACTCTAAAATGAAACTTCCTATAGAAAATGAGAACATTCTGAGCTCATACGACAAACTTATTAAAAATAGCAAGTTCCCATAAATACTAACCACCTTGTCTACAAGTTCCTATTCAAATAAAAAAGATTGAAAATAAAATATTTTTGGGTGATGCAAGATTACCTTTACACCTAGGATGCTCCTGCATCAAAAAGGATTTTGCATGGGACTATGGGGATATGAAAGGGTTAAGTCCTACATTATGCACTCATAGAATATATATCAATGAAGCGTGCCTACCACTCCATCAACCCTAGAGGAGGATTAATTCAACACTCAGAGAAATAGTTAACACTGAACTACAAAATTTGCTTGATGTTGGTTTTATATTCCCTATATTTGATAGCAGATGGGTCTCACCTTTGGTTATAGTACCTAAAAAGGGAGAGAAATGGCAGATTTGTGTAGATTACAGAGAATTTCATAAGGCAACCAAGAAGGATCACTTTCCTTTATCCTTTATTGATCAAGTTCTGGACACTCTGGTTGGTAAGAAATATTTTTCTTTTCTTGATGGGTACAGTGGTTATAATCAGATAAGTATAGCTCTAGAAGATCAACATAAAACCACAATTACATGCCCATGGAGTACTTTTGTATATTTTGTCTTACCATTTGGTCTATGTAATGCTCCTATGACATTTCAAAGAGCTGTAATCAACATTTTTGCTGATATATCGCATGAGTACATGGAAATATAAATGGATGATTTCATAGTGTTTGGAGTCACCTTTGAAGAAGCATTGATGAATCTTGAAAAGGTTCTTGTCTAATGCAAAGAAAATAATCTATCACTCAATAGTGAGAAATGTTTCATGCTCATGCAGGAAGGAGTGGTACTTGGTCATTTCATATCAGTTGTAGGGATACAAGTGGACCTGTCTAAGATAGAGGTAATTCTAAGATTGCCCATACCTACAAAACCAAAGGATGTAAGATCTTTTTTAGGTCATACTGGCTATTATAGATGTTTCATAAAAGATTTCAGTAAAATAGCTAGTCCTTTGTATACACTGTTGACTAAAGAAGCCAAATTCATTTGGCCACCTGCATGTAATGAAGCCTTCCTGTAGCTTAAGAAACTCCTCACCACAACATCAATTCTGAAAAGACTAGATTGGCCAATTCCATTTCATATACATATTGATTCATCTAACTATGTTGTAGGTGCTATATTAGGACAAAAGGCTACTAACCTTGAAAATGCAATCTACTATATTAGTAAAAGCCTCCATGGTCTTGAACTAAACTACACAGTAACTGAGAAAGAACTTTTAGCTATATTTTATGCATTGAACAAATTTAGACATTATGCAATTGGATATCCTATTTTTGTTCATACTGACCACTCATATATAAAGTACTTAATGAACAAACCTACTATAACTGGTAGATTGGCAAGATGGCTCGTGTCATAGGAGTTTGATATTACCATTGTTGTTAAGCCATGCAATTCCAACATAATTGTTGATTATTTGTCTAGATTGCACATTGTTGATGAAGATCTGACTCCAATTGAAGATACCTTTCTAGATGAGCATTTGTTCCACATGGCAACTCATACACCATGGTATGCAGACATAAAAAGCTATCTTATTGCAAATAGAATTCCCCCACACTTCTTTCACAAAGACAAGAGGAAGTTAGCAGAGAAAAGTTCTCATTATTCATGGATAGATAGCAATCTCTTCTATACTAGACCAGACCAAATCATGAGGAGATGTGTTAGGGAGGATGAGATATATGACATACTACATGCCTTTCATGATGAACCATGTGGAGGCCATTTTGTAGGAAAAAGAACAACACTAAAGGTACTTACAACTAGATATTATTGGCCAACATTACATAAGGATGCAAAAAATTATACAACAAAGTGTGAGGAATGCCAAAGGATGGGTTGGTCAACCAAGTCAAATGAGATGCCACTCAATCCATAGATACACCCTTTGACAAGTGGGGTATGGACTTCATAGGTCCAATTGACCCACCATCAAATGGAAAATCCTACATCTTAGTATGCACAGATTATATAACTAAATGGGTGGAAGTCAAGGAAATGAAAAATGCAAGAGATGAGAAAGTAGCTAAATTCTTAAATGAGAAAATATTCACTTGCTATAGAGTTCCCAAAGAACTTGTGACAAATCAAGGAGCCAAGTTCACATCAAACTTGATCATTGAACTTATGAAAGAATACAGCACAAGGCCCCAAAAATCCAGTCCTTATCATCCTTAGGAAAATGGGCAAGAAGAGGTCACCAACAGAGAAATTGAGGCCATTCTAACCAAGAAAGTGCAAATACACAAGAAGGATTGGAGTAGCAGGTTAACTGAAGTTGTCTGTCATACTGAACTACATGGAAGATAACAATTGGATTCACTCCATTTGAACTTGCGTATGGAAAAGTAGCAATTTTTCCTATTGAATTTGAACATAAAACACTATGCACTACTTCAAAATTGAACATCAGTCTTCCTACATCATAAGAAGAGAGACTTCTCCACTTGAACTCACTGGATGAAACGAGAGAGACAACTTTGGAAAGAAAAGAGACCATTCATTAGCAGTGAAAGAAGTGGCATAACACACATATTAGTAATAAACAATTCCAAGTGGGAGATTGGGCTCTCCTTTATGATTCTTGTTTCAAAGAGAATCTAGGGAAGTTGTAGACTCAATGGCTAGGGCCTTATGAAATTTAGTATGTATTTGATAATCAAGCAGTCCATCTAACAACCATTGATCCTGTCCAATTCAAATTGCTTGTAAATGGCCATAGGTTGTGCCTCTATCATAAACCATAGACCAAAGATGAGTTCCTATAGCAATTCCAACCAAATAGTTTACGAGCTCCTACAGACACAGTTCCTATGGCAGAGGGTACAAACCTTCTTCCTGCAACCATACCATGACAAACCTTCAATGAGCACTCATAATAAAACCTCATTTAATTTGAGGTCCCTTCTTTCATTTATTTTTCTTTTTCTTCATATTAACTCATCTCATTTCTTTATCTATCATCCACACACACTCCGCATCACCCACAATTTTTTTTTTTTTACTGCTTTCAATAAAATATACCATTAACACCTTTTTTGCGATCACTAGACTTTGTCACCTCATCAATTTGCATGTAGAACTACACTCTAAAATTTTTAGGTACAACATTTTAACTCTTTATTAATTTTTAGCACATAGGCTTTGATATTTATATATAATACTGCATAAAATGTATTGTATAAGCCTTAAGCTAATTTCTCATTCCTATGCCAATATTTTTATCAAAATTTAGTGGGGGGCTGAGAAAGTGTATTAATTTCCAAATATTATCTCCATGTCACCCTAGTCATGTCCATTTTATAGGTTGTACTTTGGTGGCGGTTTGATTTTAATTTTAAAATCTTTTTGTATTTGCCATACCTTTTCATTGTGATTTTGGGAAATATCTCTTGTGTTTGACATGATTGAAAAGGACTATGATTTATTACGAGAACACTTCCAGTTAAACCTTGATGTCCTTCATAATTAATTGTATCATTATTTTACATGCTAAACATAATGGAATCTTGTTAAGAGAATGTGGTATCAACATTTCTTACAAAGATCAATTTGTAATTTTGAGAAGAGGGTATTTGCAGAAGTGTTAAAGGGGTAAGACTTATCAGGGTGGTGAGAATAGAGAAAATTGAGGCTACACATTTTGAAGATGAGAGGATAGTTGCTGAGACATGAGCCGATTGTTCATAGTATTATACTTGTGGACATGGAAGCAGTCCAATGATTTAATGCCTGTGGATGGCTTGGCTATTTCCTACAATTAATTGAGCTTAATGAAGAAGTAGCAATGCAATTTATGAGGACATTTGATGAAGGGGAAGCCACAATATGGGGATTAACAGTAATTTCTACTTAGGAGTGGATAGTAGAAGTCACAAAACTACTAGCTAATGGGGAGCATTATCTAAATTAAACATGATGCCAAGTCATCACTGGCACAATTCTCTCGATAGGTGACCCTCTACTGGAAGTTTCAAAGCAAGGGTGTAAAAGACTCTCTCTCCCAGCTCCATATCTAGAATTGGCAACCCATATCATCAAGTATTTGACCTACAAAGGAAATTTTTCAAACTTGCATGCTCCCCATTTTAAGCTGCCCAGTTGTGCAATACATAATATTCAAGTCAATGTCACCAATTTCCTTTATGATATGTTATGTATTAGCACTAAAGAAACTCAGAAAGGAAATGCAAATTCTATTTCTCATCATATCCTCATCAAAATTTTGGTTGAAAGGTCTCTTATGGATTTTGTCCATGTATTGTGGGTAGAACTTGTTGAATTTAAAACCTTGCAGCCTCAAGCCAACAATGTTCTGCAAAATTTAGGGAATGAGGAAGAAATTGCAGAGCCTAGTCAGAATCTAGCTCAAATAGAAAAAGAACTAGGATTACCCTCTCCTGATAAACCTGTTGAGCCTATTTTTAGAAGGTGATATACCTAGCTCTTCTAGAGACAAAGGCAAGCATAAAGTTCATAAAGAGAGCCCTAATCTTGAAAAGGAAGCACAAAACCCTTATGTTAAAGTGACAAAGACAAAAAGACCTATTCTTGCAGCAACCACTCCTATAGTGTCTACCCCAGTAGCACCTAAACCAAAGCAGACTCACAAAATAGTAGAAGTTAAAGAGGTTTATGTGCATTGAAACCCTTGTATGTGAGGTCATGTATCCCCAGTTTCCACTGAAAACTTAAAAGCTTCAATCTCAAAATCTCACACAGAATCAGTGGTTGAGAATATTCCAGATGACTCTCCTATATGATTGGAACCCCAAAATGTGGAAACAAATGAAAATGATCCTATTAATGAAATGCCATAGGGAAATTAGGAAATGTGAGTCAAACCCTATTGTTGTCTTAGAAAAAGCCCCTAAAAATGATCAACCTACTTCACCACCAGTCCCTATATATTCTAATGTTTCTAACATACCTTATAGATCCTCCTGGTATATCCATTACTTCCAGCAAGTTGCTAAGGAACAAAAGAAGAAATCTATGGCTCAAGAATTCCCTTCATCTACAATTCAATCTATATTATTTGGTCTATACAATCACTTCATTTTTCAAAAGGCCTTGTGGAGGCAAGAAAGAGACTAAATGTAGAAAGTAATATTTGACAAAGATGAGGAAATTGAGCCACTAAAAGAAAAAATTGAGAAATAGAAACAATGAATGAATAAGGCTTTCAAGTTAGCTGGCTAGGTAATGGCCTAGAGGCCATGACCAAGGGTGTATTTTATTTGTTTGAAGGATCATTTTCTGATATTTCAACTGATGATGACAATAAGGGATGTTGATTGTGAATTTAAAAATGCTCAAGATTTCTACAATGTGTATCATACTTATCCTTCATGGAAGAAGAATTTGTTGTGTGAACTTTATTTACATAATTTCATAATTCCACATGAGACAGAGTGAAACTCTCTACTTTACATAGGGGATGTTCACCTTAGAGCTTTAATTTCCTAGATGCACAATGAGACAAACTATGACATGCAGTTAAATGCCTATAGAGATCTTGAGAAATCTGAACCATTACCACTACGGGCTAAATCATGCAAGCCTAATGACCTTCTAAGAGACTAGTTTAGACTAACCTATGGGAAACCGAAACTAGAGATCATGGAGAAAGTGTTTGTAGAAAGAGAAAAGGTTTATAGAGATTACTAGAAACTTCCAAACTTTTCACAACAAAGAGCTATTGCAAAGCTTAGGAATTGATGGAACCGATTGTTAGAAGCTTTCAAAAAAGCAGAACCACATAGCCCTGTCAATTATGAGGTAGTTGTCAATAGGGCAACCAAGTATATACAATTGGGAAGACAAATTAGAAAGGAGCTATGGATGTCATTGACTTTTCAGCCTCCTACCCTTCTTTGGCCTCTTTATGCTAATGATGCTACCAGACTAGATCCATTAGTTGAGGAACACATGGTTAAACATTGGAAGCATACTAAAGGATTCTTCTACACTTTAAAAAGTGAGAAGGAAGGGACAACTATAGTGGGAAACTTTAGAGTTGTGGCAAGGAAGTATAATGCTTGAGAACAAGCATTTGAATAGTGAGGGGTAGATGATAAGGCATATTAATGTCTTAATTTTGATATAGTTTTTAGAGTTTGGACTTACTCTTTGTGATTTCTTAAAAACATTTCCAAAACATTTGTGTAAATATCTTGTGAACTTATGCCAGAGACAACTAGAACTTACTAAACCTATAGGTAGTGTGTATGACATACTTTGCTTAATATTGTACATAGAATGCAGTATTTCATATAAATATCTTAAGCTATGTTCTAATATCTGAATAAGAGTAGGAATGTTATCTTGAATATTTGTTCTGGATATTTCTAACTTTTAGGAAAATGACGAGTGACACAAAGAGTGGTGATTACTACATTAAAGGAAGAAGATGATGGAGACCAATTGTGGCAAGGAAAGTGTAGTTTAGTTCCTATGGATAAGCTACACCTGTAGAGGAGTTACTATTCTAGAAAATCTAGGAAACACGACTTTCTATATTTCCTACAAGTTGTTATTCTATTGCTTAGTAATAAATGTACTATGTCATGGTTGATCTTCTGCGTTCTTTTCTAGCAATGTTTGTTCAAGACATTTATGTCATGTTTTCAATAAGTATCTGATCCTCTATATAATGGATTTGGATCATCGTAGTAAGCTAATGAGAAAATAGACAATGCTAGTTTAAGATTCAGAAGTTACTCTTTTTCTATTCTTCATGAATTATTTAGTTGATGTAACAAGAAAGGATTTTAATGAAAGAGTGATTTTGGAATACTTGTTGTGTCCATAGTTAATTGAAACCAACCAAGGAGGCCCACTTGGGACGTGGAATAGATTTCTAGGTAGAGTAGATTCATTCTTTGCAATTTATTATTTTCAAGATAGATATACTCTATTAGTCCTGCACCATTATTACTATGAAAGTTCTTGTTGTACTTGCAAAAAATTATCATGGTAGATGTTTTGAGTTGTTAACTAGTTTAGGGTCATTTTCTAAAGATTTCTACAGCTATCTATTGTTATCCCAATTGTTTTTACTATTTTTTAACAATAGTATATATTATTTTCATGCATTTTACTTTCCTAAAGCATAGGTGTTAAGACTCCTAAAGAAACCTAGTGCACATACCATGCTGACCCATTTCAAGTCCTACATCCCTAGGTTGACAATTCAAGTGTATTTCATGATGGAGTAGGTAGTCTTCAAAATAGATTTAGTATCCTTGCAAGAGACAATGGTGTGATTATCTTCTTCTATTATGAAACTGTACAAGGCCAAGAAAAAGGATCTTAAGGAATTAAAGGGCATTTTATTCTCAATTAAGGTGAGGAAGAAATCATCTACAAAATGGTCATTAACAACTTGATCATATGAATCTGGGAAGGAAATGCCATGAACTAGACCTAGATAAATCATAGAGGTAAGAAAATAGCCAAATCCTTTAGTAGCAAGAACATACAAATAAGGTGCTAAAGGATAACCCCAATGAATTGACTTATGCAACCCAAAGGTAGGGGATTGGTGACCATTGATTATAATAGAAGCAGTGGCCTCTACAAAAAGTATCCAAACTAGAAGAACAAACCATGGACCAAAGCCAAGAGCTTTTAACATAGCTAAAGTAAAAGGGCACTCAATGTGGTTATAGGATTTAGAAAAATTAAAAATTAATGTCATTTTATTTGGATTAATGAGCCCATCCCATACACTACCAAAGAGATAATATTATCCAAAGTAAACATAGACTCAATAGAATTAATTTGCTCAAGATGAACAATCTGCGGAAGTAGGCGGAAATGTTTTAGAGAAATATCCTTTGCAATTATTTTGTATAGTGCATTTTAAAGCAGGGTAATTAGGCACTAGCTACAAGTGTCCTCATGATTACTAGACTTAGGTATGAATTTTATATTACCTCTATATATTTCTTCTCCTAATGATATATTTTTTCATAGATTTTATATATACATGATGAAAGGTTAGAACCTACATAGTTCCAAAGAGCTTTATAAAATTCACATGGGAAACTATCACATCCTAGTGATTTGGCATCGGTCATTAAAAAATTATTCCCTTAAGGTCTTCAGTAGATCATGTCTAGTCACATTTGTCCTTTGAGAACCTAATAGACAATTTGGAATATCTTATAGATAATCCTCAAGGTCTTGGTGACCGGTAGGAGTGGGGGAATGTGTATGAAAGACCTACTAGTAATGACTAAAAAAATATTAGAGAATGTTTGGTATTTCAGTTAGAACTAAATTATCCTCTTTGATCCTTCAATGCTTCGAGAGGAATCTCTAGGGCACAGTAGGAGAATAACTACTTGCTAGCCTGATCTCTCACCTTTAGCTAGTGAAGACGTACCTTAAGCTAATCATCTTTGGCTACATATTTATCAATAACTTGCCTGTGGTGACAAAGAGTGGCTACTTTGTATTGTAATTCAATTGAAAAGGATGAGTTGTTAATATCTTGACTACTACATGTAATTCATTAGTTGTCTTACTATAGGACTAACGATATAATTGAGCCAACTATTTTCCATAAAAGCATGAAAATCTAATGGATCTAAGAATAGCATTATCCTACCTCAAAATCCAACCATAAGGTCAAATAGGTTGAGTTTGTAGATTATAAATTCTTTGAATGTGGGCTAAGGTAGGTGGATGACTCAGAAGTGAGGTTTTGAAAAATAATTTATATTGAGGGGGACGTGGCAAGGGAACACACCACTCAATATAAAATTTAATGGGAAAGAAGTCTAATGGGTTGACATCTTATATAGGAAAAACTAGAAAATATTTCTATATTCCAAAGAAAATAAGGATTTAGAGGAGAAAATTGCATCATCCAAATTTGAAATGTTCTATCAGAGCTAACTTGAAAATTTATACATGTATGAAAAACTACATGTGGAAGGTGATGATTGGTATTGGGGTCAAAATTGTGAAATTTATTATACATGTAGAAATAGGCCTCATGATCACTAATTGTCTAGTGAAATGTTAAAATTCCATCATTGTCAAAAGACACATCAACCATATTAAAGTCACCACAAAAAATCCTTAGTTGTGGGAGGTAATGCATCAACTAACCAATGCCATAGGTATGTTATTTTCATTGTATCATTTAGGAATAAATATTAACTATGCCAAAAGGATGAAAAGGGTGATTGTCTATTTTCAAAATAATCCAAACCACCTTGTACATGAGCTCCTCACCATTAGTAATAACTAAATCCTAATAGTGTAGTGCAAATAAAGTAAGCACCCTTGTCGACCAACTTCATGGTTGAAGGAAAAAAAAAAACTATAGGGTTGTATAACTCAATATGCTATAGAAAAAATAAATCTTAATCTCCTCAAGGAAAAAAGCATCAGTTCATTGAGACCTATGAAGGGAATCATGAATTGGTTAAGTGCACCAAGATGGTGTGCACAAAAGTATCACATCCTAGGAAGAAAACAATTTCATAATGTGTTCATGTTGTTCAAAATTTGAAAAACTAGGTTTGGGAAAGATGATCCTTTGCCAAGCCACACAAAATAATAATAAAAGCATTAATTTAGCAAAATGTGATTGCATTTTGACTTTCAATAGTTTTGCAAAAAACTCACATTTTGGGTGTTATTTTACATGCTAAAATTGAGTTTTAAGGAGAGAATGGGAAGTTTAAAAAAAACTGAAAGACCAAGCACATTCCTTGTGCTATTGGATTTTTTGTCCATTTCCAACAATTGTCAACCCCACATGTACTGTATACCTGGTAAGAACCCTAAGTATGTGCTCATTTTTAGCCCCACTTTAGCATGCATGGGTTCCTACTTTGATTTTGTGTTCTTCTAGCAAACTTATGCATCTTCAAATTAACATTATTCGTTCAATTTTTTTTATAAAATGTCTCTAATGTTTATCCTCACATTATTTATCTTCTACCTATGTATTTTGCATGCAATTTTGGATTTTGGGATTGGCCTAATTTCTTGGTAGACTATGACTTTCACCACCCCTTTTTGAAAACACCCCTAATTCTTGGACAAAACTTGAAAATGTATGCTTAGAATAGGTCAAAAAGTCATCCTTGTCCTAGGAATTTGTTCTTTAGTGTACTTTGGGCCCAATGTGGGGTTTTATCTTCTAGATATTTAATTGGAGCCAACCCCAAGAAATTTGGGCCCCAAAATGTGTGTTAGAGGACACCTATTCCTCTCATTTTGACATCACACACACACACACACACACACACACACACACACACACACACACACACACACACACACACACACACACAAGCTATCACAAATCAATGTTATGAAGAATTTATTAACTTGTTATAGAACCACATCAAATTTTTGGTTATCAAACTAGGACTAGGAGACTTATAAATCAATGATGAATTTCATCCTCCCTACATAGTTCTTAAACTTTTGGGTAGTACTTTAAGCTTATAATTGAAGTATTATTATTGGTATCTACATACACCATTTTTTAAGAGCATATTCTATAAGGATATATGTGGCTCATGTATAATGACTTATAGATTAGTGTCTATATAATTAATCAATAGTCTATTATAAAAACTTGCTAATCAACCTCCAAGTAAGGATAATTGAGTTAGAGTATTGAAGTCATGTAACATAGGAAATAAAATGTTGGTATGCATTTTTTGTCAGTCACTAAGAGTTTCTTTAACTTGGTTTGAGACCAAATCAAAATTTTGACTATCAAACTAGGACTAGGAGACTTACCAAACAATTATGAATTTCATAATCTCCACATAGTCCTTGAACTTGTGGTTAGTAATTTCAACTTGTAATTAAAACATTAAAATTGGTATCTTGATACACCATTTTTAAGCACATATTTTACAATGGATATTATTATGTTTCATATTCCCATGGTATCCTAATTAAATATTTTTAAGCACCTATAGTCTCTTTAGCCAGGATTTCTCTTTTCTTGGTACATAGTTTGTCAAGCCCTTTCACTTAGAACCCACGTCTTGAACCTCAAAATTCTTTTAATCCTAGTTGTGTGTTTTATAGATAACTTGAGACTCTCAAATGTCACATTTTTTTTCTATACCAAAACCTATGAAGCTTGGAGTTAGATTTATGATATCATAAAGTCATTCAAGACTTAACCATTTTCATTCCATACAATTATGTTAGGAGATTGGCCCCATCCCATTTCAAATTTACCTAGATTTAGCTAATATTCAAGGAGGAAATTATTTATCACCTTTGGAAAGATACAAAATTAACTATGATTACTAGTAGAACATACTTCTAATAGTCACTTATCATTCTACACTAAAGCTATGTTTTTCTCTAATATGTTTATCAAATTAAGAGAAAGCAAATAAGTTGCACTCAAAATCCATCGCGCCTCTCATTGGCCTTCAACTTCTCCATATGATAATAGTGCTCTTGGTGGATTAAAATATAGTATGTTTCATCATCTAGATTTATGAATTTCTTCTATTCATGTCTAACAATTTGTAGATAAAGATGAAGAAAAAAGGCATTGTGAATAATTGGGATTTGAAATATTGATGCAAAAATATTTATACAATTGAAATAAAAAACAACTTACACTAATCCTATATGAGATAAACCAAATATTATCATCTCTAGTCATTTTTATTACTTAAAATTCATCTTATTAGTACTTGTCGGTAGGCTAAGCACTATTGTGATACTTTTTGAACTTTATACTTTAACCAGTGATTAAATTTTTTGGTTTCTATGTGTTCAAATTAATCATTCTTTAAATTTCTTTATCAAACTATTACATTGCATATTATAGATGCAAGATTTTTAACTTTATAATTTTTTAAAACTATTTTTCTACAATTTGATTGGATGAACTCATTCACCTCGTATATTGGCCCAATGAATTTTAAAACTAATAGTTTTTTAAACTATTTTTTATCAAGCTAATGCGATTCATATTTGTTTAATATTTTTAAATGTTAAGTACGTTGATTTATATTTTATATTTTAATATTACATTTTCTTATATAATATAATTTTTGTCATTTAAAAATACTAAA
Source organism: Cupressus sempervirens (assembly GCA_028749045.1). Lineage (NCBI taxonomy): Eukaryota > Viridiplantae > Streptophyta > Pinopsida > Cupressales > Cupressaceae > Cupressus > Cupressus sempervirens. Next base: position 47,341,263 of record CM053787.1, read on the forward strand.
CAAATAATATTATTTATATTATATAATTGTTTAAGAAATATTATTTTATACTATTATTATGAAAATATTACTATTTTTATATTATAATTTATTTATAATATATCAATAATTATATTTATTAATAAGTTTTTTAATATAATATAATAAATTTATTAAATTAAAATTAGATTTATATAAAAACTAACGGCAAGTACTAAGACACTATGTAGCACTTGTTAATTCTATTTTATTATTTTATTATACAATTTGTACTTAACCCCACAATTTCATTATTATTATTTCATTATACACTTCAAACTTAACCATGCATACACTTTTAAAGTATCTTTTTAATAATTTTTTCGTTGTGACATTTTTTATTTTTTAAATTTATTCGACCCAAAAAAAAAAGGAACACAGGAGGCTTTGACAAAGCCATGGGTAGCAACAGTTTCAACAGTTTCTGGAAGAGATTGTGTTGTAGCTTTTGCATCAACATTTCGGATTCAAAACCATGTGGGTTTTTAGCAGTTTTGGCATTCAAAGTATATTGTTATGTTTGCATTGATTTTCGAAGATCTTTGTAAACAATTGAAATAGTTGAATAAAGAAATTGAAGTAGACTGGTCGATGAACACTTAAACATAGGTGTTGATCGAGTGAGATCTATGGTGGTCCACGGAGTAGGTGAGAAGGGGCAACGTCTATACAGCCACGAAAATGCACTTCCTTACGAAGGAGAGGACTCAGAATTTTTTTTTGAAAAGTTCGAAAAAACAATGTAAAGGGAGTGCATTTTCGTGGCTGTTTAGCCACGGGCGTGAGAAGGCTTCATCATTTAACAATAAAATTTTATAGATTTAAGATAGTAAACAACGATAAAATATTTGATAAATTCTATGAAGTTGGAACATTTAAGGAGATAAAAATAAACATAGTGAAGTAGGGAATTCCGATGGCCTTTACTTGCTATTTATGAGATATGATGCAACGAAGACCTCAGATTTGGCGAAGCATCGTTTTTATTTGGTCGGTTTATCAGTTTAGAAATACAAAAGGCTATGCCCTATGCTCTTTCACTTGAGCTTGTTGGAGTTTGTCTCTTTTGTCTGATATGTGTGGATTTGATGATGATGATGAGTATTTCAGGATAAATGTTGTGTAAAGTTTGTGAAAGGAGATTTCGATTGTGTTTTCTCGGTTATTGGAGCTGAAAACAGTTCCTAAATGTTATTTTGTCATTGGATATTTTGGGTATACTTTGCTATTTCCAATTATATTTTTGAGAATAGAATCAATTATAAATTTTGTTAATTAATGTTACATATTATAGTTTAGAAAGATAATGGAACATGAAGTCCCATATTCTATGATTACAATTTTTTTTTTTAATTCTTTTATTTTTGGATATTTTGGGCATCATTCTAATTTATCATTGAGATGTGGAAAAATCATTAAAATAAAGAAAATATTAGTTTTATAAATTGAAGAAATCTAATAAACTTAATTTTAGAATTTAAAGGAAAAAATATAACAGTTGCATGTAAACATAACTAATAATGTAAAGAAATAAAATACACATAAATAGAATAGAAGACACAAAGATTTAACGTGATTAGTTTATTCTTAGATTACATTCATTGAACATAAAGTCTAATATTGTTATAGAGTGATAATAATGTTAATAAATTCATAATGACTATTAACTTGATGTTTGTATTTATGTCACTTTATATTAGAATGAATGTTATGTGCCTAGGGATTTGATACCATAATTTATTTAGGTAGATGGAGATGTTGGAATGTAGAACATATCTTAGAAGTACTTATATTAAGTCATGTGAGTAACTTATGCAATTAATTACATTAGGAGTTGCTTCTATTGTATTATTAGGATATATATCAACTATAGACATTCCAAAACACATGCATACAATCCACCAATTCTAATATCCAACACACTGACTACACTGAACCAAACAACTCACTAAACATCATAGGAAGACTATCTTAAACAGTATAAACATGTTGACATCAATGACAACACATGTATGCAAATAAAATTTGAACACCACCTGAAATTCCCTATCCTCGCATCCTTAGACTAGTTCCTAGAAGGAGGTTATGACACTTGAGTTATTTAGAAGTCTTGAATATTAGTTTAGACCAATGTTTTAATTAATAAAAGAGAAGATTTTGAAAGAGCCCAAACCTTATGCACAAAGAAAGATAAGTAATAAGTACTATGAACAAAAATGCACAACCAAGAGAGACAACCGAAGGTCGACAAAAGCTATCAAACCTATGAAATGAACAACCCAAATTCATGGTGGCTTAAAGCAACATTGCTCCAAAGATGTTGTCTTCATAATGTACAAGAACATGCTAGAATTAAGTACCAAAAGCATGATTTCAATTTAGAATAAACTTGAAAGAAGGTAAAAACCCTTGAAGCTATAATTCATCCTACTAATACTGTTGTACAAATAAGACAATTAATACGTGTGCTATTGAATTCCATCAAATCATATTTTCCCTAGATTTACAATTTTCTAAATAAACACTCAAATGCAAAAATTAGGTACAAAAAACATAATTTCAATTTAGAATAAACTTGAAAGAAAGTTAAACCAATGAAGTTATAATTCTTCCTACTAGTATTATTGTACAAATAATGTAATAAATATTTGTGCTATTGAATTCCATCAAATCATATTTTCTTATTAATATTTAAATTTTTCTAAATAAACACTTAAATACCAAAATTAAGTACCAAAACATAATTTCAATTTAGAATAAACTTGAAATAAGGTTAAAATCATTGAAGTTATAATTCCTCTTATTGATATTGTTGTACAAATAATATAATAGATATTTGTACTATTTAATTCCATCGAATCATATTTTCCCATCTAAATTTAAAACTTTCTACATAAACACTCAAATGTCAAATTACAATCTACTCGAGTTTTCCTAGTTCAACACTCAAATGTCAAATTACAATCTACTCAAGTTTTCCTAGTTCAACTCGTATAAGATAAAGTGAGAGTTTAGTATAAGATAAAGTGAGAGTTATAATAGAAAAGAATAACCTATCAATAATCTGTATACCACTAAACATAGTTTTATCTATGTGGGGTCATAACATAATATGCCACCCAAACTAGCATCTAAGCATTATAATGGGAAATGCCATCATTCTGGAGTTGAATAGTTTAGCGAAGGGGTCAAACTTGGGTAGATTCCCATGTCACTTTTTAAAGTTGACTTAAACAATATGATACAGGGGAGATCAATTGCACAAAGCTGGAAATACTATTTTCACCCAAAATATGAAAAGTCACAATCCTCCTACAGCTTTACTAGTGGCCCTCTCTTAGCTATATAAATTCTTTTACCCTACAATAAGATTTATGCCTTTGTACACAAATTCTTTCCTAAGCAAAAGAATTAGCATCAGGGTTTCAAAAGAAATACGGAACAATTCTATTGTTGTCCTTAAAAACAAGTGTGTTTTGAAATGCTTTTGCTCTATATTAATCTGTCTAGCTTTATCTGTATTTATCATTGATGTTCAATTATTAAAGTTTCTTGCTTTGAGCATTTAGGAAGGTGCATTGAAATGAAGGGGAATCTAAGAACTCTGACAAAATGGGCCCGTTTTCTTTAAGAAATTTCTACTCCCTGTTCACTGGAAGAGGTGGGGCAGGCAAGAACAAATAGAATCTTGGCTTGAAAGAGATGGGTCCTTCCCATATAACAAAGCCTCTTTTCAATTAGCTTTCAATGGTAAGCCTCTGCTTGGCAGCATTTAATTTTCTCAGCATTTTGGTGATGTCTTTATCTCTCACAGCTGGCCCTACAAGCGTCAGCTAGATTGGCTGTTGGTCTATGTAATCTCTTGCTCAGCCTTTTATCCTTCCTTGCATGCCCCTACTTGTGAGAGAAAGTAAACATGTTCTGATTCTCCGTGGGTAAACTAGGAAAAAACAGTCTATTCTTGGTGTTTATGCCCAATGAAACTGGTTGACCATGGGCCCTAAAATCTCTAGTCTGGCGTAAAACCCCACTAACATTGGCCGTCAGTCCGTATTATCTTCTGTTATTCCGTGTTTGAGTTGTGTGAATTCAGAAATGACTATTCACAATGCACAATCTACCTTCTATCATTAGCTATCTAGTGTGGGTCTGCCTTGATTGGTCTTTTTCTCCTCATCTTTGTGCCTCCATGTGCCTGAAGCAACAAGGCATGATTCAACTTGTATGGGAATATGCTTGATTTTCTCTACTTTGTATAATGAGATTTGAGAGTAAATAATTGTTATGCTTCCGGCCTAGGTGAGGTGAGGTACTATGTAGACTTGATTTTTCCTATGTTTCCACTTTGTGAGAATAAGAATAAACTATTGTCATCTTCCACCCTAGTTGTGAAGTACTATGTAAGCTTGATCTTTCCCATGTCTCTACTTTGTATCAGAGTAAGAGTAAAATATTGGTATCCTTTCCATCTTAGGTGAGGTCCAGCGTATGTAGTCTTAGGTGAGGTCCAGTGTATGTAGTCACTATACTAATATTGTGCGTGTTTATTAACGTTGGTTAGAATGGGTTGTCACCATACAATGTATGCACTGCTAGTGATCTTTCTCTGTTACTTCCAGTACTTTTGTTGATGTGTTGTTGCTTCTTTGACAGTCTTATGGCTATATTGTTTTAAGGGTCAGCCCTTTTGTTTGCTTGCATAAGATTATCAAAAACATTGGTTAGAGTGGATTGTGTGATATCATGCATGACCACCTCTCTTGTGTAGTCATCCATGTTAATGTTGGCTCAAGTAAGTCTGTAAGATCATACATGATCCTTTCTCTCTTGTGTGGTCATTTATGTTATTTTAAGTTCAAGTGGGTATGTATATTATCACACACTGGCTTTTCTGTTGTGTGTGGTTATGCCTATTATCCCTGGCTCAAGTTGGTCAAGTTGGTCTATGTAATAACATGCATAACCTTTTCTTGTGAGTAATTACCTCTGTTAGCATTTGCTGAAGGTGACCTGTGCATTATCATGCACAACCTTTTCTCTTGTGTAATTATGCTTGTTAACATTGGCTCAAATAGGTCTACGTATTAACATGTATGACCTTTTCTCTTATCTCTTTTAACTCTTGTTTGGTATTTCCTTAACAAATTTTTGAAAATGTTGCTTTAACCTGCAATCTTATATTCCTGATTGGTCTCCTGATTTCTTGCTTGCTATTCCTCTATCTTTTGCTTCTTGGTTGGTATTCCTCTTCTGCCTTATGATCTCTTGCTTGGGATTCCCCTTCTATCTTGATGAGTGGTTTACCCCTATTAAAGTTGTCTTAAGTGGGTCTTTGTAATATTATGCATGACCTTTTCTACTGTGTATGGTCATTCTGATTAACATTGGTTCAAGTGGGTCTTAACAATTCGAGGAGGAAAAAACTGTTTAGATGACAAGTTACCTGATCAAAATTTACAGCAGGAGAAACTTAATCAGTAAGGATTAATGGCATCGCTTTTAAGTTTGCTTCTGAGCTTTGTTGGTTGGTTCTTCAACGACCATTGCATTGTTCTAAGCTTTGGACCCCACTGACTGCTTAATCTTGTTATCACTAAATATCTCCATTCATTCATTCTCATTAACTCTTGTTTGGTATTTCCCTAACAAATCTGTGAAATACATTGCTGATCTTTAACCTTCTACCTTACAATTCTTGCTTGGTATTTCCACACTATCTTATGATTTCTTGCTTTCTATTCTCCTCCTATCTGATTCTTCCTTGGTATTTCCCTTCTACCATATGATATCTTGATTGGTATTAAGAATCCTTTTATGTGTAAGCGGAGAAAAAAGTTGTTGAACTCGTGAGTGAAAAAAAGTAGACTCGAGGTTTAGTAGATGGATCATGTATGTGGTTTACCCTTACTAACATTACCTACATTTTCCGTGTAATATCCTGCTTTCCCATGAGACAAGTAGTTGTTATTTATACTCTGTAAATTAAAAAAGATAGATTCTTTTGCAAGATCAGATACTTTGGTGTCTTTACATGATCCACTTGTGTTGCTGTCATTATAATATGGGCTAGATTGGACTCGTCTGTTTGACAGTTTGTTCCACCCCTTTTTTATCTTTGGGTTTGTTTCTCTGTGATATTTTGTTTGGCGCTTCTTATTATTTAAGTGCACCATATAATATTTGTTCAGTCTCTTGAATGCTTGCACTTAATGCATGAGAGGAAGAAAGAAAACAATCTGCAGTATAGGGCATGTGAATAAAATCAGATTTATAACAATATCATGACGAAAAAGGGCTTTTTAAAATTAAAAAAAGATGTCACACTGGGACATTTGGGGAGGTTATCCATTTCAGTACTATTCCAGTTCGAACACATTTAATTGTAGAGTTCTGATACGATGTGGTACACCTTAGCTTTAAGAAAGTTAATCCTTGAAGTGCTTATGATATAGTTGGTATACCCTAGTTAGATTGGGTCCAAGGTAGTATGGTTTCTTAATCTTCTGAGCATTTCCTTCCCGTGTTTGAGTATGTGTGCATTTTGTGCATGTAAGAAGATGAATGCAACAGTTGGCCCAACAAAGTTGATAAACAACGTAATTATTTTTCCAAACAAAAACAAGATTAGTTGTCTCTATAGAGACTCTTGCTTGGCCTGTGCATGAATGAAAGCACATTATGATTTAACTTGTGTGAGAATTTTAAAAAGAAAGTAGGAAGCACGTGGATTTGTTTAATTAATATCCAATATCTAAATGCACGAAAGTTATGACTTCCATTCAACAAAACATAGGAACTTTTGAATGGCGATTTTCCCTTTTGTTGGGACCTTGCCATGGCCAAAGATTCATTCATGTATTCTTTTGTTTTCCTTTCCATTCAACACTTGATAATGACGAGTCAAATAGTTGATAAAGAGATGCAAATATAAAATTAACTTGATGAGAGTCAATTACATCAGGTTCCACTGCAGCAGAATTCTGATGCCTTTTGGAGATCAATAATCATGCAGATTTCGGGTTAAAATTGGCCAATCATAGAGATTTAAGGACCACCTCATTAAAGACATATACACATCATTTTTTCTGTCTCTCGGTTCCACATGTATAACGGTTATTGACATTAAACATATCACATGGTGATGATTAAATTGTATCACAATGATTTATTCCAAATGGAACAACTTATAAGCTTCTAAACATAGAAGAGAAAGCATAGATAGGGGAATTCTTTCCCAGACCAATCGAAGCAAGCTTGATATGTCTGCCCCTTTGATCGGTTTTATTATGTACAATGATGAATGGCAATGAACTGATTTTCTCTTCAGATGGTTCTGCTGGTTCTTCAGCAGCACATATTGCCCATGTGTTTCTTACTAGTCTTAGTACCATTGGGCCTTCAACGAAACATCAGCCCATAGTGTATATCTACATTTTACCATATGCATGCTCATATTCAGCCTTGAGAGTCTGTCATAATCATCCCTGGCTGATGTGTCTTCACTAAAACCCAAAAGGGTAGCCATTACTCCTCTGGAAAGACCTAATCCTGATCATCTCTCTCGCATGAGTACCAGAATTGTTGCTCAACAAGAAGTCGTCATCATCTTCTTGAACTGCATCAACCTATATTCAAAAGAATTGGTTTATTGTAATGTCAGCGATGCGAATTGCAGAAGAGAAGAACAAGAACCCAAACTTGCATAGTTTTTGACATTTTTCAACGTAGAACTAAGCAAGATTTAAGAAAAACCTTCCTTTATAAGAAAAGAAACTTGCTATATACAACACTCGTTCATTATCTTTCTATCGTTGAAAAGGCTAAACAGATTTGTTAGTTCAAACACTTTAAATCATACTAGAACACAAAAAGTATGAGCAACGCATTTGATCATCAAGCATCTACATTCAATATGTACAGAGGTCTGTAGACCTTCAGATCTACTGATACTCGCGGCATGCTCAATCTAAGAACCCTGAAATAGATAAACCCTAATGATTGAGATGATCTGGATCCGGTTCGAGCCAGGGATGAAATATCCTCTGTTTCCCAATGATCAGAAAATATGAGAAATGAGGAGAGAAATATGTGAAATAATCTTATAGTATCAATGAAGATAGCAATAAAAGTTCGTCTAAACAGTATCATTATATTAATACAGAAAAACTCAATCTTTTAATGTGCTGTTTCTGGATTCAACCGTGTGAAATCGTTTGGTATCGATGTTAGGGATTACACTCCATGATTTATCATGGAATGTGAGATGAGAGCTGAAGGGAAAAGGTCCAGGTAAAAACAGATTGGAAATCAGATTCAGCTATCAATTGGCATTCTCTTTCCCCAGTACATATTTAGAGAGTCTTGGGCTAAGGAAAATATGTTGATGATGTCTAACATCAATCATCTACGTACTGGTGAAAATACATATGTATCAACCATGATCTGATTGGCGGAGGCTTGTCATAATGAGTTCATAGGTGCTTCAGCTGAATATCAGAAACTATAATGGAAACAGTTCATGTTTGAAAACCTTTACAGGGAAAACCAAATTTAGGTGATTGTGATGAAACAAATGAACCGTGATACACAAAACTACCAGACAAATGGTAGGTGATATTGATCCATACCTCATCTTCGTCATCTTCATCATGGTGTGAACTTGGAGGTACATCGCCTGCATCCTCATTCCTTGCAAATCTTCCCCTTATTCGTGGTCGGCTATCAGCCAAAGTTTTCCTGCATGCATACTGCAAAGACAAGAACATGAAAACATATTAAGATCATTGTGGACTGAAAATCCAATGTCTCAGAAAACCCAATCGACCGAAGAGTTAGACCAAGCTTGAGGATGATCTACCTTAATCTTTTTGTTAAAATTTCTTTCACTTCGTTTCATCCTGTATCTATGGATTCGTTCCTTTCGCTCTTCTGCGCTGTATCGACCAATTTTGAATCCTGCTTCTTCAATGCTCAAATTATCAGGTGTCAAAGGGCTTGTAGATCCATGGCTCATGTGTATTCCATTAAGCGTCTGCAAAAGCAACGAGCAAAACATCAAAACGTTGCACAAGCTCCAATCTGATTTCAAAAACATCCCAAGCTGTAAACTGGACAGAAATAGGCTTTCTATTAGAAAATATTCGAAAGTCCAAATAGCAGTCAAGTACATAACATCCCAAGGTCTGGCTAGAAACATGAAACTGTAAGTATGAAATTTCTTGGAAGCAACCTGAAAAGTCAATTGGCCCTAGCTTCAAGTTAATAAGCCAAATTCAAAGAAATCAACAGTATAAGAGTTATTGTGATCGGATTAATCCAACGAATTAGATTTTTGAACTTCGAATGGTCCAATTTTTAGGGTAGACCAATGCCATGCTGAAGCTCTAAAACAAAGTATAATCAGCTCTGAACTACCGCAAGCATGAGGAATCATAAATCCAGCTTACCGAGGCAGCTGAAGGTCAAAGCATAAACCGACAATCCTAGATAGAATATGGTTCGGACTAAAAGCCAGTTCAAATCAACAGATATAAGGCTCTAATTGATCTTTTAATTTCTCTTTTCCAGAAGTTATCATTCTCAACATAAATTTGGAATACAGAAGCTCCTGAAAATCAACAGTTACCAATTGTTTGAACCCCAAAAGCAGGGCAACAGAAGCTCCAATATGCAATGATTTATGTAGTTGCTATTTGATGAAAACTTCTTTTCCTGGCTAACAGAGAAACATGGATGGCAAACGAAGGAAGAATAATAAGACAGACTCTTAAAAGGAAGAAGGTGTTGAAACCCAAAGAATACAAAGTGACAAAGGGAAAAGGGTTGATAACTAATCTGCAACTATTCTCAGGTTTACTCACTCGAATATATTAGGCGAAGTGGGAGATGCTAATTTGATGGTCAATGAAAGAAAATTTTGAGTTCGATGTTCTTCTCTTTGAAGTTGCAGGGCCAGTGAAAGCTTCATTGATTTAGCAGAAAGTTTCAGAAAAATCGAATTCCGCAGTTAAAGTACAAAGAAGACCAAAGAGAGCAGGTCCAAACCAGATAAGAACTTCGCAGGCTGAATTCCAAATTCAAGAACAGCAGCAAACAATTTTACAATGTCTTAGTGACAAAATGGTAGCTGAGAAGAAGTTGCAAACCTGTATGTCCCCTGCACTGCAAACCCGGCGCATTGCCTTGAAGCTAGGCCTTATATTCATCCCTTGGAGGTCTGGACTGGACAATTCTAGCACTGAACTATACATGGGAGTAGAGTATTGGGGATAAAATGAGGTAGGCTCTTGGACTCTGGGAGTAATCCTTAATTGACCCAATGAATGGCTACTAAAGCTTCTTTGCATCATACAAGGTTTGTGAGTATAGGTAGGAAGTGGGGATAATGAATCTTCACTAACATCCTCCTTGGTAACGAATCTCCCAACCTCGATCGACCTGTTAGTTCCAGTCATGGGTGCTGAAGAAAACTGAAGAGGCGATGAAAATATTTCATTATCATCTAAAACAAGCTCTTTCGAGGCACTTCTTGTTAGTATATCCGAAGAGCCAGTAGACATATTCATTTGGCCATTGGAAAGACCAATTGGACCATTGGACAGACCAGTTTGGCCACTGGGAAGATTACCTTGGCCATTGGGAAGGCTAATTTGTTGTGTAGAAACTACAGAGGCCTGTCCAAATGAAGTAGGCAGTTGGCTATTTGGAGAAACTAAGGGAGGAGCGGTGTAATTTAGAGATGGATAGGAAGACGTGATAACATTTGAGGCTGATGAGTATCCCATTAGAATGGAAGGCTCTGGCTCTAATTTGGCCTCTGTAAACTGAACAAAAGGAGTTTCTTCCATGGACTCGAGGGACAAATGGTGCATTTTATTAGTGGCGGCCTTGTTTTCTTCAGACTCAGCCACTCCCTGCTTTCCAATATCTCCATTCCACATAGATTTTTCGTCATCGTAAGAATCTCTGTCATTGATAGAAGAGCTGAAAAGATCTCCAGAGTCAAAATCAAGCTGTGGAATTGTGACTCCTTCAAACAAATCCGCCTGCACACAGCACAAAGAAGCATACAAATTGTCAACAATCGTGCCCTTTCCCTAGATGGCCTTTGCCCCAAAAGAAATTACTCAATCCCATACAATCAGTATTATACACAAAAAAATACTGTCGCAAGCTGAAAAACCCCATACGATACAAAACGGCATAGATTCCGATACAACATACTAAGCTCAAAGTGAAATAGTAGAAATTATTCAGAGGCTTACAGTGAGCATAACTCTATCCAGCTCCCCAAAATCTCCGCCATGGAGCAAATTATCAGAGTAAGGAAGCATTAGATCACTTTCAGCAGACATCATGAGACCCAAACTCATCAAACACTAGGGTTAGGACTATCTAGGGGCTCACCCAAAATCTCTCTCTCTCTCTCTCTGGCCCTTTGTTAGGCCTCAAGATCTTCAAACGAGGCCGCCAAATTTTTTAAGGCACCCACTTTTCTTCAACACAAACACAGCCTAGCAATCAATCTTATTACTGTTAATGAACAAGTATACTGCAGACGGTACTCCCTAAAGTCTCAGTGAACAGGCTTTTAAACCGTACTTTTTAATATGCATACCCATCAACTAGAATTGCTTAAGCTCAAGATTAATGTAAATTTTATGGACTCTCGATGCTTGAAAACACCATACCCATGTACTAAAATGAATTACTCGGCTACCCAGTTCATTCCCTTGAGAGGAGAAAAAAATTGAAAGATTCAGTACTCTCTTCCTCCTTGTTGCCTCCGTCCACTAGAGCATAACTCGGCGATTGAAAGCCAAAAACACTAAAAAACCAAGGTGTAACTATGAAAAATTCCAAGTTGCACTGAATTTACTGCAACAAAAATTGGTATGCAGCGAATTATAACATCAAAACTAGAGTAAACCATAACCAGAGTATGAAATTATCCACTCGTGTAAGTCCAAAACTTCTTATGCATATCATATTATTTATACAGATGCTCAAGGTGATCACAGAGGCATATTCCGTTCATAATTTTTTATTTCCTCTTCTAATTTTTCATTAGCTCTGACTGACCTTTAAGGAATAAAATAATAATAAAGTCCTATGCCACCTAAAATTCATTTTTTTTTCACACTTGTTTTTAAAGCTGTGGATAATTTTATAAGATACTAACCTCTTACAATATAGATATTTACCATTTACTTGATCTAATAGTAATTAGTTCAAGACTACTTTTGTTTTGGTTTTTTTTTTTCACATGTTTATCTTTAATTTATATAATGATTAGAGTATAAAAGAATAATAATAATACCTTTTTAATGAAAGTAAGTAAATACTGTGTTTTAGTTCTAGATTTTAAAGATCTTTTCAAATTATTATTTTATGAAGTAATATAATGATTATGAAGTTCTAAGTTAATATTTTTAGACATGTGTTTTTCTATTTGACTAGTCATAATGAATTGATCCAAGTGTAATATATTTCAAATTGCATATGAGAGTAATGTAGTCAATGGGTGGAGGATTCAATTGAGTCCAACTTTGTAGTCAATTACACTTTACGAATAAAACAAAATGAAATGGCAAATAGATGGAGTAATAATATTATTGGTTCATAGTTTGACCTAAATTTTTGTTACAAGGACTTAAAATAGAAAAGGTCCTTGACCTTCAACTTAATTATGTTCTTATGAGCTAATATATAATATAATGGTCTTAAATTTGCTACCAAGCTCTCTTTGGGGATGTACTCAATGGGTGGAGGATCCAATTCAGTCAATAACACTTTGCGAATAAAACAAAATTAAATAGTAAATAGAT